>CM051368.1:5608208-5658208 GCA_028015245.1 Cardamine occulta
CAGCCATTATTATTATTAAAAATTTTAAATTGAAAAAAAAAAAATTATGCACCCGAAGCAGAAACATCTACATCTTTGCACAATCTGCTGGTTTAAATGACACCTTTTTAGAAACAGTGTCATATCCAATAAGAAAGTTCATCTGTGACAAATTCCCGTATATAGCTAAGCTGTTGCTTGGTTGGAAGGCAAAGCAAACTAATTCCTTCGAGACTCGTATAAAGGCATTGAAGGAGTTTAGCTTCACATCTGCTCCATTGAAATGCATAGTAATTGCTGGAAGTTTTAGATCTGCTGTTACATTGTAACATAGACCAAAACCACTCTCTGGATCTTGTATGCTCTTAGCGTCGATTGAGGACGCAACTACATCCTCGAGCTTGAAGTAAAATGTGGTGGGTAAAAACGTAAGAGTTGTGCCCGAATCAATGACGATGTTTCCCTCGCCGTTTCCAGAATCGGAGCGTGGGTATTTAAGTTTTTTGCTCCCCACGCTAATGGATTCTAGGGTTAGGTAATAGAAGGTATCGGGAGATTTCATGATAAAAGGAGTTGAGACAGTTCCTGGTCCCGAAACAATGGCATTGGCTCCAAAGTTGATCTTGCTAGTTAGATCTTTTCTAGAATATAGAAGGACCAAGCAATATGAGAATTTACCCTCGATCGAGTCACCGAGTTGTGAAATGAGTGAAACCGCACCGCCACCAAGTCCGATGATTCCAGCACCTTTTCTTGTTAAACGTTCCATGGTTTTTGTGACCACATCCGATGATAATATTTTTAAGCTGCACAGGGCGATTATCGGTGGAGCCAAGCGTTAATGTGTCTGTAGAGATGATACCTTTTGTGTATGACCAATCCCCGTAAGACATGGAGTAAGAGCATATATCTTTTTTTGAGGAACACGAGGCTTGTCCTTGTAGGGCAGTACATTGTCTTGAGGAGCAAGAAGCGTCTTTGTATGTGGAAGACGCTTTAGGGTCAAAGAAAGGATCAACCTGATGGTAACAATCATCGCAGGGTTTGCACTGCGTCCAGATGAGATCACTGCCTGTGTCAGCGACTGCCATGATTGGGAACGGAGGTGTCCCGAGGGACACATTCATCAAATATTCACCAGTAGTTGAGGTGATCTCAGCTTGAGGTGAGTTAAGTGATGCATCTTTGGCTGCGAAATGGACAACACGGTTAACAGATCGGTGGATAGCATTTTTCAGACGTTGCGAAGGGGTTTCATTTGGGTTGAAGAGAGGCGATCTAGGAGAATCGTGGTGGATCAACTCGGCGGTGAAGCCGAGTTTTGTATGGTCATTTGCATTTGAGAGAAAGGGTGAACACACTAAGCAGAAGAACAAGAGAACCAAAGAGAATAGAGAAGCCATTGTCTTTGTTTTTAAGAGAATGTTGAGTTTTTACTTTGACAGTATACATAGTTGGTATTTATAAGGTTAATGGAATAGTAGTAAATTAATATATGGTAACAAATTTTGAGATTTGTTATGTTTTAAGAAATTATCTACAATTTGTGACATAACAAATAAGAAAAAAGGAACAAGTGATTGACAGATTTGTTTCTCATTTTTCTTTAGAAAACATCGGACAGATAAATGGAAACAAATGTTAAATTTTTTTATGTTTTTAGTAAATTATATACAATTTGTGATAGAACAAAGAAGAAAAAGAAGTAGGTTATCAACATATTTGGTTCTCATTTTATCTTTAAAAAATCTGGCAGCTAAACAATCTAAAAAAGAAGATATTGTTACTTGGGAAAATTAGAAATCAAAGAGTTTTTTTTTTTTGAAAATATTTGTCTATCTAAACTTTTTTTCTTAAATTGTGGGTGTACTAATCTTTATAGTATATGAAACTCAATTAAACCCTCAATTTCAAAAGGTTTCCAACAAAATAAAAAATTCTTAATATATTTCAAAACCTCTAACTCATAAGGAGTCTTTACTTTAAAATTTTAATATATTTCTGTTATAAATCATTGTGGATTGTCAAACTCTAGTTCTGGCCCATCAGACCCATATCCGATGAGACTTAAGATGGTTTATACTTGTAACGCCCGTGTTCCGAAATTAATTAATTATTTTAATTAATTTAGAAATTCTTTCAAGTTTATGAACCTTAGACAAGTCTCGAGAAATTAATTATGGGGTTGAAATAATTAATTTGGATTTGTTCCGGGGGTGTCATAAATTGTTTCGAAAGTTTCGGGGTTTTTCTCAAAGTTGGAAAAGTTGTGTTGACTTTTCTTTTCCTTCTCTTCTTCTTCTTCTCCATCGTGAGTTTTGGCTAAGTGTTGGTGATTTGGAGCTGAACTTGGGTGAGAGAAAGAAGAGAGAAAGAAGAGAGAAAAAGCTTGGTGAAGCTTGGTGTCCTTGAGTTCTTGCTAAGTGTGGAGCTTGTGAGCTTGGATCAAAGAGTGGCTGAAGCTTGAGAGCTTGCCGTGAGGTTGGGCTGAGTTGGTGAGAGCTTGGCGTGGCCTAGGGGAGCAAGAGGAGGAGTGTAGAGAGTTCCTAGAGCTTGGATCTTGGAAGATCAAAGGGAGGGAGAGGCCGAACGGTCAGAGTCCGGTGGAGTAGAGTTCCGACCTAGAAATTCGTTGTCAAAGGTAACGAAATTTTATGGGTTTGTAGGTAAGACCTATATCTAGATGTGGCCTTTTGCGGATATTGATTTGAGTCAATATTGTAGGAGTTATCTGTGATTTCCTGGGCTGTTCTGCTGCAGTCGCGTTTGGACCAGCGTGTGTTCAAAGAGAGATCGCGAGTGAATCTGCCGTCGGATCGTCACAGAATTTTGTGGGTAGCTTTTCACCGGTGGGTTTTGAAAGTGGACGGTTAGATCTCGTTTCGTGATTCCATCTTTCAGACCGAGTTTCTGTGTGTTTTTCCATATTTTAACTTTGGGGTTAAATGTTGCTTTTGGTTGGCTTTAGGGAGTTCTTGTGCTCGGATCTGTTGTGTGTGACCTTGGGAGAAGCTTGTAAGAGAAGCTCTTGGAGCTTGGTGTTTCACGGAAAGGCTAGGGAAGAAGGAGGAGTCTTCTTGAGCTTGGGGAGTTCAATCTAGGCTTGATTCTTCCTTTTGCTAAGGTGATTTTGTGACCAAAGGTTAATATTAAGCTTTGTGTGGGGGGCTT
This sequence comes from Cardamine occulta, assembly GCA_028015245.1. Taxonomy (NCBI): domain Eukaryota; kingdom Viridiplantae; phylum Streptophyta; class Magnoliopsida; order Brassicales; family Brassicaceae; genus Cardamine; species Cardamine occulta. Next base: position 5,611,359 of record CM051368.1, read on the forward strand.
GAGGGGTTGTGATAGGCATTGTAGTGTTGCTAGGATGCTTGGAAGCCTCTTGGTTATGTGGTGGAGCTTTAGCTAGAGTTGCTAAGCTTGTGGTTGTTAGAGAAGCATGATTGTTGCTTGTTGTGTCTTGTTAAGCTTTGATTGTGAGTTCTTATGCTTGATTTGGTGTTGTGTGTGTTGTGGTTTCTTGGTGATTCCATGACTTGTGGGAGTGTTTCCCCTGTTGTTGATGTGTGTTTGTGAAGCAGACTTGTGTGTTTGTGAAGCAGACTTGAGCATACTTGAGTTTTGTGAAGCAGACTTGTGTGTTTGTGAAGCAGACTTGAGCATACTTGAGTTTTGTGAAGCAGACTTGAGTTTTGTGAAGCAGACTTGTGTGTTTGTGAAGCAGACTTGTGTGTTTGTGAAGCAGACTTGAGCAGACTTGAGTTTTGTGAAGCAGTCTTGTGTTTTTAGCATTTCTTGAGGTTTGGAATTGCTAGGTGGTTAGCCATTGCTGTGTTTGAGTAGCATTTCATGAGTTTTGCATGGTTAGCTTATTGGTTAAAGTAATATGTGGTGTTATTATTTCATGTTGTTGTGGTTGTTTGATTTGCGTGGTGCTTTCATATAACCTGTTGTTGGGAGGATCAATCTCACTCAGCGTTTGGTTTTCCAAATGTTGATGCATCACTTTTGTCGATGCAGGTAAAGATAAGGTGTGATCGTGGAATCAAAGGCGGCGAGGGGAGGATGATTAGGACTCGGGTTTTTGCTGTTTTCTTTTTCCGCTGTGTTGTTTAGAACTGATAGTTTTTGGCGAGTCCGCATAGGGTTGTATTGAATGTTTAATGTTGTGTTTAATGTTAAATATTTATTGCAAAAAAAAAAAATGCGGTCGCCACAATACTTTTTCTATTTTGAATAGGATTTACCTTTTATCTCTTGTATTGATTCCTATATAAAAGTTCTATTGGAACCTCATTATCAATAATACAACACACGAAATTCCCCCATAATTCTCTCTAGTTTACAACACGTTATCAGCACGATAGTCTCTCAAACCCTAGCTAGCAGCCGCCGCATCTAAAACCCTAATCTCACCGCCGATCACAAAGCAACCGGATCAAAGCAAAGAAAAAAAGATCTCTTGAAACCAGTCAATCTTACTTCACTCTGAGACTCGGTTCCCCCAATACATGGTAACGGGGTTGTGAAAAGATTTATTGAGTGTATTTCTTGAGGAAGATATCTGGTTCGTGATTTCCACTTCAAACCGGATCTCTAAGGTAAGTTCTAAAACCCTAGAACATATATAACCATGAAATCGGTAAACCCTAATTAAATTAGGAAATCTCCAAAACCCTAAAAGATGATCTATATTCGGATATATGTTCCGATGTTCGGTTGTTTCGGCTAATCGGAAGTCATGTGTTCGGATGTATGATTCGGCTGTTCCGATAAAACCCTAATTATATAGCATGTTCGGTTTTTCATGTTCAATATTAATTGTATGATTGCTGGAGTGTCGCAAGACACGGATATTCTTGTGTGATTAATTATTGTTTGTTTGTTGATATTCATGATGAGGTTATGAATTTGGTTAAATAATTATGAAACCCTAATTAATATGGAAATTGCACATATATGTATAAACCCTAATTGATCCGCATATGATTGTTTGTTTGATTGATGATTATGTTGCATGATTAAAATTGATCGATAATAATTGTCACAAATTTTATTAAAATCCGACAAGCATATATATTTTAGAACTCGCATGCTAAATCCGATTATCACATGAAAATTATTTTGTTTTGTTAATAGATTGATAAATTTTATTGCATGATTAATTATCATAAATTAAAATCCGATCAAAGCACATAGATATGTTAAGATCTTGCATGAAATTTTGATCATATAATTTTGCTAGATTATTATCGCATGAATTTATTTTACATAACCTTGCTATTTTGTTTAATCGGTTGCATGATAATAATTGTCACAAATTAAAATCTGATCAATATATAAATATTTAAGCTGCATGAGAACCTTGCATGATAATTTGAACGTGTATTTTGAGCATGCTAGGTTGCTAGAATATTATCACGTAAATTGTTTTACACCATGCATGAATATTAAAATTTTGTGATACTTAAGAGAATATGATGCATAATTTCAGATGCCGAATATCCAAAACTTGGAATTTGTTGCCCTTACTCTCTCGGGAGATAACTATCTACAATGGGCATTGGATATTAAGATCACTCTAAAGTCTAAAAGACTTGGCGAATGTATCGTTAAGAATAATAATGAGAATGAAAGAAATCGATACATGGCAATTATGATAATTCTCCATCATCTTGCTGAGAGTCTCAAAGATCAATACTTGACAATTGAAAATGCTCTTGACCTTTGGAACAAGTTGAAAACAAGATATGATCACCATAGAACAGTGATGTTACCAAAGGCAAGGTGTGAATGGAGGAATCTAAGGTTCCAGGATTTTAAATCCGTGGATGAGTATAACTTGGCCCTATTTAAGATTGTCTCTAAATTGAAGTTGTGTGGTGAGAAAATAACTGAAGAAGAGATGCTTGAAAAGACATACTCTACATTCCACACAAGGAACGTATTGTTACAACAACAATATCGTGAAAAGGGCTTCGAGACATATGCAATTTTGATCTCTTGTTTATTGCTAGCTGAGCAAAACAATGAGTTATTGATGAGAAATAGTGAAATGAGACCTCATGGATCAACCCCACTCCCTGAAGCCTTTACGGCCGCTGAAGAAAAGAAAGAAACAAACCATGTCCATAAAGAGTTTAATGGCCGAGGTAGAGGCCGAGGCCGTGGACGTGGAAGATGGCAAGGACGATGTGGCCGCAGCTACAGTCCCTATGGCCGAGGACAAGGCAGAGGCCGAGGGTATCAACCCAACTTTAATCAAGGCCGTGGAAGAGGCTGTGGCAATTTTTCTCAGCCACAAAACTCGGCCAACAAGCATGGATGCCATCGGTGTGGAATGGGGAATCATTGGGCCAAAACATGTAGAACTCCCAAGTATTTGATTGACCTCTATCAAGAGAGTATTAAAGGGAAGAATCCGGAAGCAAATTTGGTCCATCAAGATCATGAAAATGATTTTGATCATGAGCAAGATGATCTAATGCAATATGAGACTTCAGATTGTCTAAAAGAATAAAGTTGATCTCGACATTTAGTTTCTATGTTTGGTTTTGGTGTTTTTATTTGCTTGGATTTATGTTCTTGAATTTATTTGTTATTGCTATTATTTTGGATTTATTTGATTTAATGAAAGGATATTATTTTAAGTCTCTAAAATATGATTATTGATTTTGAAGAATGAGTAATGACAAGGATATTTTCGTGGTGGATAGTGGATCAAGCCACACGATTCTAAGAGACAAAAGATATTTCATAAATCTCACAATCAAAAGTGCCAATATATTTACCATAGCGGGTATGGCTAATTTAATAGAAGGATATGGTCAAACAAACATATTATTACCTAAGGGTACACATCTAGAAATAAGTGATGCACTATACTCACCGAGCTCAAAGAGGAGCCTATTGAGTTTTAAAGACATTCGAATAAATGATTTGCATATTGAAACTAAGAGCGAAGGGGGCGAAGGGAATAAAGAATTCCTTATGATATTTAAACTCGCCAATGGCCATAAGAAAATCCTAGAAACCATATCTGCCATATCTACAGGCCTTTATTGTGCTAAGATAAATATGATAGAAGCAAATGCCACGGTAAACAAAGTGTTTTCTGAAAATTTCACTCTATGGCATAACCGGCTTGGCCATCCCGGTTCTAACATGATGCGAAAATTGTTATTAAATACAAATGGTCACACATTGAAAGAAAGAAGAGTTATCCCAAAGAATCTCACGTGTGAAGCATGTTCACTAGGGAAACTCATAGTCAGACCATCACCAGTAAAAGTGAATAAGGAAACATTGAATTTTCTGGAAAGAATACAAGGTGACATCTGTGGACCAATTCACCCACCTTGTGGGACGTTTAGATATTTTATGGTATTTATTGATGCATCCACGAGATGGTCACGCGTATGTCTATTATCAACTCAAAATTTGGCATTTGCGAGATTACTTGCTCAAATAATTTGTCTAAGAGCACACTTTCCAGATTTTCCTTTAAAGACTATACGTCTAGATAATGCTGGTGAATTCACGTCCCAAGCGTTTAATGATTATTGTATGTCCATGGGGGTAAGTGTAAAACATTATGTGGCACATGTACATACACAAAACGGATTGGCCGAATCATTTAGCAAATGCATTCAACTAATTGCGAGGCCATTACTAATGAGATCAAAACTCCCGGTCTCAGCTTGAGGACATGCAGTTTTACATGCAGCTGAACTAATTTGCATCAGGCCATCTAGTGAACACAAATATTCCCCATCACAATTGCTAACGGATCATGAGCCAGACATATCCCATCTTAAGACATTTGGATGTGCCATATATATACCAATTGCTCCACCACAGAGAAGTAAGATGGGACCTCAAAGGAGGATGGGGATATATGTTGGATATGATTCTCCCACCATAGTTAAGTACCCTGAGCCAACCAAGGGTGATCTATTTAAGGCCAGGTATGCGGATTGTCACTTTGACGAATCCAACTATCCAACATTAGGAGGAGATAATAACAGACTGGTAAAAGAAATTACATGGAATCAAACATCCTTAACATGGCAAGATCCTTGGACTAAAGAATGTGAAATAGAAGTCCAAAAGATTATACATTTACAAAAACTAGCTAATCAATTGCCAGATTCCTTTGCTGACCCGAAGAGAGTAACAAAGTCATATATACCAGCTGTTAATGCACCAATAAGAATTGATCTCCAAGAGGGACACAATCAAGTTGCTACAGAATCTAAAGCGCGCTTAAAGAGAGGTAGACCATTAGGTTCACAGGATAAAAACACTCGGAAATCAAAGAAAGGTGCAATGGGAGAATCTGAGGTTATTGGAACCCTAGACATGAATGAACCAAAGGAACCAAACATTGATACTCGGGACGCCGAGCTTCAAGGTCCTGAATTTCTTGACAATAATGAGATCTCAATCAATTATGTCATGTCTGGAAAACAATGGAATAGAAAGAATGTCAACATTAATGAAATATTTGCATACAAGGTAGCACTTGAAATTATGGATATAAGCAAGGATCTAGAACCCACGTCAATTTTATAGTGCACTCAAAGATCAGATTGGATTAAATGGAAAGAAGCTATAAACGTGGAGTTAAATTCATTAAGGAAAAGGAATGTGTTTGGTCCAATAATTCGGACACCATTCGATATTAAACCAGTAGGACATAAATGGGTCTTTGTGAAGAAAAGAAATGAACTTGGTGAAATCGTGAGACATAAAGCACGACTTGTTGCACAAGAATTCTCACAGAGACCAGGAATAGATTATGAGGAGACATACTCCCCTGTGGTGGATGCTACTACTTTTAGATTCCTAATAAGTCTGGCTATAAGAGAAAATTTAGACTTGCGGTTAATGGATGTAGTAACTGCATATTTATATGGTCCATTGGATAATGAAATATATATATGAAAGTCCCAGAGGGAATTGAGCTTAAAGATAAAGAAAGTTCTCGAGAACAACATTGTATAAAGTTGAACAAAAGTCTTTATGGATTGAAACAATCAGGTCGAATGTGGTATAATAGACTAAGTGAATATCTAGTCAAAGAGGGCTATAAGAACAACCCCATCAGTCCATGTATATTCATAAAGAAATTTGATAAGGGGTTTGTAATCATCGCGGTGTATGTGGACGACCTGAATATCCTAGGAACCTCTGGAGAAATTTCCCAAACGGTTGAATATCTTAAGAAAGAATTCGAGATGAAAGATTTAGGACAAACAAGATTTTGTTTGGGATTACAACTTGAGTACATTAACAATGGAATCCTTGTGCATCAAATGGCATATACAGAGAAAGTACTCAAGAGATTTAACATGGACCAATCTCACCCATTGTCTAGCCCCATGGTTGTGAGATCCCTTGACTTGGATAAAGATCCATTCGGTCCAAAGAAGGATGATGAAGACGTCCTTGGTCCCGAAGTGCCATATCTAAGTGCCATAGGAGCTTTGATGTATTTGGCGAGCCATACTAGGCCAGATATATGTTTTGCTGCGAATTTATTATCAAGATTTAGCTCATGTCCGACCCAAAGGCACTGGAACAGGATTAAACATATACTTCGTTACATACAAGGAACGAAATATTTGGGATTATTTTATACTAACCATAACAAAGATGGTTTGATTGGTTTTGCGGATGCAGGTTACCTCTCGGATCCACACAATGCTAGATCTCAAACGGGATATGTTTTTACTCACGGTGGTACGGCTATATCTTGGTGATCCATGAAGCAAACTATTGTTGCCACATCGTCCAACCATGCAGAAATATTAGCTATTCATGAAGCCAGCCGTGAATGTCTTTGGTTGAAGTCAATGACTCAACATATTAGAGTGGATTGTGGGATGTCCGAAGGAAAGGAGGAATCGACCATTATGTACGAGGACAATGCAGCATGCATAGCTCAACTTAAGGATTGATACATCAAAGGAGACAGGACGAAACACATTTTACCAAAGTTCTTCTTCACACACGATTTACAAAAGGATAGAGAAGTCCAAGTTCAACAAGTTCGTTCAAGTGAGAATTCAGCAGATTTATTTACAAAGTCTCTTCCAACCTTGACGTTCAAGAAGCTAATACATCTGATTGGAATGCGAAGATTGAAAGACATTCAGTGATGTTCGGAACAGGGGGAGTAATGCGTGTTGTACTCTTTTTCCTTATCTCGGTTTTGTCCCAACTGGGTTTTCTGAGAAAGGTTTTAATGAGGCAACATGCAAAGCGTATTACGAGCTCTTAGAGTTATGACATCCAAGGGGGAGTGTTATAAATCATTGTGGATTGTTAAACTCTAGTTCTGGCCCATCATGCCCATATCCGATGAGACTTAAGACGGTTTATACTTTTCCTATTCCGATTAGGATTTACCTTTTATCTCTTGTATTGATTCCTATATAAAGGTTCTATTGGAACCTCATTATCAATAATACAACACACAAAATTCCCCCATAATTCTCTCTAGTTTACAACAATTTCACATATTCATAAAAACAGATATTTTTTTAAAAGAATCTTTCTTATTTTCTCCAAATCGCAAAAGAAGAACACACAAATCAGAAAACCTTATTCTGCTCTACGTGAGTTTGGTAAGACTTGGAAACATGTTTGGGGGACATGTGCAGATCTTATATTCTTGGCAGACAGAGCCATTGGTAATTAAGTACAACCGCTGCAAATAAACGTAGCACGTAGTAGTACAGAAAGGTATTGATCTCACAGAGATTAGTATAGCACTACGAATTTACAATGCTCAGACGGAGCTAAGATGAAAATATGGGGGTTTTGAAAACTGTCACGATTGCTAAAATGTAAATTGCTGTAAATAAAATCGGTGTAAACTAATAAGAGAAAAGTGTTGGGCTCATGAAATCTCAGCGATCAATAATCGATAGAAAATCTAACCGGATTGAGATTAAATGAATGAATGTTCTAGAACTGGAAACACTAATAACAAATTAACCATCTTCCACAGTTATTAATTATCTTAACATGAATTCTATATCAGATTTCATGCCAGCATTCTAAACAAGTTCGATAAGTTTACCTAGATGCCTTAACATCGATTTTCCATTGGCTAAGGATACTAGGCCTATAATAAGTTGAGTCCGATAACCTAATCTACTTGCGCAGCATTAGAATACCTAGAGATCATTCGCTAGATTCGTCAACCTAACTAACGCATTGAGATCACACAAGATAGAGAACTAATTCATAAATCCCTAATCTATAATGACTCCTAATCAATCATTAAATCCTTTTGATAAACCCTACACCCAACTGGTGGATTACTCAGACATGGAAGCAGTAAACATGATGAATGAATAAAATTATTGCATAAAAATCCAAGTAACAAAAACAGGGGTTCATAAAGCAGTTTAAAGAACAAGAGATTCGTCTCCCAAAAAGCTACAAAAATATCAAACTAAAACTCTAAGAACAACTTGTGACTGCTGAAAAACTCGAGCAGCACTATTAATAATAAAAACCTAGGTCTAAATTTGGTTTGGAGAATATTTGGAAAATCCTCGGGTCTGGGATCGATCGATCCTTCGTGGATCGGTCAATATCTGCTTCAAAACGCACCACTTCATTAATTCTTCATTCTGGTCGATCCTCCTATGCCTTGGTCTATCCAGATGCATCTCCTGTTGATATTGAAGTGTATAATCGTCTAAAACAGCTCCAAATGATCCATTTAGCTCCAATGACTTGTAAACCTGTAAAAATCCTAAAAAGAACAAAAAGACACAAAACATAATCCTAAATTCGATAAGGACTGCAGAACACATGTGAAATCAAAGACATAAAACTCTTAAAACCACGACTCATCAATTCCCCCAGACTTGAATCCTTTCTTCTCTAATAACAAACAGATGAAAACAAATATACAAGAAAGGTTTGGAAACAGGAACTTACACACTTTTTTAGATTCCACCATGCTGAACTTCCAACTGTTGAGAACTTAAAACAGATCAAAGAACCAGTCAGTACTACATGTACTTTACCATAAGCATAGCAAACATTATCGTACTCTAGCTCCCGAAATCCTAAGGAATCTTTGAAATCTCCATTCTCGACCCGTTAACATTCATTAAGTTTTAAGTGCAGTCTCACAAAGGGAGTATCAATCACAATAAGAGCTTGGAATGGAAGGCTAGTTTAATGGTAGCTGAGGTGTTTAGGCTCTGATGATGAATACTGATGCAAGTCATGGTGCAAAATCACAGTGAGACAAAGAGCAAATGTTGATGCACAGCCTCACGATCCTCAAATACTTAAGCCACTTGTGGGCTTTCTCACTCAAAGAGAACGAAAATAGTTTACAGTGTAAGTACTCATGTGGAATAGTACTGTTGATCTCCTCAAAGACATCAATGTGATCCATCGGGTTCTCAAAAGAATGCTCGTAGAACTGATTCTGCTTAACTAGCGCGATGATCTGAGGCTTTATCTCATAGTCGTGCCATAGAATGGCGGGTGGAGCTATTGCTGAACGGTTCTTGTAGTTGGCATATGGTGCAATATGAGCTCGTATTGTTCTGGTCAACTCCTCGTTGCTTAGGTTTTGCAAGTTGTCAGATCTGTGGCTTTTTAATTGCATGCACCTTAGAACAAAAAGTAATCAAAATGGATTAGTAACAAAAAAAATAAAAGAAGGGATCGAACGATCATTAAAGGATCAGTCGATCTCTGATGCGAAAAATTGAAAAAATAAAATCCTAGACTAGGTCCAAAAACAAAAACTCGTAGGTTAACTCGTAGTCCCCGGCAACGGCGCCAAAAACTTGATGTGATCAGGTTTTAACCTTCACAACCGCTGCAAGTGCACAAAGCACCCAGTAGAACAGAAAGGTATCGATCCCACAGATACTAGAATAGCACTACAAATTTGCAATGCTCAGACAGAGCTAAGATGAAAATATGGGAGTTTTGAAAACTATCACGATTGCTAAAATGTAAATTGCTGTAAGTAAAATTGGTGTAAAGTAATAACAGAAAAGCGTTGGGATCAGAAAATCTCAGAGATCAATAATCGATAGGATATCTAACCGGATTGAGATTAAATGAATGAATTTTCCAGAAATCGAAACACTAATGACAAATTAACCCACTTTCGCAGTTATTAGTTATATCTTAACATGAACTCTAGATTAGTTTTCATGCCAGCATTCTAAACAAGTTCGATAAGTTCACCTAAATGCCTTAACATCAATTTTCCGTTGGCTAAGGATACTAGACCTATAATCTGTTGATTTCGATAACCCAATCTACTTCCGCAGTATTAGAATACCTAGAGATCATTTGCTAGATTCGTCAACCTAACTAATGCATTGAGATCACAGAAGATAGAGAACTAATTCATAAATTCCTAATCTATAACAACTCCTAATCAATCATTAAATCCTTTTGATAAACCCTACACCCAACTAATGGATTACTCAGACATGGAAGCAGTAAACATGATGAATGAATAAAATGATTGCATAAAAATCCAAGTAACGAAAACACAGGGGTTCATAAAGCACTTTAATAGGTGGCCTTGATTGCACCGTTCATCGGAATTGCTTTGGCAGCCAGGTAAAGTCATGTCTTTTTTTTTAAGAGAATGTTGAGCTTTTACTTTGAAAATCTTAGGAGTTGATATTTATAAGGTTAATGAAATAGTTGTAAATTAATAAATTGTAACAAATGTTGAGATTTTTTAATTTTTTGAGTAACTTATCTACAATTTGTGACATAACAAAGAAGAAAAAAGAGTAAGTTATCGACATATTTATTTCTCATTTGTCTTTCGAGAATCTGACAGATAAATGGTAACAAATGTAGAGATTTTTATGTTTTGAGTAAATTATCAACAATTTGTGACATAGCAAAGAAGAAAAAGGAGTAAGTTATCGTTATCGACATATTTGTTTCTCAGAAGTCTATAGAGAATATGAAAGATAAATGGTAACAAATGTTGAGATATTTTATGTTTTGAGTAGATTATCTACAATTTGTGACATAATAAAGAAGTTAAAGGACTAAATATCGATATATTTGTTTCTCATTTGTCTTTAGAGAATATGCAGATAAAACAATCTAAAAAGAAGATTTTGTTATTTTAGTGCATATATTTCATTCTACACCAGGAGTGCACCATGAAAGAAGAAAGCTTTGAGCTTTAAGAGAGAATGTAAAGACTACAACTTTCTTTCATTTCTTTCACTTAATGTTTTTACATTTTGCTTTTTGCTCTTTTATAGAGTCTTACAAGAGAGACACTTAAACCCTAAATGGCTACATCGACACTAACATGTGGTTATCAATGAGAGAGATTCAAATCATTTTTTCAAAGTCATTTGAGTCGTACAACTTTTCACGCTCCTCTTGTTTTCTTATTATGCTTTTGCTATTTTCTTGACGTCACTTTCAGGTACATACGATCGTTGTGAAGTGGGCTTAAACAGCTGCACATGCTTCTCTTTTCTCAAGCCCACATCTGCATTAATCTCTGATCCATTAGCTTTTATGACATCGTTTAGTCTCATTGCAGGTTTTGGAAAAGCTGAAGCAGAGCAAACATTTGTGTTTTGAGAAGTCTCTGCTGCAGTTTGAGGCTTTCTCTTAATAGCTTTGAGAAGTCTCATTGTAGGCGGCAACACCAAGTGAGAATCTCAATGAGTGAAATGCTGCTTATGGAAGTGACTTCGTGAAAATGTTAGCTAGTCGATGATAAGAGAGGACATGTTTCACAATGACAGATCCCAGAGCCACGCGTTTTTTAATATAGTGAAAGTGAGTTTCAAAATGCTTTGTTCTAGCACGAAACCCAAGGTTAGCTGAGAGATGGACTTCTAAAAGGTTGTTGTAGTAGACTTTCGGTGTTATTGGTTGAGCTAGGCAAGCCAAGATCTATGAGAATGGTACTTAGCCAACTGAGTTCTGAAGCTGTATAAACACCTATACTCTGATTTAGTGGAGCTTTTAGCAACAGTTTCATGTTTCTTTGAGGACCAAAAAATGAGGTTTGTGCCTAAGAAGGGTGCACAAACCTCCGGTGGATCTTCTTGTTATCTTATAGCCTGCATAGCCACTATCACAATAGGCTCAGATAGTAGAGTTGGTATTTTTTCTCAAGGAGATTGCCATGAAGAGTGTTCCTTTAACAAAACACAATATTCTCTTCAGAAGACTGAAATCTGAAACTCTTGGAGAATGCATCTTATAACACACAAAATTCACATCAAACTTAATGTCAAGCCTTGTTAAGGTGAAATATTAAAAAAAGTAAGATTTGTTAAGGTTTGAGAACAAATCTTACCTGTCTGTCACTCAATCTGTCTTATCTGGTACATGATCAAGCTGAAGTGAGAGTGGTGTAGGCATTGGAGCACAGTCTTCCATTTGTGCAGCCAACAACATATATTATGCATACCTTTGTTGTGACAAGCACAGCCCCTCTGAATGAAATTGTGCCTGAATACCAAGGAAATAATGAAGTTGATCAAGGTCTTTCATTCGAAATTGCTTGTTGAGCCCATGGAGCAAAAAGGTCAGAAGAGAGGATATGTTGCCTCTTATAACCATATCATCAACGTACAGAAGCATGAAGATGACATCCTTGTTGCGTATGCAAATAAACAGAGAAGGATCCGACTTACTGCAGATGAAACAAAACTCAAGCAAGAAGTTGCTAAACTTGTTAAACCAAGCTCTCGTTGACTGCTTAAGACCGTAGATAGATTTGTGAAGCTTGCAGACATGTTTTGGTTTAGATTTATCTACAGATGTTATTCAAAGGTTTTACCTTAAAATATACTACAAGTGCATCGTACCATTCGCAGAAGTATAATTGGGATCGAATCCACAAGGACCAATATGGTGCACTATGAATTTATGATGATTTAAATCAAGCTAAGAATGCAAATGAGTTTATGTGAAACTCGATCTGAAAAGTAATTAACTTTAATAATATAAAAGCATTAGATAGTGAGAATTCATTGAGGGAATCATGATAATAAATGCATCAATTATTAGGAATGCGTTAAGAACCGTTCTAGAACTCAAATTACTATTTACGCAATAAAACTCCCTAGCAAGTAAAAACCGTCATTTGTCAATAGAAATCCATGCATGCAATGGAACCCTAATTCGATATGTTTAAGACATGCATAACTTCAAATGTCGTTGGCTAAAGACACTTTTCCCATCAATGATAGATCTATCGATTTAACAACACTTGTGGTGTGACGACATATCGATCAAGGGCAGAGCCTAATTGGCCAAATTAGACAAAGCAATCCAGAGCAATCCTAGCAAAGATGCAAAGGAGTTTAAATCAAGGTAAGATGCAAAGGATTTTATGTGAAACTCGATGTGAAAACGAATTAAATTCAATAATATAAAAGCATTAGGTAGTGAGAATTCATTCAGGAAATCATGATAATGAATGCATCAATTATTAGAAATGCGTTAAGAACCGTTGTAGAACTCAAATTACGGATGTAAAGTTCTCCATGTCACGTGTAATAACTATTTATGCAATAAAAATCTCTAGCAAGTAAAAACCGTCGTTTGTCAATAGAAATTCATGCATTCAATGAAACACTAATTGGATATGTTCAAAAAGTGCAATAACTTCAACTGTCGTTGGCTAAGGACACTTTGCCCATCAAGGATAGCTCCATCGATTTAACAATACTTTTGGTGTCATGATAAGATCGATTAAGGACAGAGCCTAATTGGCCAAATTGGATAAAAAGCAATGAAGAACATTCCTAGATGAAAAACTATATGAATCATTCCCAAACAACCTAGCAAAGATCTACGTGAATATCCCCTTAGAAAACTCAATACCTAATGATAGATCTACTCACACAAGCACAAAGAATACATGAAAGAAATAGATGAAGAACTCATAATAGATTAGCAAAACAAATACAAAAGAGTTAGGAAAAAAATCTCCAAAGAATAAAAGTAAGAACAAGACCTTAAACTAGGGGTTTCGAGTAATTTTTGTGTCTCTCTTTCTTTGTAGCTGAGACCACATATTTATACAACAAAGGGGAAACCCTAAAAATAGAAAAGACAGTTTTTATAAATCGCATACTGATAAGTCTAGATTTTACCTGTTTTAAGCATTCATTTATCATTAGTTTAGCATTGTTTCACCCTCTAATAAGTCTAGATTTTACATGTTTTAAGCATTCATATATACAAGTAAAACTCTTTGGCATTGCATTTAGAATAGTACATGGGATCTTGATTGTATCTTTTCTAGTGGCATTGTTTAGGTTCTAAATCCTCACTTTCAAACCTCTTCTCCAGCTTATTCTTGTTGGTTTGCTTGAGGGCAAGCAAAGACTAAGTTTGGGAGAGTTGATAAGTCTAGATTTTACCTGTTTTAAGCATTTATTTATCATTAGTTTAGCATTGTTTCACCCTCTATTCATACTATTTTTTGCCTTTTTACTCATTTAGCATTCATATTAGGTTTTGCATTAGATTTGCATACATATTGCACTTTCGAGTTGTTTTCAGGACAAATAGGAACTTTTGGAGAATATCTAGAGTTTGAAGATGAACTCGATGTGACCACTCAATCTGCTGACAGAGTCAATGCAACTCAACCAACAACTCGAGTCTGAGTGAAAAAAGCCACCATCTTGAGGGAAGATGACCACTCGGTCTGAGAACTCGATCTGTGACAGAGTTCACCACCTTATTTGAAGCCGAGTTGAAGGCCAAGAAGTCAACCTTGAAGAAGAGCTCAACTCAACCAGTGCACTCGATCTGTGACCGAGCTCTACCATCCGACTTTGGCATTTTTCTTATTTTGTCTTTTTGCGTTTTAAGGTTTTGACCAATTTAGTATAAATACCCCTTGTAGATCAGAACCCACGAGTTATGCTACCTAAGCTTTATTTTTCTCTGCCTCCTTAGAACATCTTTTAGGATTTTGTAGCTCAGATTTCTCTTAATCTATTACGAATTTGCATTTCATTTCTTCTGCAAACTTGTTCATCTCTCCTTTATCTTTAACATATGTCACTTTTAGAGATTTCTGGGTTTGAGCATTTTTTCATGATTTTGGGATTTGAGTAGTGACTTAGGGCTTATGAGGAATGGTTAGATTTGTGTAGAAATCCTAGTTTTCTTAGATGTTGAAGCTTGGAATTGATTATATCCCTTCTAGATTAGTTGATCTTAATGCTATTTGATTCTAACCACCTGGAATTAGATCTTAGGATTTCACACCCGACAAGTACTTGTTGAAATGCCTGACCTATGATAATGGTGTTTTTACTCAGGGACTACTTCTGTGGGCAAAGGAAATCTAGCAATAGGAACTTGTCCTACTGGATGTAAATCCCCTGTCAGTTATGCAATCCCCAAGTAAAAACAATGCAGCTTGTTTATGTGTGTGTATGCAGAAGGATGTATCAATTCCCTAGCATTGTCATTGTAATACTAAGGTGTGATGCTAGCAATCAAGATGTGATCAGATACAACTAAGTCAAGCCAGATAGAAAGGAAATGTTTATCTAATAACCTAAGTGAAATAAAAACGAAATGCAGTAAGATGGGTGCTTGACTCGGGTACTAGACCGAGTCAAGTGACCGAGTCAATGCAGAAAAATGACAAAAAGGTGCACTCGACCACTCTGAACGAGTCAATGAGATCGAGTGGAGCCTGAAAATGACAAACAACTATGCACTCGGGTTCAAGACTGAGTTGAAAGACCGAGTCAAAAGAGATAAAAGGCAAAGTGCAATTAAACAATTAAACAGCTGTAAAACAAGATGATAAAGCAATAGAAAGTCAGTAGGGATCTAAGGATAGGGTAATCGATCAATAGCAGCTTATGATCATCACTGGTGTTCAACAAACATCAACCACAAGGGCTATTCCCTAGACAGTAAATATCTAAAACAGTTTAGTCCACTCTCATGGTAAGAAACCTCAAATCTCATCACTGACATACCAACTTTTGTTTGAGCCACCATGATGAGATAGGCACAAAGCACTTATTTGCTAAAGCCAAAAAGTACCCTAAACATCTAATCTCTTAGGCTAGGATGTGCTAATCTCTGGAAAAAATTGATTATGATGATTCCATCACACTCTCATGTGGAAATCATCTCACATCTTGTTCCAGTTTATCAGAAAGAAACAAGCTTTAAGCACACTCACCCAAAAGCGAAATTCAACAATCAAGCAATCTTAAACACCAGATCCGATCATAAGCAAGCTACTAACCTATCCCATCCTCAGAAACCCTAAATCACTACTCAAGAACAATCATCATCATCAAGAACATAAACCCAGAAAAATCAAACATTTCAGAATTCATTAAAAATAGTTTAGAAAGATAGATTAAGATGAGAATAGTAAGACTCCAAAGAATTAAAGCAAACTAAGTACTAGATTAAGAGAGATCTGAATTACAAAATGAAGAACAACAAGAACAAGGTTTGGAGGCAGAGAAAACCCCTAAAAATAAAAGACATATCCTCTGGATAATACCCAACAGTGGTATTTATGGTAAAATCGAAAAACCCTAAAATAGAAAAAGACAAAGAAAAATAGCTAAGTCTTCGCGGATGGTGCAGCTCGACCAAGTCTGGTCGAGTGGTGTCGAGTGTGTTGAATGGAATGGGGACTTGAGTGGGACTGTCAAGTGGTGGCTTGAGTGGGAGGGGTGGTCGAGTGCCAGCGTCGAGTGGTAACATCGCATGTCTGAGCAAGATGGCGTCGAGTGGTAACGTCGAGTCGCGGTGTCGCATGGCAGGTCGAGTGGTCAGGTGCATGAGATCGGTTGGGTACGTGGTGTAGCTAAGGTCGAGCACGGGCTCGAGGTGGTCAAGTGGTTTATCGAGGGTGCGATGTCGAGTGCGGACTCGAGTGGAGGTGGCTCGAGCAGAGAACGTCGCACAGCAGGGCTCGAGAGGGGCTCGAGTAAGACTCGAGTGGTGTATTGAGCACGGGCTCGAGTGGGACTCGAGTGGGACTCGAGTGGGACTCGAGTGGGACTCGAGTGGGACTCGAGTGGGGTCTCGAGCTGTCCTAGCATCCATGCTTCAAGTTGTACCTGTTTTAGCTCCGAAAAATCAATATGTATGCAAATCTAATGCAAATCCTCCTAAGTATGCAAAATGAACAAAAAGGACTTTAAATGGTATAGACAAGGGGTGAATATTTTCTAAAATGGACTCAAATATATGCTTAAAACGTGTAAAATATGGAGACATCAACCTACTGATGCTAGAGATCTATGGCTTTTCACCAAGACATTGGTAGGTAAAGCTGTATTTTGACATTGATAAACTGGAATCTAATGCTTTCCCTTGTTATGTTTCATTAGTGTATGTTCTTTGTACTCTTAGAGTAGCACTAAGATTAGGAAGTAACTTGGGACTGTTGGTGTCTACCACGACGGTGGATTCACCTTTCTTTGTTGTTTATCATCTAGGGACGACTTCTATGAAGATTTGTTAGACATCTAGGGTAGACTAGGATGAATCACAGATCGATGAACCATTTCCTCATAGCCTTTCTTCCCATTGATTGTTTATTACCTTTTGTTCACTTTGCTTTAGTTCTATTTGTTATTTGCTTTGATCACTTAGGTTGTTAGTTTACAAACTCTCTGTTTGGCTTGAATTAGGAGTATCTGATCTCATCTTAATTGCTAGCAACACACCCATTTGGATTGACACCTCAATTAGTACAGTGACATGATAGCATTGACGAATTGAAAACCTGTGCAAACACCTGTTATCAATTTGGCGCCGTTGCCAATTGGGTGTTTGTTTGTTACATTTAGGATTTCAGATTTCTTGAGATCAAGTTCTTTTTACTTTTTACTTTGATTTTTCACTTTGTGGAGTTACTTTCTTTCAGGTACCACTCGACCTACAACTCGAGTTCTACAACTCGAGTTCTACAACTCGGTTTACTGATCCAAGCCTAACTTTGTCCAGGGCACAACTCGTTTACACCACTCGGTCACCACATCGAGTTCTGCAACTCGACCTACTTCAACCGAGTCTTATAACCGAGTCAACTTCTGCTACATTCACCACTCGGTCTGCTTCATCGAGTCAACATGCACCCTACATGGAAGCACATGTTGGAAGAACAAGAACGATGGAGCGCTTACCTTCCCATAGGCTCTCTAGCTGATGAACTATACATCCCAAGAGAGTATCAACCAGATTCTCTACCTGTGGTAAGCCATCAAGTCAAGCCTATGGATATCTACCAGCACATATTGGAAGAACAAGAACGATGGAGTGTTTGGCTTCCCCAGGCTCTCTAGCTGATGAACCATACACCCCAAGAGAGTATCAACCAGATCAAACCTATGCTCAAGGCAACCAATGTGGATATGGTTCAAGTGTTGTTGAGACAACGCGTGTGGAGTCCATCAACAACGAAATTTCACAATGGATTGAGGGCAATGAAGAAGAATGCATTCCTCCTCAGGAAACCATTATGGAAGAGGCACTTTCCAATGATATTCATTTACTTTTCCAGCAAAAATATGCAGCATTCACTGAGGACATTGATATCCAAGATGGGGAGAGCTGTGAATTGCATGACCAAGCAGAGAAACGGAAGTTGGAGGTCAAGCTCGACCACTCTACTCGACCTACTGCTCGAGTCAAGCCCTCTGTTATGCAACCACAAGAGATTTCCAACCTTAATCTACTCGTCCCCAACCCTCCACCAAACGCACTCTCCAATGATATTGGAAAATATTTGGTGAAGACTACACAACTGATATGAAAAGCCCTCCTAGAAGCTGAAGAGGGTGTACAAGATTTTGATTTGCTTTCTGAATGCACAGTTGATGAGAATCATGTACTGAGGTATGAAGCAAAGGTTGAACCCGCGACAACATTGAGTTATTCAACCAAGAGCATTGGGGAAGCAGTAGACATGGTTGGAAAAGCATTAGAACATCCTTGTGAAAGTGTTATTGTTGTTGAATACGTATTCGACGAGTATCTTGGTATAACCTCCATCAATGAAGTGAGCATTGTTGAACCAAGGAAGATACCCTTTGCGAATATCAGGATGAAAGAGTTTAGGGGATGGTTCTATGATGAATATGATCCTGGTGATACATGGATTCGTTACTGGAGGAAAGACGATTGAGCACTAGTCGATCAAAGAGTGGAAGAAATTGAAGTGGACATACACTAGCTCGAGGTGATAACTCGGCCTGCAGATTGAGTCAGGAAGCCCTAAACTCAGCACTCGACCTCCAAACTCGGTTTGGAAAACCGAGTCGAAAAAAAAAAAAAAAAAAAAATTGACTCGATGAGATCACTCGGTTTCCAGACCGAGTTCTACCCCCAGGAGCCCACCACCTCGATTTCGGTCCCCGATTACACTCGGTAAAGTAATGACGAAGCAAGTCACCTCCTTCTTCACCCAACTCTGAGGTACCAACTCCATCATTCCACTGTAAATACCATTGCATTGCTATTACATTCCACTGTTTCTTGAATCTCTTAAACCTTCATTTGAATTTTTATCACACAAGGGATTGTGTAATTTAAGTTTGGGGGAGTCCCAGGGTTTGAGATGTATTTAACATTGTTTTCTGTTTTTTTATTTCAAATTTTGCATACCTTGAGTCATCATCTATTGCATAAAAAACCCATAAAAATTTGAAATTTTTTCGAAAATCATTCCACAAAAATATAGTGTTCATGTAGTTGCATTTACATTTTAGGATTGAGTCTAGTTGCATATTATATAGGATTGTTGCATAGGGGATAATGATGATCATAACCTTGTTAGCATGCTGCTTGAATCGATAAAGTTAATGACCTTGTTAGTAGTTCTGTGATGCATGTCATTAGAGTTTGAAGCATAAGGTATAACTATACTTTGAATGCATTGCTTAACATTTAGTCTTGGCTGAAACATATTGTGATTTGAAATCATTCCCTATCTATTATAACCTAAATTAGACTCATAATTATCATGTTTATGCATTGAAACTGAACTCATGGATACCCATATACATATTTGGACTTTCTTTCCTTTTTTACCACCTTTTGCTAATCCAAGTAGATTCCCCTTTACCCATTAACCTACCTTTCTTTCAAGCCATTTTTACTTGCTGAGTGTGAGGCCTTGTTTTCAGACTGAGCTTGGTAGAAAGTGTTAGGTTGGAGCTGACAAAGATAGATTTTCATTTAGTTATAGTTCAAAATCTCTGGATTAGAATAGGACTAGGTGGGAACATGATTCTGGGTGAGAATAGACTGGAAACTCTACCTCGGGTAGAGAAATCGATGGGATAGACTCGGTTGCATCATCGAGTTAGCAAACTGAGTGGTTGATACTGTGCTCTGGGTTGGATAAAAAGAAAAGAAAGGAAAAGGGAAAAATTCTGAGAAGAGGGATATGTTGAAACACTGCTGTAGTAAAGGATTTGGGAATTTGAAAACAAAAACAAATAGGCTCTGGAAATAGAAAAAAAAGAAAAATATCTTGTGAAATAAGAAGAGCCATAGCTAATAAGAACCCAATCCGCTATAATAAGTAGTTGAGAAAAGAGAACCCCTCCTTAGAATGAAAAAGCAAAAAGAAAGAAAGAATGGTTTGACCTAGAGTGACTCAAGGCACAAAAATGCCTAAGGGTAGAGTAGGGATTAACTTCTGGGTTTAGACTTAGGTTTGGGTATGATCCTTATGTATGTTTTGGGTAGATGAGAGTATGTCCTTGTATGCATAGGTTGGCCCTGTACCTTTAGCCTTTTCCTGAATCTCAGTCTTTTTTTGAGAGTACCCTGTTTTGAAAAGTTTGAAACTAGTTACAAGAAGGGACCATCTTTGTCTCTTGACCCATTACTCTTAGCCAAATGAGTTCAGTGTCTTTGCATAAACTTGATTCATGGTTACTACTCAATGAATGTTAAAGGGAATGATTGATCTGAATGTATGTGTATATTATAGCTAATGTTAGGTAGTGTTGTGAAGAGTATGGCTAACACTTTATAAGTAAAACTCTTTGGCATTGCATTTAGAATAGTACATGGGATCTTGATTGTATCTTTTCTAGTGGCATTGTTTAGGTTCTAAATCCTCACTTTCAAACCTCTGCTCCAGCTTATTCTTGTTGGTTTGCTTGAGGGCAAGCAAAGACTAAGTTTGGGAGAGTTGATAAGTCTAGATTTTGTCTGTTTTAAGCATTTATTTATCATTAGTTTAGCATTGTTTCACCCTCTATTCATACTATTTTTTGTCCTTTTACTCAATTAGCATTCATATAAGGTTTTGCATTAGATTTGCATACATATTGCATTTTGGAGTTGTTTTCAGGACAAATAGGAACTTTTGGAGAATATCTGGAGTTTGAAGATGAACTCGATGCGACCACTCGATCTGCTGACAGAGTCAATGCAACTCGACCAACAACTCGAGTCTGAGTGAAAAAAGCCACCATCTTGGGGGAAGATGACCACTCGGTCTAAGAACTCGATTTGTGACTGAGTTCACCACCTTATTTGAAGCCGAGTTGAAGGCCAAGAAGTCAACCTTGAAGAAGAGCTCAACTCGACCAGTGCACTCGATCTGTGACCGAGCTGTACCATCCGACTTTGGCATTTTTCTTATTTTCTCTTTTTGCGTTTTAGGGTTTTGACCAATTTAGTATAAATACCCCTTATATGTCAGAACCCACGAGTTATGCTACCTAAGCTTCATTTTTCTCTGCCTCCTAAAAACATCTTTTAGGATTTTGTAGCTCAGATTTCTCTTAATCTATTACAAATTTGCATTTCATTTCTTCTGCAAACTTGTTCATCTCTCCTTTATCTTTAACATATGTCAATTTTAGAGATTTCTGGGTTTGAGCATTTTTTCATGATTTTGGGATTTGAGTAGTGAATTAGGGCTTCTGAGGAATGGTTAAATCTGTGTAGGAATCCTAGTAATTTTAGACGTTTAAGCTTGGAATTGATTATATCCCTTCTAGATTAGTTGCTCTTAATGCTATTTCATGCTAACCACCTGGAATTAGATCTTAGGATTTCACACCCGACATGTGCTTGTTGAAATGCCTGACCTACTGATGCTAGAGATCTATGGCTTTTCACCAAGACATTTGTAGGCAAAGCTGTATTTTGACATTTATAAACTGGAATCTAATGATTTCCCTTGTTATGTTTCATTAGTGTCTGTTCTTTGTACTCTTAGAGTAGCACTAAGATTAGGAAGTGACTTGGGACTGTTGGTGTCTACCACGACGGTGGATTCACCTTTCTTTGTTGTTTATCGTCTAGGGATGACTTCTATGAAGATTTGTTAGACATCTAGGGTAAACTAGGATGAATCACAGATCAATTAACCATTTCCTCAGAGCCTTTCTTCCCATTGATTGCTTATTACCTTTTGTTCACTTTGCTTTAGTTCTGTTTGTTATTTGCTTTGATCACTTAGGTTGTTAGTTTACAAACTTTATGCTTGGCTTGAATTTGGAGTATGTGATCTCATCTTAATTGCTAGCAATACACCCATTTGGATTGACACCTCAAGTACTACAGTGACATGATAGCATTGAGGAATTGAAAACCTGTGCAAACACCTGTTATCACATACCGATCGGGTACAAGTTTTTACCAATCGGTAGCCTTTGTCTTTGATATCAATCGATTACAAGTCTTTACCGATCGGTCTTCGCCTTTGTTATTTTCTTCTCTTGACGGTGCAATGATCTAAATCCATTCTAAAGTTTCTCTCTTGACAAAAGCACCAAGAACTATCTTGTTATTACTAAAAAGACTGAAGACTCGGTGTTAAAAAACTCTTAAAATTGAGATAAATAATGGTTAACACAATTCCCCCCCCCCCCCCCCCCCCACACACACACTTAAATCATTAGTTGTCCTCAAGTAAGAACAATTAGAATTTCAAAATTCAAAGAAACAGTTTGAAAAGCCATAACTCATCTATCTTTGAGAACAAAATTGTCGTAGGCTTCATTTCTGTACACCGCATCAAAACCACGCCAGAGCAGACCTACTACATGTACTTTACCATGAGTGTAGCAATAACCAATACTCTAAACCTTGCGATCACAAAGAACTCTCAGAATCAATGAACTTAACCTTTTGATATTTATTAAAAGTGTGTGCATTCTCACAAAGGCAATTTCGAACATGTCAAATGGTTTTGGTAATAAGACTCTTTTAATGATGGCTCATGTGTTTTTGGCTATCCTAATAGAACTAGTGATGCAAATTATTATGCAAAATCACCGTGAGACACAGACCAATTGATGCATACATAGCCTTCCAATCATTAGATATATCAAATTTAACACTTAGCTCTCAATTATCCTAGGTTTTGTCTTAAAATACATGCTAGTTTCTCCTCCTTTTTCCTCTTTATCCATTTTTTAGATGAAGAACAAATAGATAATATTATATACTCAGGATGAAACCAGCTTCTATACCAAGGAAAATCGAATACTTAGGCTCATAAACATTCTAAACATTCTTAACATTCCACATATATAATCATAATGAAAGGTCAGCTATGTCAGTCCGTATACTCCAAACATTTTTCACATGAATGCATATGACACTGAAACCACAAGAATACATGAGGTATCCAAAGATGGTGTAGGTGAGGGTAAGGTACTAGACTAAAGATGAGTCTAGCCATTTAGAGTTAGCAAGAGTGGTAAATGGTGAAAAAAAAACTCTGAATATATGATCCATGACGTATTACCAATCCCCTAAGTGAGATAAATCAACTCAAGTTCAAAGTTCTACTTAATAAGGCTAAGTTGAATCATCTAAGTTTCAAAGTGATAATGACTTTCCTGTTTATTGAGTATGTTCATGGTCTTTCCAATATTCGGATCTGACACCAAACAAAATATGAGTAAGTCGTGAGAAAGTCGACCCAAGACAGTACGTTCCTAGGAAAGCTCATTGTTCTTTCATTTTGACTCAATAAATACTGCAAATAACTCAAAGAAAAAAATCATAAGAGAAAAAGATGTTAGTCATACAGAGACATCCTCTCCTAGACTTAAATTACCATCTCGGTGTAGACTAACATCCATTAACAACGACTCTTAATTAGACACGAAATATGAAGTTTGGATCTGAAATTTGAATTTTTTAAGGGGGTGTATTGAATTAAATATTTGTGGTGATTTGAGTTTTAATGAAGTTTGAGAGGATTTGGTTGAATTTTAGTGAATTATGAATTTTGGTGAATTATGAATTTGGTTATTAAATTTCTTGAATTCTCACCTAAAACCATGAGATTTTGATATTTGTATTTTTAACTAAAAAATTCCCTGAAATCTCACCTAAAACTTTCAAATCCAATTCTTAAAATATTTCCAATAATTGTGGATTTGATTGTATAAATTAAAATTCTTAATTCAATGATACTTGATTTTAGAAGATATTTTAAAATTCATGTTTGAATAACATATGATTTGTCATTTTAATACAAATCTCCCCTAATCATTAGCTCAATACATCCCCCTAAGTGTTCGAGCATATATTAGCATTACATGATTGTAGAGGTTGGAAAAGACACTTTGCGGATTGTATGGGTCAAAAAAGACCCTTTGCGATTTGACTTAACAGTGTTCAGTCAAATTTAATTTCGGCACACATGTGAAAGTTTATGTGGGTCAAAATGATCCTTTGTAGTTTGACTTAACATTGTGTCGGTCAAATTTGACTTCCACACACATGTAAATATTAATATAGATTTTTTGAAAATTTTGTAAGTTGAAGTTGGAAAACGCATTGAATCTTAGTTGGTGTACGATAATGCATTGTAAAAATTACTTACTGTTGAAGTTGGCCATTTTTCCTTCTCAATTAAAATTTAACAGTATAGATTTGAAACACATTCAAACAATGATACAAGCTGTAAATAGTGGAATATAACTTAATTTTTTTGGTAAATTTTTTATTTATAATGCTGGAAAATAAATTAATACAACCCAAGAGTTGGGCATTGGTTACCGATAGTCCGGTACGGACATCCCAAAAAACAAACTGATACGGTGGAGGCTTGGCTAAAAAATTGTCATCTATTCTCAATTAATATTATTTGACAAAAAAATTAATATTATAGATTTATAGTTCTCTTTTTCTTTTTTTGTTTTCTTTTTTTGCCGGCAAGATTTACAATTCTCTATCAAGTAAAAGAAAAAAGGTTTACAGGTATTAATTTGTGATTAAAAGATAGATTTTCTAGATAAAATTAGTTCGAATCGGACGGCTACAATTCACTGAGTAAACTAGTATTATAGAAACGCCCTTGTGATCTGACAGTATTTACTGAATCCAACGAGAACCACCGCCCACTTAGATTCTCCCACGTGTAAACTCCTGCGCTTAATTCGACTTCAAATTCGTGGATTTATCCAGTGATCTTCAGCCACGTCATTCTCATGACACGCATATCTGACGTGTACGTTTATCATTGGTCAACGTGGATGGAAAGATGACACGTCAGTAAGCCACGAGATCATCCACTTCACTTGCATCTTCTCTCAGTATATATATTTTCAGCTCTTCTATGTCATCTTCAGTTTTTGAGGAAGCTCCGATCTGAGTTTTTAGCAATGGCGAAACTAAACCCTAACTTCATCTCTCTGATTCTTATTGGTCTTCTAGCGATCGCATCTGCTGAAGTTATCTTTGAGGAACGATTCGACGGTAGCTACATTTCTCTCTTTCGATTTCTATCTAGATTCTAAGTCTCAGTGCTATCGATGGATGCTTTTATGATTCAGTTTTCAATCTCTGCGTTAATTCGTTTCGATCAGATGATGTTCATAACTTGTTGATCCATTTTAGCTTTTTCGAAATGTTTGATTATGGATTGTTATAGATCTATAGAATTTGTTGATTCTGGCTTTACTTAGCTTCTTTAACTTCGAAATTCTGATCGGTGATCGATTTTGTGATCGGAAATCACAGGAATGCGGATTTTGATGATAGTTAGCATCGTGCTCGAAACTAGAATGATCACTTATATATTCGTTATAATGATCAAGTCTTGTTAGTTTTGTGCTTAGATTGAAATTGTTTTTTATGAACAAGCCTTTGAATTCATATCATATGCAGTCGTACGTATAAGAACTTTTGATGATTTACGTTCAATGTTCAATCAGACGTTCTAGATTTCATTTTCATGTCTGATATATCTTTTGCTATGTTCCTTTGTTGTCTCTATATTCTAAAGATGGATGGGAGAACAGATGGGTAAAATCTGACTGGAAGAAAGATGATAACACTGCTGGGGAATGGAAGCACACAGCTGGAAATTGGTCTGGTGACGCTAACGATAAAGGTATGTTTCAGGACTAGTGCTGATATGATTATTCATTGTTTCTCGATCTATTCAAATCCTGATGTTGTACTTTGCTGCAATTATCACTCTCTTGCAGGTATTCAGACTGGCGAGGACTACAGATTCTACGCTATATCAGCTGAGTTTCCTGAGTTCAGCAACAAGGATAAGACTCTAGTCTTCCAATTCTCTGTCAAGCACGAGCAGAAGCTTGACTGTGGTGGTGGATACATGAAGCTGCTTAGTGGTGATGTTGACCAGAAGAAATTCGGAGGAGAAACTCCTTACAGGTACATTTTGTGCTTCATTTCTCAATCTCTATATCAACTCTTAACATTCAAATGTCATGCTTATCTCTTCTTTTTTTACCTGCAGCATTATGTTTGGCCCTGATATCTGTGGCTACAGCACTAAGAAAGTACATGCTATCCTTACCTACAATGAAACTAACCATTTGATCAAGAAGGAGGTCCCATGTGAGACTGACCAGCTCACCCATGTGTACACATTCGTCCTCCGTCCAGATGCTACTTACAGTATTCTTATTGACAATGTTGAGAAGCAAACTGGTAGCCTATACTCTGACTGGGATCTCCTCCCAGCAAAGAAGATCAAGGATCCAAGTGCCAAGAAGCCTGAGGACTGGGATGACAAAGAGTTCATTCCTGATCCGGAAGACACTAAGCCAGCGGGATACGATGATATCCCAAAGGAGATTCCAGACACTGAAGCAAAGAAGGTTTGAATCTTATTTGTGGCATTGATGCAAAACCAAATCTAAATCATCACTTGCTGGTATTGATTTGGGTCTTTTTTTTTTTTTAGCCTGAGGACTGGGATGATGAAGAAGATGGTGAGTGGACTGCCCCTACCATTCCCAACCCTGAGTACAAGGGTGAATGGAAGCCCAAGGTTTGTTGGTTTTGCTGTCGAACAGAGTAATTTTAGATGGTCAAACTATATTCTTTCCTCTCACGGTTGTTGTATTGTTCTGTAGAAAATCAAGAACCCCAGTTACAAGGGCAAATGGAAGGCTCCAATGATTGACAACCCTGGTAATATTCTCTACGTGACATTCTATATTCATCATGTCCAATGTGTATTAAAATGCACCATGGCTCTGAGATCTTAGTGAAATACAATCTCACACCAGCTTGAGATTCTGTTAGTTATGGATTTAACAGTAGTATTCGGTGTGATAAGTAGAAAAATCTAAGTATATCGATTTCATGCAGAGTTCAAAGACGACCCAGAACTCTATGTCTTCCCCAAATTGAAGTATGTTGGAGTTGAGTTGTGGCAGGTAATAATAATATCTTATCACAGAAACATTTTTGTCTTTCATGTTTGCTATTTAAACTAAACACATGGCGTTTTGGTAGGTGAAATCTGGATCCTTGTTCGACAATGTCTTGGTCTGCGATGACCCAGAGTACGCTAAGAAGTTGGCTGAGGAAACCTGGGGAAAGCACAAGGATGTATGTTCATCAATCATTTGCTCTTCAGTTTTCCCTATGTTGTTTATTATTGTTCGTAGCTAATAAATCAAGGCTTGTATTACAGGCGGAGAAAGCAGCATTTGATGAAGCTGAGAAGAAGAAAGAAGAAGAGGTAATACAATCATCCACTCAAAAAAATCTTGTCTAAACTCCTAATAAGTTGAGTAGTAATCAAACAAATTCTATATTTTATTTGTTATTACCAGGAATCAAAGGATGCTCCTGCTGAATCCGACGTAAGAATCTCTTGGGGTTCACATTAATGTAATATTAACAACCTCTCTGTTTCTGTCAAGGTTTCTTATATTAATTTGTTATTCATACAGTTTGAGGAAGATGCTGAAGATAATGACAATGAAGGAGATGACTCAGATAACGAATCGAAGTCTGAGGAAACTAAGGAAACCGAAGAAACCAAGGAAACCGATGCCGCCGCCCATGTATGTGTCTAGACCTCTTTTCAGCCTTTAAACCAAATAGAAGTTAATTGGGTTGTGTGACTAACTCTGTGATTATGATTTTTTACTACAGGACGAGCTCTAAGAGAAGAAGGTGGAGATTAAAAAGTTTTCAGAGTCTTATTTGTTTTTACCTTCTCTTTTAAAGGAATTTTTTAGCTCTAGTTTGGTTTGGATGTAGAACCTTTTTAGCTATCATGGTGAAAATTGGTGTGGCAGCTTTATTTAGACTTGAAAAAAAAATCCTGACTTCATCCTTCTCTTTACTCTTGGGATCTCGAATCCGTCCCTAATATGCTAACATAACGCACAAACCAATTGAACCAGGTCAAGGCCTAGATCACTCATATGATTTCAACTTGATAACATTGAAAAGTTGTTCATACAAGAAAAATCACATTTTAATGTATGCACATGCACTTATGAATGCAACGACATAGACCGACATAGTTCGAAAGCACAATTCAAGAGATTCACAAAATGTAAAAAACCTAATTACTAAATTCATATAGACTTAACTTTGAAAAATTACATGATTGCTAAATTCATATAGGGCTAGACTATGTGTTGCTATATTCACCTTGAAACATACTCATTGGTGTGTGACAGCTAAAAAAAAAAAAAAAAAAAAAACTTACTCATTGGTGAATAGTCAAAGATATAAGCTAGACTATGAGTTGTTTTGATCTTAACAACTTTAACCAAACTCTATTTTATCATATCTTGATGAAATATATGTGTTTCGTCTTTTTATGATGAACAAAATTCTCTCACAGTGACATAACACTTAGCAAATCACATAATATTTCAGCAACAGATGGTAGACTTGATATAAGGCTTATGACTTTGGCGAGTTCATTCATTACGAAAATATGTATTTTTGACATGGATTTAAAAATATTAAATTTCATGGCAAATAAAGATTTGAGACGAATTTGCGGTGAAAAAATCATTCCATCTCAACTTGCTCATCACAAACCTGTTGCAAATTTGTAATAGAACTTGGTGTGGAAATTTTAAACAACAACATTACTAAGTTACAAAATTTGCTACATACTTAATTAGAAACGGAATCTGTCATATGTTGAAGCAAAGCTATTTCATGGAAGACAATAAACAAACAATTATTTTAGTAAACCCAAGCAAGATGGCTTAGTGAAAATTGGGCTTAGATCCTAGGTAAAAGAGATTGTGCTCCGCTGATAAGTTTAATTCTAATTAGGAATAAAAATTACTTTGTTTGGCCCACTTAGATATTTTGGCTTCGGTCCAAATACTTAAACCGTGGTGGACTTGCGAAAAAACTCATGCCAAGAGGCATATTTACTTTTGAGAATAGTCTAAATTTCGGTTTTGAAAAGTTAGCGATCAGAGGAGTTTGTTGGTTGACAACAAGACATGTAACTGAAAGATTTGATCGATCATTCGAGGGGGTGTTTGTTGGTTGTACTCTTTTTAGCTATACTATATTTTTTTTCCAATGGATTTGCCAAACATGTTTTTAATGAGCACAACTAAAATATAATCCAAGACAAAATAGTGACACTGATCTCGAAAAATGAATGTTACATAAGTCAATAAAAAAGGTTCACATGCATTTTGTGATTTGATTAAATTATATTTTTTGTAGAACCCATATTCCCTATAAGCACACAATAACTTATCTTTTCTACCTTTATATAAACATTTTGTTCCGATCGATTGTAACGCATCAATCCATTAACAATGTTGAAGAAAAACTATTATTTTCTCTGTTTATTCGAATATCTCGATTCTTTTCATAAATATTAAATCTTTCTTCACTATTTATATTTATATATACCATAAATTATTTAGTACTAGTTTAGAACTCGTCCGATGGATTAAAATAAATTATATTTAAATATAAACATTAATATAAATATATGTATTACTGTTCGGGTAAAATTTAACCAGTTCGCATGTGGACAATTCTACGGAATAGTAGGAAGATATATTCTTATTAATCAATGAATTTGAGTTAGTCAATGCTATGGATTACAAGGAATCAATAACGATAACCTATTCAAAGATTATCTCGTCGTTTGTCGGTTGAAAGCCATGGCTAAATCCTCTGTTGCTTGTTTTTGGTAAGCTGCGAGAATATAGCTTTAGGGATTCTTAGGTTAATGTTTTTTTCGTGTTCCCTTCCCTCTTCAAAAGTCTTTTTTATTTGTAGTGTTTTGTTCGACCGACCTAGTTCCCTTAGGACTAGGGGCGATGTGTCACCAGATAAATTAATTCCCTTAGGAAACGGAAGTGATGACGCTTACCTCTTATTTTTCCTTCTATTTGGCTATTACGCCGCTCATATGTATTATTTCCCTTAGAATTTGGAGTGGTGTCGTTGACCTAAAGTCCATTGACTTCAAAGTGGGCTTGTTCATAAACATTACAAAACTTCTCACTTGCACCTAGCACGTCACTTATGAACGTGTCACTTGCGTCAAGCGCATCACTTCTAAACGCGTCACTTGCGCTAAGAGCGTCCTTTCGTCAAGCTCATCACTTGTATCAAGCATGTTGCTTGTGTCTAGCGCACACTTGTAGCAAGAGGCGCATCACAAGTTGATGAATTTATTTGTCCCAACAACTTGCCCCCGACTCTCCAATTTATATTTTTAGAATTTGGAGAGTAGTAGATTCAATGGATAATTAAATTACCTCGTGTTGGTTACTCTACATTTTTTACTTAGAAAAATCAATGTCACATTTTGTTCTAACTTCAATAGCTTACCACCTCAAATAATAAATTATTTAC
The DNA here is from genome assembly GCA_028015245.1 of Cardamine occulta. Taxonomy (NCBI): domain Eukaryota; kingdom Viridiplantae; phylum Streptophyta; class Magnoliopsida; order Brassicales; family Brassicaceae; genus Cardamine; species Cardamine occulta. Next base: position 5,642,148 of record CM051368.1, read on the forward strand.
CTTTTACTCCAAAGGTTATCGCTCTATTGTGAGATTGTTCGCCTGCGGGGCTTTTGCACCACTTGTTATCATATGACATCTACTTATTATTTTGGTAAGACTCAGCTTTCTCATAAAGCAAAAGGAGATGTTGCTAGCAAATGCTGACTTTAAAGATAACAATACACTTGTGCTCCACAACTCTTTCGCCTGGTGTGAGGACAACGTTGTTCGGAGGAGTTATCTTTAAGAGGCACGACCTCCGAACAACTCCCCCATTGCATATTGAGGAGTTATTCTATCATATTTTCCTTTGATTTGTCTTTTTCTTGCAGAGAAATTTATACAGGTGACCGTTGGTCGTTGTTCGATAACATTGGTTTGATATAATGGCTTTGTATTTTTAAATGGAAAACAGTTTCAAATCCGTTCACAAACAATCTGAAATCAAATTCTTGTCTAAATCTTTAATGAATAACACTTGATTTTTAACTTGTATTTAAAAATGATACAACTAATAACACATGATTTTGATAAAAGATTTTAAAATCAGTACTTCAATAACACATGATTTGACTTGCAAATCTAAATTTATTAAAATCCATGAATGAATAAACCTCCCTAAGTTAACGTTGATGATCCTCCCGTGTTCATGTATAACTTATATTGTCTTAAAAATTGCATGTATGCAACAATCGTTATTTTTGAATTCTCATATTTTGCCATACAATATATTGTATCAACTTCAAGTTAGTTCATCCCTATTTATTTGATTTTTTTTTGGAATTTATAACTTATTTGATGTCGGGTTTTTTTGCATGCCTGACTCATATTTCTCATTAAAATCTAATTTTATAATCTTTTTGTAAAAATTGTTATTTATGTAAGTTATTAAATTTATGCAATACATTAATTCTTATTATTTTATGATGATAAAGTTATTAGAACAAAAAATTATGTGTTCATGAGTCAATCTATATAACCATTTAATCCATGTAATAAAATAGATTTATGTGTTGATTCAATCTAATAAATTGGATAGATTCATGGGTTAATCCAATTAATTTATTTAACATTTAACCAATTAGGATAATAATTTAGGTCGCATTATACTCAATCAATTTTTCGTTCAAATAATTAAAAACGTGTGAAATTTTTTTATTGCAGTCTAAATAATATGAAAATCTAAAATCTAAATTTGAAAAGAAAATTTTAAATTTTATTGAAATAATAAAATTTAATATGTATTAGGAAAATTTGAAAGTACAAAGTATCTATTTTATTATATAATTTTGTTTTGTTGGTTTTCATTTTTGATTAAGATAAACAAAAACAACATAATTTTTACATGTGTCAGAATCTCATTGATTAGCCGACATGTGTTACAATCCTGTTAAATATAATTTTGATACATGTCGAGCTCTTGTGAGAACAATCAAACTTTATATAATCTCTATACTGTTAAAATTGAAGTACACATGACTAATCATTGTATCAAACAACTGTATATTTATTTTACATCCAAACAATCACCTACCTAATAAAAATATATATTAATAAAAAATAAATATCAAATCCTTCTTAAACCAAAATATACATTTCTTTATTTTTGGGAATCATTAATTCTAAAATATTTATGATCACCAAGATATTCTAATATCTGCGTCATTAATTATGGATTTGACGTAGGTTTAAAATACTTTAAAATCTAAACCGGTTGGCGAACCAGATTAATCTACGAGTCACCAGATCAGTGAGTCGACCGCAGATTAATCCAGGTTGATCACGAATCAATATATTAGTGAATTGTTTTTTATATTTTTTGTGTATAAAAGAAAAAATGTAATTCATATTTTAATAATATATCAAAATAATTATAAAGTGATTGAATACTCTAAATTTACATTAAATAAAATAAAAATACTAAGATGGAAATTGTTAATGCTCAATTAAAATAATAATGTATTACCTCAACAAATATTGGTTTATTGTCATCACGACTTTGTTTATTTTCTTCAAACACATAGTAAAATCTTTAACAAAATTTAAAAATTATAAGTAACATACTTTACCCAAAATATTATATCTAATAAAAAATAAAATAAAAAAGTTTAATCAATATTTTTATACACGACCGGTTCAACTAGTAATACCGGATCGCTGATTTCGCCAAATTTGCTGGGTTTTACCGGAGGTTTTCTAGATTTTTCTGGATTTATAATTAGCGAATTTTTAGCAATAAACCCAAACTGGTGTAGTGACCAGATCACCAGATTTACCGATCCGACCGCGGGTCCGAAGGGTTTGAAAACACAGGTTTGAATCAAATAAAAAAAATTTGATATTGCTACATTGAAAACACTATAATTCGAGGTTGAAAACATGTTAAATTTAAAATTATACAAAAAATATAAATATATATAAACATGAAAGATACAAAAAAAAAATTACAAATTTATATTAAAACAATTGACCCGTGGTGTACTGCGGATTCAAATCTAGTAATATATTATAATAAAGATCACATTTTATAAATTTATTTTAGGCCTCAATTTCATTAGAACTGTCCTTGATTATCACTCGTAATCTTCACCGTTAAAAGAGCAATATATTATTTTACATCCAACTACTCTTACACATCATTCTTTACTAATCTCAGATTGTTTCTCCAATGTAATTCAAAACTAGGGTTATATTCCAAAACTTAAACGAAAATTAGACATCAGGTTACTTTTAAAAGTATAAAAAAACAAAAAAATAACAGCCGCTGGTTAGTAACTTAGATCTGATGGTCCACGTACGCTTCAATGACATCAACCTTCCATTCACAATACGCCACGTCATAACACCAGCTCAATCATCAGCCACGTCAGTTTCCAAATTTTCTTATATTCTTTTTTCTTTGCAATTTACACATTCGCGATTTCGAAATCGATACGAAAGATCGAGAGATCAGTGAGGAAGAAGACGAACATAAAATCATGTTTTTATTCGATTGGTTCTACGGAATCTTAGCTTCGTTAGGGTTATGGCAAAAAGAAGCGAAGATCTTGTTTCTCGGACTCGATAATGCTGGCAAAACTACGCTACTTCATATGCTCAAAGACGAGGTTTGAAAATTTTCCGATCTCGTTACTGTTTTGGTAGATCTGTAGAGTCATGTCTTCGTTTTAAGGCTTGCGATGATAATTACTCAGAATTTAGGGTATTTATGTATTCTTAGTGCCTCTGCTTTCTGAATCATCGGTAGTGATTGAACGATTCTGTATTGAATTAATCAAAATTGAGATCTGAGATTTTTTGTGTGTTTGTGTTAATTTGTGGTGATAGAGATTAGTTCAGCATCAGCCGACTCAACATCCAACGTCTGAGGAACTTAGTATTGGTAAAATCAAGTTCAAGGCTTTTGATTTGGGAGGTCATCAGATTGCTCGAAGGGTTTGGAAAGATTACTATGCCAAGGTTAATTACATTCTTTCTCATAATGTTGAATCTTTTGTTTTTACTAGAAAAGGGTTTGTTTTGTAGCTAAACCATACATTTGTTGCTTGTTTTAACTACAAATTAAACAGATTCATTACCTTTTTTTGTGTCTGATTCTCAAAATTTAGACCTTTAATGATTGTAGTTTACATTTTAATAGAAAGCTTAAATGTATTTGCTTCAAGATGTTTCAGTGGTCTTGATCTGGTTTAAATTAATGATTTGACAAAGAAAGTTTTATGAATTTTTACTTAGTTTTAGCCAGTTAGTAATGTTATCTTTTGGATCTTTTGGTATAAAGATTGTGTTGGGATGTACTTTTTCTTGGTAATGTTATTTTTCTTGTTATATGAGAATGCAAGATACGTATCAAGTATCTGATATGATTGTAGATATTGAAAACAATTGAGCCAGTGTAGTATAGGTATGTATTGGATATGATTGTAGATATTGATAACATTAAGCCAGTGTAAATCGTACCAAGGTTGTTTAACATCAACCTAGAGCTTATGGTGTTATCAGACTGGGCTATTCTCGTATCAGTGATTTAAATATGGCTATGAGTTTTGTAGAGGGGAACTATAAGTATGTTTGTGTGAATCTATTGTTTTGTTAGCATATTAGGTTCTATTAAAACATAATATTCTCTTTGCTGATAGAAACTCTTTTTTTTTGTTGTTGCATTAAGGTTGATGCTGTTGTCTACCTCGTGGATGCTTATGACAAAGAGAGATTTGCGGAGTCAAAAAGAGAGCTCGATGCTCTTCTCTCAGATGAAGCCCTTGCAACTGTCCCGTTTCTGATTCTTGGAAACAAGATTGATATCCCTTACGCAGCATCAGAAGACGAACTAAGGTATCACTTGGGTCTCACTAACTTCACTACCGGGAAGGGAAAGGTGACGCTCGGAGACTCTGGTGTTCGTCCACTCGAGGTCTTCATGTGCAGCATTGTCCGTAAAATGGGTTACGGCGAGGGATTCAAATGGCTCTCTCAGTACATCAACTAAAGAAAAGACATCATGTTGTCTTTTTCATATATCAAACCAAACCCAAGACGATTTGTCGTTTTTTCGAGCTAAAAAGATTTGTGATTGATGATGATATCATATCCTTCCCCTAGAAGACTTTGAATACACTTTTCTCCTTTTTGGTTTAATTTGTTTTTGTGTTAAACATAAGTTTGGTGGCTTGCATTTCCAAACTTATTCATGTCTCAGTCCACATTTTTGTCAACTGCTTATGTTTTATTGAACATTATTCTCAAGTTAGACCACCAACTTTTTTGAACATACTATCACTTTATATATAACGTGTGCCCTACCTTACCCTAAAATCAAATCAATTCAACAATCAATCTCTGTCTCTCTCTCTCGTTGCCATGGATGTTTTGAAGGTATTATTACTCTGGTGGCTACTCTATGCAGTGTTGATCTTTGATAGTCAGAGACATTTAGGTGCCCTTCGATCTTTCAAGTCTCAGATTCTCTTTGTCCAAACACTCATTAAGTTAATTTGGTTTGAGATTGTTGATGCAGTTTACTCGCAGGCTGGTGGTGTAATCGGGGGTGCAGGGATTTTGGTTCAGAGAGCCGCGTTCTGTTTCAACAATAACCTAGTAAGTATGATCTACGATAAAACCAGGTAAAAAGAAAACATTTTTGACAATGAGTTTATTTTATCTGTTGTTGCAGCTCTATAGAGGGTGCAATGAAGCATTCAGACTAAATCAAGGAGGTGAATTCAAGGTTCCACCTGAGGAAACAGATAGGTTTTGCAACGGTACTTGTGCTTCAGAGACGGAACTTGTGCTTACATGCATTAATAGCGTCATGTCTGATTTCGTGTTTTACAATCGGGCTACTCCGCGAGATATTAGAAACACCCTTCGTGGTGGCTGCAGCTCCTCTTTCACACGAGGTAACTACCCCTAACTATTCATCCTTAGACATAAACCAAAAGCATGAACTTGTCTTGTACTTGGATATACAGGGAACTTCAATGTGGGAGACTATGCTCAAGGACTCTATTTTGGCAAATCCGGGAAAAAGCTACCTGGATTGTTCATTGGACTAGTTCTCGGGTTTGTACCATTAATCCTGTGAAGCTACTTTTGGAAACCATAGAAGATTGAGATTTCTTTTTTTGTTATTCTGAAACAAAGATTTCAACTTCTTTTTTACGCAAATCCTACATAGGAAGCTACGGTTAAATGTACCTTTTCATTTTATAGTTTGGGACTTTGGGGAAATATTTACACTTTCTTCTTTTTCAATTGTCTGATGGCTTGTTAAATGTCGAAGTTGAGGTTTCCACGGAATGGCACTTAGGCTTCTTCTTCAACTTCTTCGGGTTATCCATGTGGGAGGCCTGCACAAATATTCTCTCACTTTAGATTCCAAGTTCTCCACTAACATCTATGCTTTACACATCAAAGGCCATTTAAATCACATACACTCCCAAAACAACCCATTCTTTTAACTGAAGATTTCGACTAGAAAATCAGCTTAAATTATCTGATGAAAGATGAGGGATTTTATGAGAGCTACTTACAATGTGAGACTTCCACTGAACTGTCTCTAAACTACTATCATGTGGAGGATGATCGCGAACATGGCAAAATATGTGAATCAGCACTGCAGCATCGAGAGCAGCATCGAGAGCAGCATACTCTAGCTGCACAATTCAGTCAAAATCAGTCAGATTCAACAATTACGCTTTCACGCTCTCCTGCAATTCTAACTCCATCAAGTATCAGGGGAGCCTCTAATTATATAACAATTGTGGGCCCTCATAATCATGGCAACAAAAATACGAAACATTCTCCAGCAGTTTTTTGTCAGTCCGGTTCTAGCTGAATAGGTAATGATTAAGATTATAGACCTGATTCTGGGTCAAAGGCCTTTGTTCCCAGTCGCTATTGCGTCTTGTTTTGTTCAAAGACACTCCCAATATTTTCTGATACAGAACAAAGAGATCAAACGAGAACTTATGTTCAGATATTACTTTCGAAATGGTGACTCTAATGTAATATCAATGAATTTTGTGAATTAAGAGCTCACCTTTGTTAGTCCTGATAAACCACCACACTTCTCTTTGAAAACATTTTGAATGTCTAGCAACATGTCATAGCGCTTGAAACATTCCAGATCTCCATATGAAAGCGCCAACTGCTTGATGTCACATTGAAAATTGTATCCTGAGGATAAATCATGATCAGGGTGTTGCTCTGTCAGAGAGAATCTTAATAAAGTCGGCAAAAGAAGAAGAAGATAGATTTCACATATACCGAGCTTTGATATGCTATACGATTGCAAAATCTGACTAAGGCAGTTGTCCAGAACTTCAGAGGCGTCATTGTAAAGCTTTATCAAGTCCAATATGAAAATCTTGGTATCAGATCCAATTTGCATGATTGAAACCTGAAAACAACAACAACACCGATAAGAACATTACAGCATGTTAGGAATGCTATGAGACTACGGGTAATTCATTACCTTGTTCGGTTTACTGCCTTTAATATAATTGGGTTTCCATTCACAGTCAAGACCCACAACTCTACATCCTTCAAGAAAAGAAGTTGCTTTTCTCAACTCATTGACTTCATCAACCCAAACTATATCTTCGACAGCTAGATCGCTGAGACGCAGAAAGCTTTTGTCCACAAAACCAACCTCAGCCTCTGAACAACATAAAGAATTCCATTGTAAACGTCTATAGTTTTGAAAACACAAGGAGAAGTTCCATGCAGCAGTACATACCTTGTGCTTTTGGTAGACCTTCAAGTGAATATCGATCACACAGTTCATCAACCTTCTCCAAGTACCCAGCTTCCATTGCCAAGTATACCTTAAAACTCAAAAGACCACCAAAACTTCAGTAAAACCGATGATGATACAGAAAAAATGACCCTTAAGGTTACAAAACTCCCTATGAAGATGAAAATTTTCTTTCGTCATTGATTATATACACAACAAGCGCTTACCAGATACTCGAGCAGCTGTTTATCACCTTTTGCTTTTCTTTCAGCAACATCCCAGCATGCTTTTTCTGCTAGATCCTTCAGTTCACTGCCAAATAATACAAAAAAAAGTAATCTTTTAATGTTAATTCTGTATATGTACTCGCCTTATATCCTATGATAGACAAGATCCAAAACAACAGTTTACAAATGAGAAGCAAAAACAACTGTAACAACCTTTCTTTGCACTTGTAACACAAATCAGGAAACTCCGGCTGGAGATAGTTCTTCTTTATGACATTATAGGCCTGCTTTAACATATTCCTTGAGCCATATTCTTGAACAAGAATGCATAAACTAGGCCTTCCCATGAAGGTAGCCCATTTTTCCGCAGCTTGGAAGTCTTTATCCTCAACCATTTGTTGAAGAAAGGTTTCTCCAGGGAAGCGAAACGAGAAATGCTCTAACAAAGACACAGCCGTCATGAAAGATTTCAATTTGATCAAATCAGAAATATATCATTCCAGAAACGCACTTCCACAAGAAAATCCACATCCACGCCAAACGTCTGAGACAGACAAAGCTTCATCAATGCTTGTTAACCCGACATCAAACACTTTAAGTGTATGCACCATAACCTGCTCAGCATAACCTAAAGATCCTCCAACAGTAGTAAGGAAGTACTGAGCAGCTAGTTTTCTCACGGAAGCAATATCATCTTCACTTCTTGGTTCAGATACTGTTTTGAAGAAGCGACGAAGAGCAGATATAACCAAATGACTAAAACCTTCACTATATACACCAAACATAGGAAGCACAATCAAACACTGAACAATGAAAGTAGCAGGTCCTGGTTGAGGTTTATTAGCTAGAACTAGATGAACTCGATGTTGTAAAGCTTGGAACTTTTTAGTTGCCTTACAAGTACCTGAAATTAACAGTAAATTCAATTAACAAATTCACACAATTTGGGAACTTGACAAAAAGCAGTAAAGAGCTAGAGGACTTACCATAAGTATAACATTCTTTGAGAAGATATAAGAACACAACTGGAGAAACATAAGTTAAATCTGAAAATGTATGTAAACACAATGTTTCTACTGATTCAATATCAGCTTCTTCAGGATCAAAACCCATAATTTGAATGCCTACAGTTGAAAATCAAGCAATTTTGTTATGATTTATGTAAACTATGAACCAAATTAAGATATAAAGGAGCCATGAAAAATCTTTAATCCCGGAGTTTGTAAACTAAAAGGTTGAAGAGAAGACGAGAAAAATTAGAAAAACAAAAAAACATAACAATATGTGACAGAGATGTTAGTATTATACATTCCGGGAAATTTCAATCAGTTTCTCATCGGAAAATTTGACTTACCGGCGAAAAAGGCTAGAGGAAGGCAATATTATAGGAAAGTGAAGAGTTTGGAATTTATAAAGAGGATTAAGTGATTAACGGCAAATCTCCGTTCGTTGACTCCGTTCATCTAGGTTTTAAAATGAAAATTGATATAACTTCCAAGGGTATTTTCGTCTTTTAATTATGTAGGATCTTTTTTTTGACAAAAACAAAAAAGGATATGTATGCTAAGTAAGAGATAAGCAAAATATCCCAAACCAAATAACTGAAGTGGAACAAATAAATTAAAAAAAAATGGATCATATATTCATACATCGGAAAAAGTGGAATTGAATTTGAACTGAACATACAATCGAATTGGTATCCAAAATATAATTATATACTTAAAATATTAATTATAACTAGATTTGATTGTAAATTGATGAATTTCTCTTGGTGAGATCGTTGTATTGATAGAGCTATTAATAGCCAATATGATTACAGAAAATCAGGGATATACAAGAGAGATATCAACAATCATATCTACATAAATCAGTAACCGAATATCCTATTCTATCACCCTCCCGCAGTTAAAGCGTCCTTTGGTTGGACGGTTAAGCTGTGTCTGAATTCGGTGAAGAGTGTAGTTGGTAATCATTTTGTGAAGATGTCTGCAAACTGGTGCGATGAGGGGACATGTAGAACTTTTACTTCACCAATGGCGACCTTCTCGCAGACAAATTTGATATCGAGCACGACATGCTTGGTTCTTTGATGCTTAACTGGATTAGTGGCAAGGTATACTGCATTAATATTGTCGCAGTAAACAACTGCAGCTTTCGTGATTGTGAAGTGAAGTTCTAGCAACAAATTCTTGAGCCAACATAGTTCTGCAACTGTGTTAGCCACACCTTTATATTCGGCTTTTGAGCTTGATCGAGAAACCGTGGGCTGACGTTTAGCTGACGAAGACACCAAATTCGAGCCAAAGAAAACTCAGTACCCTGAAGTAGATCGTCAAGTGTCTGGACACCCTCTCCAGTCTGCATAGAGCTGAAGGCCATGTGACAGTGTACCCTTGATGTATCGTATGATTCTCTTCAAAGCATGAAGATGTGGTTGGCGGGGATCATGCATATAAAAGCAGACTTGGTGCACAACATATGATATATATGGGCGAGTGAAGGTTAAATATTGAAGCGCACCTGCCAAGCTTCTATATTCCGTCTGATTTAATCCTTTCACCTATATCAACTGAGAGCTTCGATTTAACATCAACTGGGGTTGCAATAGGCTTACAATCTGTCATCTGTGAACGCTCAATAATCTCTTTGGCATAAGAATTTTGGCTCAGAAATAGACCTTTAGCGTTGTAGTCGGCTTTGATTCCCAAAAAATGATGTATTTGTCCCATATCTTTCACTGAAAATTCCGACTTCAATGCTTCAATAATCTGTTTTAATAATTCCTTTGTTGAAGCTGTCAAAACAATGTCGTCAACATAGAGTAAAATATATGCCAAGTTGTTTCCTTGCCGGTAAACAAAGAGAGAAGTATCAGCCCTGCTTGTGACAAAACCCAAATCTGTAATAAATTTAGCAAATCTGAAATTCCATGCCCGTGGTGCTTGTTTCAAACCATATATCGCCTTGCGTAGTTTACACACATGATGCAGATATTTTTGATCAACAAACCCCGGCGGCTGATGCATGTAAATGGTCTCATATAAGTCACCATGCAAAAATGCATTCTTAACATCCAATTGATGTCTGGGCCAATCACACGCAACTCCAATATTAAGAACTGTCCGGATTGTAGCGGGTTTAACTACGGGGCTGAAAGTTTCCATGAAATCAACTCCTTCTTCCTTAGATTTACCGTTTGAAACTAACTTTGTTTTGTGCCTTGGCAGAGCACCATCTGCATCATGTTTATGTTTAAAAAGCCACATTGAACGCACAATATTAACCTTAGGAGGGCAAGACACTAAATCCCAAGTCCTTGTCTCAATCATTGCATCAAACTCATCAGTCATTGCTGGTGTCCAGTTCGGATCAGAAAGAGCGTGTTTATGACTTTTTGGAAGTGGTGATTTTTAATGGTTTTGGTTAGAAAAGACAGAACTTGTTCGGCTTCCTTATACCAGCATGGGCCCGTGTTGTCATTAAGTGACAAATTGGAGCTGTAGGAGGAGGTACAGGTGGTTCCAGAACAGGTTGAGGCACGGGAACTGGTGGTGTTTGTTCGGGAACAGATAGAGTTGGCTCATGAAGAACTGGAAGTTCCATAGCCGGAAGTGGAGCTTGAAGAATCGATTGAAATATTGGTGAGGGCTCATCAATCTGTCCAAGAAAAGAATACGATGCGACATGATTGATATATTTTTCTGCAGCTAGAAACTTCTCTTCATCAGAGTATACATGTCTCAAAATAATAATTTTCTTGGTTTTTAAATCGAGACATCTTTAACCACGATGTTAAGAAGGATTACCTAGGAATAAACATGGAGTGAACCTAGGCAAGAGTTTGTGGAAAAGAGAATGTTTTAGGTTCAGAAAGCACAGACACCCGAAGACCCTTAAATGATCATAGGTTGGTTGTATTTTAAAAAGAGCTGTGAAAGGGATCTGGTTTTGGATCGTAGTTGACGGTAAAATATTGAGAGTGTGAACTGCGACATGAAGAGTTTCAACCCAGTAAGATGTTGGAATGCTGAGCTTGAAACAAAAGAATTCGAATGACATTGTTAATGGTTCAAATCATGCGCTCAGATTTCCCATTTTGTTGAGAAGTGTGTGGGCGATAGAACCAAAAAACAATACCATTCTTGTCAAAATTTGTTGAAAATGAGCATTTTTGTATTCGCCTCCATTGTCACATTGGAGAGATTTGATTTTAGTGTTGAATTGAGTATGAACATAAGAGCTGAAATGTATAAATTTGGAGAATAATTCACTCTTTTTGCAAAGGGGATAAACCCAAAGAAACTGAGTAAAATGATCCAAAAATAATACATAATATCAAATTCCACTAATGCTTGGAATGGGTGATGTCCAAAGATCAGAGTGTATAATTTTAAAAGGCTCTTTGATGGCTGTTTGTGAAGATTGAAAAGGGAGTTTTATTGGCTTTCCTAAGAAACAGGAAGTACATGAAGTTGGAAATTTTCCTTTATTACAACTGATAGTTTTGGAAGAAAATAAAGAACGAATAACAGATTCATTTGTGTGTCCTAATCTCTTGTGCCAAAGTGACGGAGAGAAGGCCAACAAAGGTGTGGAAGAAGCCGTGTTTGATTTATTAAAAGAACCAGGAAGAGGATAAAGATCTCCAGAGCTCTCACATCGGAGTAGAGTTGTCCGAGTTCGAAGGTCCTTCACAGAAAAGCCAAAAGGATCAAATTCAACACTACACCAATAGTCTTTGGTAAACTTACGAACCAAAATTAAGTTTTTGACAATTTGTGGAGTAACAAGCACATTTTGAAGTGAAAGGGGTCGCGAATTGGTTCGAATGGAAGAAGAACCAATTGCTGAAACATGGAGTTTTGAACCATTGCTGACAATGACTGTGTCGTCAATATTATGATTAATATTGGAATTGAGATTACCTGCCATCGACGAGAGGTGTGCTGTTGCGCCTGAATCCATATATCAATCAGCAAAGCTTGGGTCTTGGAGAGTCTCTGTTGTGTAGGCTTGGGAGAAGCCGGTTGGTTGTATCTCGACCAGATGAGCTTGCTGGGAATTGTTCGCTAGACGGAGAGGAGCAGCAGATTTTGGGCCACGATATGTTCGCATTTGTGATTGAGGAGTACAATTGGCAAACTAATTTGGCAAAAGATGAGGCGGCCCAGACCAGTAATTGGATGGACCTGTAGCCCAATAAGGAAAATTGGGACCACCATTGAAACCATTGTTGATGTAAGGGCCACCATACCCACTGTAATTTGGTCCTCCTCCATTATAGTTGTTGTGATTCCTTCCTTTGTACCGGTTGTTCTTATTTCCCCTAAAATTGGTGAATTTCACCTATTTCTGTTCAGTGCTGTGATTGGTGTTGTTTTCAGGCAGCCGCGAAACTGTAAGTGCTGTTGACGAAGAAGAGTGAGTTGTGTGAGTCACAGATGGTGACTTGTGGCTTTTCTTGAGGCGTGTTTCCTTCATCTCTAGCATAGATTTTGTACTTTCAAAACTAGGAAAGGGCTCTTTGTGTTTAATTATATTTATTATGTAATCATATCTCTCATTCAACCCATTGAGAAGATACATAACAAGAGTTCTTTCATTGACTGCTGCATCGACATTATCGAGAAGATCTGCGAGTGACTTGAGTTTTTGGCAATATTCTTGGATGGATTGGTCGCCAATCTCTGTTGTGCAGAGTTCATTATCGAGTTGGATCACCTGGCCTTCCTTGTTGTTTCAAAATTGATTTTCGATGCGAAGCCAAATATCGCGAGTTATGCCTCCTTTTTTGACCGAGCTGCGAAACAGAGGTTAGGTCAACAAACCATACAGCCAGAGCTTGACCAGACCATCTCGTTTCTTCCATGGTTCATCGTTTGGACCATTCGGAAGGAGAGTACCCTCAACATGTTCGAGTACATCAAAGGTCAGACAATGAGTTAGAAATAACTCTCTCCAAGCATCATAGTTATGATCATCGAGATCAAGGATGATTGGAATGTGAGATTTGATGTTAGTGACACCAAATGCTCGTTCAACCGCTGCGTTTGGAACAGCCATTGAGAATAAAAATGAAAAGAGAACGAAAAACAGAGAAAGCAACGGAAGAAAGAGAGGGCGTGATGAGAAAAGAAGAGAAACGAAATCGTGAAGAGAAAAAAAAAAGACGTTCAGGAGCTTGAAAGCTCTGATACCATGTAAACTGATGAATTTCCCTTGGTGGGATCGTTATATTGACAGAGCTATTAATAGGCAATGTGGTTACAAAAAATCAGGGATATACAAGAGAGATATCAACAATATACAAGAGAGATATCAGCAATTATATCTACATAAATCAGTAACCGAATATCCTATTCTATTATTGATATAATCTAATTAGGGTTTATTATAGCATAATGCCACACATCCCATTTTCTTTTTATAAAATACCATTTGTATAAACTACTATCAAACATGCAATTTTTGTGTTTTGGAAAAAACCAAACTAACTTTCAACTAATACACACTTCATTACTTAAAATTTTTCATTTTCTTTCTTCTTTCTCTCTCATCTCTCTTTTCTACTAGACAACTCTTTCTCTTTCTTTTTTCATTCTTCCTTCTTTCCAAACTTTTTTTCTCTTTCTTTTTTTTTCATTTTTTCGTTATTTCTTCTTTCTTTTTTCTTTTTTCTTTATTCCTTCTTTCTTCTTGGAAAACATTCCAAAAACAATTTCGAGGTTGTTGATTCTCCAGCCCGAAATCAAGTGGTCCTTTTTGATTTTTTTTTGTCCACATATTTGTAATGTTTCATAAATTTTGATCCTCCCAGATCTCTTTCTCCTACACATCACTCTCTCCTAGATCTTGATGATGATATTGTTTATTTCTATGAACGACGATGTTCAAGATCTCTGAATCTTGTTCTCTTTGTTTTAGGTGTGGGCTCATAGTCATTTAACAAAAAAATACTGACATAGACTATTTTCTTAATTTTTTTAGATCCATGGTCATATTAAAAATTGACTGTGGATATTGGATCCAACACTCAAAATATAAATAATATTTGTATATAAATAATTGTATTTCTCTTGTACTTTTGTATGCTTTTTTGTTGAAGATATGTAAAAACAAAATATATTTGTATTAGGCTCAAGAATAATGAATCGTCAAACCCCTTTACAATTTATATCTTTAAATGTGTCCGTGTTAATCTCATATTTATACACAGTAGGAGTCTCATATTTATACACCATAGAGATTTATAGCTGCTACTAAATTTATATCTTTAAATGTGTCCGTGTTGATCTTGTCTTCAATGCCATAACGCCTAAACTTTGGATCAAATTGGGCCTTTACTGGGCTTTTGTTCTTTTCGGCTTGTTTGCCGACTCGGTGGTTCGTAAGTCATCACATCGCACTCTTGAACTCATGACAAGTTCGCTGGATTTGATATCTTCGATGTGGATCCCTCACTTATCTTGTTGTGACGTAGCGGACGCATGGTTTTCCACTCCAAGTTTCGAATTTTGGGTATGAGATCCGGTCCCAACATTGACCCTAATTTATATGTATATATAAAATTTATTAAAAATTATAGGACCTAATTTATATAAATATTAAATATATTTTCCCTAGTTTACATAAAGTAATTAATATACGACAGAATATATTGTCACTAGATTCCTAAGCCAAGACCACCTGCTTTTTGTCAAGTGGACTTTCCGCATTCTTTTGTGGTGATAATCAATTCATCAAACCTCTAGGTGTTCGGTAATTGGTTCTAGAACCATCCAATCGTTGTCTTAAAATCTCTAATGTTTCCTCACCGGATTCGTATCATTATCCTTGTTGCAACATACGTCAATGAACTTCTTGGCCGTATCTTTCTTCTTGAAGCTAATTGACTAAATTATTTTTGCATAAAGATAGTTTACAGAATTGAATAAAGTTAGTTTAGTAAATAAAATAAATTCTTGTGTTATTAAACAACAAATATGATTTTGTAAACAAAACCACTACAAGAAAAATACCGCAAAACTGACGGCCAATTCCGTCGGATTTGGCAAAATCCGTCGGAAATCCGTCGGTTTTTTCCATCGCTTTTATCTCGTCGGAAATAAAAGCTGCGTCGGAAATCCGTCGGTTTAAAACCGACGGATTTCTAACGGATTTCCGACAGATTTCCGACGGATTTCCGACACATTTTAAATTAAATAATATTTAATCTATTGTAATTAATATTAATTAATTGTAATTAATTATAATTAGTATATAAAATTAATTTGGAATAATTATAAATTAAAATTTAAAATTATAATTATAAAATTTTTTAATTACAATTAAAATTAAAATTAAAATAAAAAATTAAAACATCTTCTTCTTCTTCTTCTTCTTCTTCTTCATCTTCTTCTTCTTCTTCTTCTTCTTTTTCTTCTTCTTTTAATTTTTTTCTTCTAAAATGAGAAATGAATTCGCCCAGAAGAAGAAGTAATATATAAAAACAAATTTCCGACGGATATATCCGTCGGAATTCCGTCGGAACTGGCGAAAAAATTAATATTTGCCGGTGTTTTTTGAAAATATTTCTAACATTCGCGCCTATATTTTTGCTATCCATCGGAAATCCG
>CM051368.1:5658308-5683308 GCA_028015245.1 Cardamine occulta
ACTACAAGACGGATAAAAATCCACACATTCTCAATTTTTTTTCGAATTGCGGGTAGCAGATGCGGATCGAGACATTGTTTTGGCGGGACAGGTGCAGATCAACATATGTTGTAAAGTGAGTTTGCGGATACCTGCATTTAAAAATAATAATATTAATTACTATTATTTTATAAAATTTAGTAGTTAAATTTGAAAAATATAATAATTACTTTGTTTTTAAAATTATTTTGGGGAATTTGTGTTTTTTTAATACTAAAAGTTTATCAATAAATATTAGTTTTGCTAAAATAATTTTAATTATTATTTAAATAATTATGGGTTACCTGTGGGTATCCGCAGATTTAAGCGGGTCGGGTGCGGATTAATTATTTTCATTTGGCGGGTTGCAGGTTATGGTTTGATGCAAGTCAAAAACTAAACCGAATACATAATGTACGTGCATGTCCGAATCTAGTTAGATATATTTGTGATATACATGATGTTATTTGATAAAGGAAGAAAGTGTGTGATGCATGAATCTTATATAATATTGTAAGGTTATCTTTCTGTGGAGCAACGAGATGTTGCAACGTGTCTTTCCAAAAATTTAATATATTTTATCCTTTCCCAATTTCTTTATTTTTGATTCTTTTCTTTCTAAACAAAAAGATTTTATCAAACATAAATTAAAAATGCTTCAAAAAACTTCAAAAATCAAACAAAAAATTGTGAATCTCCACAAAATACTTTTTAAAAAATCAATAAAATAACACAATAAATCTAATGTAAAAATAAAAAAATGCTTCAAAAATCAAGCCACAAAATCTCATTCTCTCCATCTCAACAAAAAACTTTTAAACTTGTAGACCTACGATGTCACGTGTCCCTCCAAAAACTTAATACATTTTCTCTTTCCTCAATTTCTTTATTTTTGATTCTTTTCTTTCTAACCAAATTTTTTTGATCAAATATAAATAAAAAATACTTCAAAAAAACTTCAAAAATCAAACCACAAAATTTGAATATCCAGAAAATACTTTTTCAAAACTTAACAAACTAACACAATAAATCTAATCTAAATTAAAAAATGCTTCAAAAATCAAGCTAGAAAATCTCACTCTCTCAATCTCAATAAAATACTTTTAAAATTGTGGAGCTACGAGACACTTTCACGTGTCTCTCTAAAAACATAACACAATTTATCTCTTCCCAGATTCTTTTCGAATCATGATCTATAATAAATTAGAAAAAAACTGAAATTAAAATCTAATTTACACTAATATATATATAACAAATTCAAATACAACATCAATGCATTAGAAGTTTCAAAAACCAAAAAACTTACCCTAAAAAGAAATGATTTCATCACCAACCGGAAGCATAAATCATCTCCAACTTAAAATCAAAAGATATCTAGATACGTGGAGAAAACCACATCAACTACAACAAACATATACTTCAAACACATGACAACATGAGATACGTTAATCAATGGTTTATTAAAGTTCATTCATACAAAGATATTCCTTACTCAAGAACACCAGACAAATAGCCTCGAAGTGTTTTTCGAAATTGAAGATCTCAACCCAAATACTTCAACAAGATTAGGTGTGGAAATATAATTCGCAGATCTAGAAATTTCTCAAACACCAGCTACAAAAGATCGAAATTGAAGATCTCAACCCAAATACCTCAACAAGATTAGGTGTGGAAATATCAATCGAAGATGTAGAAATTTCTCAAACACCAGCTAAAAAAGAAGAAGAAATAAATGATTGCTTAATATGTTTTGCTATAAAATACCATTTTACTTTGCGGCCATAAATTTTATCACTAATAAAGATTACACTATAAAAGATATGAATGTTACCAGTATATAGTGCAATTGCTCTTGCTTGCTTCTGTTTCCTTCAAAAACAAAAGATGATAAAACTGAGAATAATCAAAGCAGCAGCTCCAGCACTCATACCTATTATTGTCCTAGTTTTCCTTCTGTTGTTCACCTTCTCTGAAACTGTGAAACGTCATACCACCGTTAAAACTTACTCTTTTTTGTATTTCTAAGTTCTATATTATTATTTGAAATCTCTTTACTTTTTAATTTTTTTAGAAAATTATAAAATTATCAGTATATAGTGCAATTGCTTTTACTATGAAAATTCAAATAATGTGTGATTTGAAATACCAAAATTAATAAAAAATGTGTTATACTTTTAAATTTTTAATAGAAAAATATTATTAATAAAATAGTTGGATTACAAACAAAAATAGACTTATAAAAATAAAAAATAAAAAATTAAATAATACTATAACAATTAACAAAAACATGAAAAATGTAACAATAAATAAACATGAAAACAATATATATATTTACACACATCTAAAAGTATAATAAATAAATAAATATATATCAAACCCATGTAACGCATGGGACTTACTCTTGTTTTTAATAAGTTAAGTGAGTACATGTGCATTAACTTTTAATAAGTTATGTAAAATCTGTGCATATACACAATTGTTTGTCATATATGGTACTAGGGGTAGCCCCACATGTTACATGGGTTTGATATGCATTTGTTTATTGATGCAGGCACAGAAACGTGATGATAGATCTAGAAGGGGATGAACGATGGTGGAGCTGTTGCTGGACTAAGGTCACTCTCAACAGATCCAAGTGAATAGTGATGAAATAGAGTGGATTCAATGGAGACTCTTCAACTGGACTAAGGTCACTCTTTGAAGAATCTAGTGGATGATTTATGGATAGATTTGTAACAGGGGGGATCGAGAGACGCCACACATGATGGAAGATCTGTGATAAGTCTAAAACACTCAAGCTTCAAGGATTCACACACAAGAAGGCTGAGACGTTTTGGTTCTTCATTAGAAGAAAACTAGGTTATTATTTCATCAAAAAAAAAACTGAGTTTTACAAGCTGAGAAGAGACTTTATAAATAGTCCAGCAGCAGGTGACCTTCTAGGGTCGAAAATTATTACAAATAAAGGACTAAACTTGCAAAAACAACAGACTCGAAAAGGACTTAAAAATAAAGACTCTTAAATAAAACCCAACGGTAATATTCCTGCAAAACAAGAAAAGAGCCATTATTTATTCAAATTGAAAACATACCTTAGATAAATGTGTTCTCTATGGATGATCTAAGTAGCTTGATCTTCGCTTGAAATGGTGAACAACGCAACTTCCTTAATTCCTTGAAAGACCGGAAAAAATAGATTTGGTGGCGTCTTGCATTTCCCTTGAGCGTCTTCTCGTATTTCCTTGTTGATCTCATCTTCTTGGAGTTTTTCATGCTCTATGAATGTGATAAGACTTTCTACGGATGTGTTGAACTTTTCTCTCAAGCGTTTTGTTCCAGACCTTGTCCTTGGTAAATGATCTATGGTTGCTATGTTGGTAGATTCACCAGACTTGTTCTGCCAGAGTTCACCAGACTTGTCTAGACAAACTTCACGAACACCAGACTTGTTCTGCCAGAGTTCACCAGACTTGCCTAGACTTGTATCGATGTCCTCATCATTTATGTATTTCAGTTTATATATATTTTCTATTGAAAATTAAGCAATGTGTATGTCTATAATAATAAAATAATATCAAAATTAGAAGCAACAAATGCATAAAAAAAATATTTTGTTGAATACATTATTTGGGATCGATTTCTTATATTTTAGAGATGAATATGCTGCAAATTAACGTAACGTATGATATATGGAGATTGTTTGACAACAAAGAGTGGATATTTGTTGTTGAGAAAGAAAAACATGCAAGATTACTTACTTTGCAATCCACTACAACTTTTGAAGTGCTGACAATGATGTTTTTTTTGTTATTTTTTGTTAGTGGATATAGGTGAAGATGATGGTTTCGAAAGACTACATAATATATTTGAAATGAGATGCTAATATATTTTCTATATCTATGTTTAAATAAATTAAAAATGAATCTTAAATATTATATCAGAAACTATATATACAACTTTATAAAATATTCTCATAAAAAATTCAACCCAAATGGTATTAGTACAAATCATTATGTTATGGTGTCTTAGATTCTTTTGGTAAAAAGAAATTCATGTGCATTAACTTTTAATAAATTAGGTGAGAACATGCGTATATACGCCATTTTAGTTTGTCATATATATTATTTCCATTAACCTACATAATAATATGATCTAAAATACAATGAAAATCTTATTATTAGGATCACATAATGTGGATCAAGGTTTAGTTAGAATCAATATATTTTTGAAATCAAATAATATTGTTTGATATTAAAACATAATGTATGATGAACCAAGTGGTAATGGTATATTAAGTTCTATTTGAGGAGGAGTTGCCATGTAGATCTAGGCCTATTGAAATGGTGACATGTTTCAGGTCTATTAAAAAATCTGGTGAAATAAATACTTGACGATTACACTCATCATGGAGAAATTAGTCGGATGTTAAAAACCCGAATCATCTCCTTGTTAAAAAAGTCATATGTTAGAACTTTTGATCAAGTTAGATGAATATATGTGCATACATGCATGTTTATTTTCATATATGGTAACTATATTAACTTAAACAATAATATGATCTATAAAAATTTATTTGAAATTTATTTTTTGATAAAAAAATATATTTGGAAGTTCGTATAATTGATATCAAATAAACATAGAAGAGGAGATTACAAACCACCTAACAACAGTTAAAACAAAAATAGAACATCAACAGTTCAACACAATTGAAGTAAAATAGATCTCTCTATACCAGGACACATAAGCATTTTTTACCTTTTTCATAGTTGCCATATTTTTGTTTTTTAAAATAAAATATCCATTATAAATTATATTGAATTGTCATTTTTTATGTACAATTGATTGTGAAATTTGCAAATGCATGATTACATTAATAATCTAACATTTTCAAAGATTTGCTTCTCAAATATTATTTTAAAATATTGTTTTATATCTGTACTAATCATGTAAATATATAATCTAACAGAAAATTATTTATATAAATTAGGTCCTATATTTTTAATAAAAATTTAAATATACATATAAATTAAGGTCTATAAGTTTTTTTTTCATTATACATAAAAATGGAACTAGTTTTTTGAAAACAATTTTACAACGTAAAAATATACGTTTGATAAATATTCTTAGAAGGACCTACAAATAGTTTGAAACGGTTCTGTCTGAAGTAAATTTGCTAGTTACTACTGTGTTACATGTCATTTATCTAGTTTTTGCTGAGTCGGATATCCATCTTCCAGCATTTGATCCATGACCCGAACCCAAACTCTCTGCAACTTAAATGTAGCATCTTCGGTAACTTTAATTTCAAAATCACAAATCAATCTCTCCCATTTTCTTCTCTTCTTTCGTTTCTTTTTCTTCTCGTTTTCTTCGTTCTTCGATTTCAGTTTCTTTTTCTTTGATTTCAGTTTCCCACTCGCGTATCGTTCGCGGTTAAACTAAAGGTAAACTAATGTTTACTTGTTCAATTGAAAACTACAGAAACTTCAATTTGGGTTTAGAGATTAGTAATTGTTTGGTTAGGGCTTCGTTGAAGCGGAATTTAGGAATTTAGGGTTTCGATTTAGGGTTACAACTCTTCAATTTAGGGATTTGTTATCTTCAATTTAGGTTTAAAATTATTCAATTCTCTGTGTATGTATGAATTGTATTGATATATTCGGATGTTTTGCAGGTTTGGGATCGATTTAAAGAGTGAAGACCATGGCGAGGACGAGAAATGCAAATGTTGAAGGTCCTAAGGATCAAGTAGATGGAGTAGAGTTGGTAAACACAACCGAACGTGGAAATAGTTCCCGTTTGAAAAAAAAAAGAAATCGACGAAAAACAAAAAGCAAAGGGTAAGATTTTTTGAATTTTTTGATTACGATTAGTAATTAAGAATCTGTTTAACATGTAATTAAACTATTTTAACATGTTTTTATATCGTTTCTCTTGCAGCATTCTCAAGAAGTAGGCCAATCGGGTACATATAGTGGTGGTGCTGAGGAAGAAATGGTAAGTAGTAGAGTTAAAATAGAGTTAAACTTGCAGCCTTTTTAACATGGTAATATATCTTTTTCCTTGCAGCCTTCTCGTGAAGTTGGCCCATCGAGTGGTGGTGTTGAGGGAGAAATGGTAAGTACTACTAGTAAATGTTAAACTAGAGTTAAACTTACGGTAAAATAAGGTTAAAAAACTGTTACACTAGAGCTAAAGTTAAACACGCTTTAAACTCAAGTTAAACTCAAGATAAACTATCGTTAAAGTACTGTTAAAGTGTCGTTCAAATACTTATTATACTGTTTTGAATGTAGGTACCTGTACAGCCTTTGGGGTTCTTCTTTGAGCCTAGCCAATTGGAAAAGTTTCCGAAGATTGGTACACGGTGTGATCCGCATAGGTGTGTCGAATACATAAGGACGCTTGACGGAAATGTGTTGAGGTGGTTCCTGAGACATCCCCAGTTTAAGCACATCTTCCATATGCATACGGAGAACAACCGGAAGGTCATGGGTGCTTGGAGCTTCATCCAAAGGTTGGCGAAGACGGAGAAGCCACAACAAATGTGGTTTGTTGTAAACGGAGTCCCTATAAGGTACGGTCTTAGGGAACATGGACTTCTCTGCGGATTTTACTGCCACCAATACCCGAAGAACTATAAAAATCTCGGGGGGAAGCAACTTGTCAGTAAATATTTCGGGAAGGATGCTCAGCCTTGGGTGGAGCATGTGGAGACTAAGCTGCGCTCGATGAGTCCTTCAGAGGATAGAGTGAAGATGGCTGTTTTGTGGTTTCTTGCCATAGTGATTAAGGGTAAAACGAAGGTCGCAGGACCAATAGATTCGTTTCTTCTAAGGATCATTGATGATTTACCCAAATGTGAGACTTTCCCATGGAGACGTTTCACATTTGAGGATTGTGAAACCCAGATCCTGAATATATGTGAGCGGATGAAGGGTATTGTCAGGCCAAATACGACATTGCCATGATTTATATTGCCAATTTAGGTACATTTAAATTTGTTAAACTAGTTAAAATATTTGTTAAACTATATGTTAAACTATATGTTAAACTACGTGTTAAACTATGTGTTATGTACATCTACTCCCATTTGAAGCCATTCCTAATTTGAAGATGCATTTTAGAGAGAAAGTCTCATGCGAAGACCAATGCCCTAGGATGTGCAAGGGAAGGTTCAAGGATTTTAGCACAAAGGGTTTCGGGTTGGGAGACATCTACAAAGGTCTCGGGAATTCCACGGTTAGCTTAATTTTAATTTTACTAGAGTTTAACTTTAATTTTACTAGAGTTTAACTTTAATTTAACTAGAGTTTAACTTTAATTTTAGTAGAGTGTAACTTGAGTTTAACATGTGTTGTTGAACTAGAGTTTAAGTAGAATTTAAGTAGAGTTTAACTATAGTTTAACTATATGTCACAGGAAATTTCAAGCATCTTGGTGGCTAAAGGTGAGGAGCGGGATCTGATGGCGGAAATCATGGGTGAGGAGGATGATTTAAAGTATGACATGGTAGTTGATGGTTGGACCACCATTGTAGCGAATGGTGAGACTATATTGTGGACGGATCTCTTAGAAAGAGATCTGGCTCATAGAAACCATCCTACTCTTGCTACTGCTAATATTGATTGTGATGATGCTCCTCCTGCTATTGACGATCAAGTCCCACCCCCCGGCCATCATGAATCCATTACAGAAATGGCCAAGGCAATGATGGAAGGGTTCAAAACCCTTAATGGTAAGGTTGGTGAACTGAATGATAAGGTTGGTGGTTTAACAAGTAGGATTGAAAACCTAGAGAAATCCAAGAGTGGTGAACCATCTTTTGTGGAGCAAGAGTTTCACAACGAGAGTCCTGGAAGATGTAAGTTAAATTTTTCAAATAATCTGAATGTGTTTATCTAGTTTAACTGTTGATGAGAGTATGGCTAATTATAATCTGAATTATAATCTGAAAGTTATGGAGATGG
This sequence comes from Cardamine occulta, assembly GCA_028015245.1. Classification (NCBI taxonomy): domain Eukaryota; kingdom Viridiplantae; phylum Streptophyta; class Magnoliopsida; order Brassicales; family Brassicaceae; genus Cardamine; species Cardamine occulta. The sequence continues at coordinate 5,666,297 of CM051368.1, forward strand.
GTGATGATGATGATGAAGAGGAGGAAGAGGATAAGGTGGAGGAGAAGGAAGAGGAGGGTAAGGAGGTCGAGGAGGATAAGGAGAAGGAGGAGGAGGAGGAGGAGGATAAGGAGGAAGAAGAGGAGGATGATGAGGGTAAGGAGGTTGAAGAGGTAGAGGTGGGTAAGGAGGAGGAGGAGGAGGAGGAGAAGGAGAAGGAGGAGGAGGAGGATAAGGAGAAGGAGGAAGAAGAGGAGGATGATGAGGCACGCGCAGCTGTAGAGGAGGCGGAAGCCACTGTTGTGCCCGAGACAATGAACCATGACGATTCTACTCCTCATGGTCCAGTAGGTTATACAGATTGGTCTTATTTTAGCCACTCAAGTGCAAATGCTTTTGCAACTACTGGTGCTACCGTCGATATACTTCATGAATATGGTAAGGAAGTTAACTTCTGTTTTGTATATGGTTGAACCTAGTCATTTTGTTTTACTTTACCTTCATTTCAACTATTTGTGTAGTTGTAGATCCTCAAACTGCCATGGTTATTTGGATTCCTCCTCATGACGTGTTTACGTCCAATCCTCCTGAGAATGAGGAGGAAGGTTTAGGCAAGAAGAGGAAATGGAAGCAGTCCAAACACCTGAGCACTCCGTACACTGGGGAAAAAGGAGGTCGAGGAGGTAGAGGTGGAAGAGGAGGAAGAGGAGGAAGAGGAGGAAGAGGAGGAAGAGGAGGAAGAGGCGGGAGGGCTAGCAAGAAACAAAAGGCATAAGTGCTTGATTATGATATTGTATTGCTTCGCTTTTTCAATTTAACGATGATGTTTTTTAACTGTAGTTTAACAATGTTATTACATATAATATAAAATTCAAGGGCGCCGTCATTCCATTTAATATTTTCATATAGTTTAACTGCCTAGTATAACTAGTTTTCTAGTTTAACAATTTTATACATAGTTTAACTTTCATGCTGAAACCATAAAACCTAGTTTAACCTTATTTAAAATGAGTTTCTCTAGTTTACCGTGCAAAATTAGTATTTTAACACACATTTAAAATCGTCTTATGATGCTATGTATATTAAATAGAAGTTATATTTTATTTTTACATTGATATGAGAGTAATAGCTAAGTAACATACATTGTATATGGTTTTTACCGAGATATGAAGGTGAACATGCATAATATATCATTTATTTTTAAAATTTATTTTTACCACACTTAACCATATGTGGCAATTAACTAAGCTTAACCATATGTGGCAATTATTTTTTGTTAAACCGTTAAGAATATGACCGTGTTTAACAGTAGTTTAACTGTAGCTGACACTAGTTTAACTTCAGTTTAACATAGTTTAACAGCAGTTTAACTTGGTAATACTAAATTTGATATAGTTTACTTGATTTAAGAAGTTATACCTGATATATCAAATAGACATCCACCAACAACAAAAATAACCACAAGTCTTATTTTAACAAATTAAAATAAATAAATTAAGTCGACATATTAAAGTAACCTCCAAGTCCTCGGTGTTCCCCAACTGACGGAAACCTAGCATCTTGAGTTCTTCCTTTTTTTTTTGGGTAATCTGGAGGCAGAACGCATCTACCAGAAATATGAGTAGGCACTTCCCACGCAGATGTATTCGGTACATGATAAATGGTCTTACAGTATGCCGACACCCAATTCTTAGAAAAATAATAACGTGAGCAGCACTCATGTAGATCGACCTCTGACGTTTTTGCGTAGAACATAGTTGCAGCAATCGCATGTTCACATGGATATTTGTCTATATCATAACGCCTACAACTACAACTTTTGCTTCTCAGATCAACCATGTGATATTTTCCATCTTCTCCAATCACCGTGTATTCGAGCATAAAACTGTTTAGCTCAGTTACTGGTAGCTTCTTTGCAATCTCACATCTCGTGTGCAATAACTTATACACAGAAGGTACTAGTTTTTGTGTAGGTAGTACCTCCGCGGCAGCCTTCATATACTTGTTGGACCATTCACAAATCTTGGCAATAATTGAATCAAACAATGGTAGCAACGAGTATTTTTTTTATCTTTGAACACACCATTGATACTTTCAACAGAATTGGTGGTGCATATGTTGTATCTTTCTCCTGGAAAATAGCATCTTGCCCACTTACAATAGTCAACACTATCATCTAGATACTCAGCACATTTAGGATGCCTTATCCTAAATTCATGATAAAGTCGGAGGAACTCAACCTCTGTGTAAATCCGACCACATTCTCTAAACTGGGTTGCAACTTCTTTTTTGTTAACGCCATAAGCACATGATTTCACATTCTGAGACATATTCCACAAACAATATCCATGCTTAGCATTGGGATACACTTCCCCTACAGTTTTTATGATGCTTTTATTTCTGTCATAAACGAACACAAGCTGAGGGTGATTTGGCACAACCGTTTTCAACGTTTGGAGAAACCACCTCCAACTTGCATCGTTTTCACTGTCTACTATAGCAAAAGCAAGAGGATAATTGTGATGCTCTGGATCTTGAGCAGTTGCAACAATAAGAACTCCACCATATATGGTCTTAAGAAAAGTCCCATCCACAATGATAACTTTCCACATTACTTTAAATCCTTCTATACTAGCACCCAATGCGAAGAAAACATACTTAAACTTGTTTCCTTCACCACATTCTAGCCGTGTTAACGTATCGTGATTCATCTTCTCCAACATGTGCAAATAAGAAGGCAAAATTTTATAGCAATCTTCTGGGCTGCCGTGCAAGTCAGCTACCGCTAGTTTTTTCCCTCTCAAAGCGGTACTATATGAGACCTCACAACTTAGCCTTCTTTGCACTAAACCAATCAACATTTTTGGGGTTGGAGTTTCATATTCATCCGGATAATCCTCATGCATAACTGATGCAACTAATCACGGTGTTCCCTTTTATTAATGTTGCTTGTACTCGTATTTAGCCGAGAGCATGTATGCATCTTGTTGTATGTTTTAACAGACCAACAATCTGAACCCTTTTCCGTCGCAACTCGTACTGACCATTTGCAACCAATACCTCGATATTTATACACTAACAACTTACGTGTTGACTTGATCGTAGCGACCTCAAAGCAATGCTTGTGTACAGCTCTATCAACTAAATCTTGGACTTCGCGCTTACTATCAAATTCTTGTTTTACCCTCATATCAATACCATCATCCCATTCAACCTCTACAACATCCACAACCTCATCTGGTACTACAACAGGTGAACCTTGATAGTTATCCACATCCGGATAAGCAATTGTGCCTCGATAGTCTCCGATATCCTAATCAACATGTGTACCTTCACAATCATCGACATCCAATTCATTGTTTCCAATATCTGGATTACAAGGAACAATATCCCATCCAGCAATACTTTCTGATGATTCCCCAATTTCTGGTAACCAACCAACTCTATCAACATTATCTCCAGCATCATTCTTAACATCGTCACAAATTCCCATAACTATACTTGATTTACCAGATGATATCTCATGTCTTGAAGCTTGTGAACTTTTCTGGGTTTGTTCAACACCTTCCACTACCTCGACGTGCAAAACAACTTGCTCTTTATTTTCACATAACCATATGTATCCCAAGACATCAATGTAACTTAATTTCAGCCTTGTCGCGTCGTCTACATTCACTTTTCTACGAATTTTCTCAAGCAACGATGAGTAAGTGAATTCCTCCGCACCACCATAAGTAAATATAGAATATATTTGAACTTCTCTTGGATTCCATTTAACAACATCTCCCCTATGTAAATAATATCCAGCATAATCAAAATAAATGAGCGTCATTGTCCCCTGCAAACAATTAATAAAAAAAATCAGTCTATAGTCTGTATAGTTTAACTTAGTTTAATTTCTGCAACATAGTTTAACTTAGTTTAACTTAGTTTAACTTAGTTTAACTCCTGCAATATAGTTTAACTTAGTTTAACTTATTTTAACCCTGTAGCATAGTTTAACTTCAGTTTAACTTTCGAACTTACTTTACCAACAGTAACTGCGATTCTACCCAGATCCCAGATCCGATCAACGAATTCCAAAACAAGATTTGAAAATGGCTCAAATCCAAACTCGAATTTAAGCTATTACTCATATATAACACTTATATTGAAGAGATTAAAACTCATAAACAACATATTGAAGAGATTGAAAGCGGATCCACTCACTCATCGTTAATGGCAGAGGTGTTTGAGGATTTCGAAGAAGAGGGAGGAAGGAGTTTCGGAGCTGTATGACCGGAGAAAAGGAAATGAGATCACCGGCGACGGAGGAGGCTCGTCTGAGGAAGCTCACAGCAGCTTTGTGTCGTCATCGTCGGAGATTCGTCGGGGTCAAATGACGAAGTCGTCGGGGTCAAATGCTAGAGCTGGTTTTTTTTTTTTAATAAAATCAAGATTAAAATGAGAATATCACATATGTTAGTTAAATGAAGGTTATGTAGATTACATGAAGATCATACAGCTCTCTTTTCTTTCTATAAGGTCAGTTTAGCATTTGATCCCATATTTTTTGTATTCATTTAAAAAGTGTATTCTTCCCTTTTACGAGATTTTTGGAACTTTATACAATATTCTATGTTTAAAAGTTTTTGCACTTATAAAGGAGAGATTAAAACCATTATCAACTCAACCAACATTTATTTATTATTTCTACAGCCTTAACAATTGTAAATTTTCAACTTAAAAAAAAAACAATTGTAGCATCCGACTAGGCAAAAAATAATATATGTGGTATCTAATTCATCAAAAATAGACATATGACATTTAACTCAGTGTTATAAATTAATAAAATAAAATAATTTGTAACAAAGAAACTTATACACGTATGATGGAAGAAAGAAGTGAAGTTGGAAGAGTAAGTGTATATGTGACGTACAGAGATTTAAGAGGAAGTGGAGTGAAGTGAATTTATGCTCCTATGCTACATATTTATAGCCTTACAATGGCTTTGGCTCTAAGGTACAAACATTTGGCTTCAAGCAATAATAGCTTTGGCTTCAAGCTATAAAAGCTTTGGCTCCAAGTAAATAAGAGATAATGGATAATCACTTTATTATCTATAATGTTCCCCCTTGATTATCCATCATTATCTGTGGATTACTTATTGTCTCGTTAAAAACCTTATCATAGAAAAACCTATTGGGATAAAAACCATGACAAGAGAAAAAGAGTACAGTGAGTGCAATCTTCCCCTGGAAAAGATAGATATAATCTTTTCCTTTATAGATCACGTAGATGACATATTCCGATGCTATCAATATGCTTTCTGAATGTTGTAGTAGGAAGTGCCTTTGTAAAGAGATCTACTGTGTTGTCACTTGAGCGGATGTACTGAGCATAAACTTCTTGGTTCTTCTCAAGTTCTTGAGTGTAAAAGAAAATTCTAGGGGAATATGCTTTGTTCTATCGCTTTTGATAAAACCTTCTTTGATTTGGGCGACACATGCATCATTATCTTCGTAAATTCTTATCGGCTCTTTATTGGTGGTTACTCTACTTTCTTCATGTATATGATGAATCACAGATCTGAACCAGACACATTCTATGCATGCTTCATGAAGTGCGATGATTTCTGCATGGTTTGAGGAAGTGGCGACTACCGTTTGTTTTTGTGAACGCCACGAGATTGTAGATCCTCCAATTGTGAAAATGTATCCGGTTTGGGATCGAGCTTTATGTGGATCTGATAAATAGCCTGCATCTTTAAAACCAACTAAACCAAACTCAGAGTTTCTAGGGTAAATAACCCTAAATCAATTGTACCTTGGAGATAACGGAAAATGTGTTTGATGCCATTCCAATGTCTCGTTATCTTCACAAGGCCTGAATGGATATTTTTCAACATTCAGAATTCTATTGATCATTGGAGTTCTCAAATGAGTTTCTTTATCCATGTAAAAACGTTTTAGGATTCTTTTAATATAATTTGATTGATGCACAAATATTCCATATAAAATTTTGTCTTTCCAAGATCTTTCATTTCAAACTCTTCTTTCATAGGAGTTCTTACATCATCAATCTTTTTTGGAGTTTCAATTATATTTAGGTCATCAACGTATATAGCAATGATCACAAATCCCAATGGATATTTCTTAATAAAAACGCAAGGGCATATTTCATTATTTACATACCCTTTTTCAATAAGTATTCGCTCAAGCGATTATATCACATGCGTCCGGATTGTTTTAATCCCTAAAGTGATCGTTGTAATTTGACCGCACATATATTTCTAGACTTTGAGTCTAGTGCCTCAGGGATCTTAAATCCTTCAGGGATTTTCATGTATATATCATTATCTAAATATCAATATAAATATGCTGTCACTACATCCATAAGATACATATCTAGATTTCTAGATGAAGTTAGGCTCATTGAGTACCTGAATGTCATTGTATCCATGACTGGAGAATATGTTTCTTCATAATCAACTCTAGGTCTTTGAGAAAAACCTTGTGCAACAAGTCGGGCTTTATATCGTGTAATCTCATTTTTCTCATTTCTTTTTTCTCACAAAAACCCATTTGCATCCAATAGGTTTAACATCATCAGATGCAGTGACGATAGGTTCAAAGATATTTCTTTTATTGAGGGAAAGCAATTCAAATTGCATGACACTTTTCTATTTCTCCCAATCATGTATATTCTGACATTCTGATACGGACCTTGGATCTAGATCATTATTTTCTTGATCGATCTCTTTGTATACAGAAAGAGAGAATATTCCATTATCATCATCAATTTCATCTCTTTGTTGGGTTCCTCTAGAACCTTTTCATTTTCTTCTCCCATTTTTTTTTCTTTCAGGGATTTTTATCTTTAGATACCATTGGTCTCCCGCGTTTTAGTTGAACTTTGGGCTCATTTGCTTCGATCCCATCAAAATCCTCTTTTGGAATTTCAACTCTTGATGGGGCATTTGCAGCGGAGATATAAGACTTTGTCACCCTTTTTGTATCTTCGAACGCATCTGGTAGTTGATTTGCCATATTTTGTAAATGTACAATTTTTTGTACTTCCATTTCGCGTTCTTTAGTAGGAGGATCAAGAGGTATCAAGGATGGTGTAAATCATGTAATATCTTTTGATACTTGTTTAATTCCTTCCCCAAACGCTGGAAATTCATCTTCTTTAAAATGGCAATCGGAAAAACATTCCGTAAACATATCACAAGTTTGCGGTTCAAGATATCAAATTATACTCGGTGATGTATAACCGGCGTATATACCCAATCTCCTTTGCGGCCCCATTTTTGTTCTTTGCGGTGGGGATATAGGAACATAAACCGCACATCCAAAGATAGGAGATGGGATACATTTGGCTCTTGACCAGATGTTAATTGTAAAGGGGAATATGTATTTTGAGCACTTGGTCGTATTTGGACCAATGCTGCAGCATGTAAGATTGCATGACCCCATATAGAAATTGGGAGTTTTGTTCTCATTATTAACGGTCTAGCAATGAGTTGCAGCTGTTTAATTAAAGATTCAGCCATGCCATTTTGTGTATGAACATGAGGAACCGGATGCTCAACATCGATTCCTATTGGCATACAATAGTCATTAAAAGCTTGTGAAGTGAATTCACCGACATTATCAAGTCTAACTTTTTTTATGGCATAATCAGGAAATTGTGCCTTTAACCTGATTATTTGGACCATGAATTTTTCGAAAGCCGCATTTCATGTTGTCAAGAGACACACATGTGACCATCTACTAGATGCGTCAATTAATAGCGTGAACTATTGAAATGGCCCGCATGAAGGGTGGATTGGTCCACATATATCACCAAGTATTCTCTCTAAGAACACTGGAGATTCATTCCTAATTTTGGCTGGAGATGGCAAAATTATGAGTTTTCCTTTAGAACATGCATTACATGAAAACTCACGAGATTGAAAAATTTTCTGATTTTTTAATGGATGGCCATTATAATTTTGCACAATTTTTTTGCATCATGACTGAACCTGGATGTCCAAGTATTTCATGCCAAACTTTAAATGTATCAGTAGATTCTATGGCATATGATGCGACCATGTGAATTTTTGTGCAATATAAGCCAGAGGATAACAGTGATAGTTGTTCTAATATATGTTTCCTCTTTTTTTGTAATGCAAAGATATTCAATGCCATTTTTATTCAGAGTCTCTATATGATATCCATTTCTGCGGATATCTCTGAAACTTATCAAGTTTCTATGAGACTTAGGAGAACACAATGCATCACATATTTCAAACTTTGTTCCCCTTGGCATTAAGAAACTTGCTTTTCCATAGCCTATAATAATCTTTGCATTTTCAAAAATAGTACTCACACTTCTAGCGAAATCGTTTCTTTTGAGAGAGGAGAAATATTTTCATCTTTATGTATTGTATGAGTCGTAGCACTGTCTGCTAGACATATATCTCCATCCTCAATCTCAAAATTTAACATTTTCTGAGATCAAACATTAATAGAATATGCATTATAATTAACATAGTAGAAAACATAAAATTATAAAACTATAGTATAACAAAACTATTTTAATATAAACAGATAAAAACATGGGTTACAATATTTTACAATGAAACCCTTATTCACAAACTTTTAAAAACATTATTCATATAATACAAACATAAACAATATCATATCTTTTATTTTCCGTTGTCATTACCAACAAGAAAATCATCAATATCAAGATTAGCATCATCATCTAGACCATGGAAGGAAGGTCCAGGCTCATCAGAGATGAGGTTGGTCTCAACATCATTTTCTTTAGATTTTTGAGATGCTTGGTACAGATCTGCAAGATGTTTAGGTATACGACAGATTTGGTACCAATATCCTTTCATACCGCATCTGTAACAAAGGCTTCCATCAATAATATTAAGGCTTTTGTTGGCCTTTCCAGCGTTGAAATTGTTAGGATGGAAATTCCTTCCTCTTCCTCATCCACCACCTTTTCCAGGACCGCGACCGCGACCACGGCCTCGACCGCGTCCATGTCCTCGTCCTTGCCAATTATTAAAACTGGATTAAGCAACATTCACTTCTGGAAGTGGAGCTTATCCAGTTGGACGAGTTTGATAGTTCATCATCACGAGTTCATTGTTTTGTTCAGCAACTTGAAGAACTTGCATTAAGTCAGAGTATCAAGTATAATTTCTTGCTCGATACTGTTACTGGAGGATTACGTTTGTAGGATGAAATGTTTGAAATGTTTTCTCGATCATATCATAATCAGAAACATTTTTACCACGTAGTATCATCCTTGAACTGATTCCGAACATGGCAGAATTATACTCACTTACACTTTTGTAATCCTGAAACCGTAGATTAAGCCATTCATGTTTGGCTTATGGTAAGATCACATATTTCTGGTGATCAAACCTATCTTTGAGGCATTGCCAAAAATCTGTAGGATTTTCTCTCGTGATATATTCCTCCTTTAAATCATCATGTAGGTGGTGACGTAAAAATACCATGGCTTTTCTTGTTTTTCATCTGACAGCGTTTCCGACGGATCGATGGTATTGAGCATATCTTTAGACTTTAGATACATCTTTGCATCTAATGCCCATATCAAGTAATTTTTTCCACATACATCAAAGGCAGCGATATTTAGCTTTGCCAAGTTTGACATGATATTTATATGAATAACAAAACAACATTAAATATAAGTTTGATGAAAAACTAAAAAAGTTTCGGCCGCCATGCAGTGCCGAGCTAGACTTGGTCTTGGGCTTGGGGAATATGGGCTTTTGGCCTACAAGGACCTATTCTTTTTGGGACAAATTTCTACTAGTTATTTAGTTAATTTCCCTTAAAGATTTTTTCATAAATACGGATAGATCTAGAAGTTTTTAGATTGTGTCAAGAATATTTTCGTAAATATTTTTGAATCCTTATCCTTGCCCGATAAGGAAGAATATTCGTAGAATATTCTATTCTTGCGGATAAAGCTAAATCCCGAAGAGCTTATCTCTTCCTTGGAGATCAAACAACTCATCCCTATAAATTAAAGCCTCGTCTTCGTCTCTCCAATCATCCAATAATGAAAATCATAAAGCTTTCAGCAATCTTCTTCTTCTCTTTTCTTAAAAGTAAGTCACGAGATTTGCTTCCACTTCAAGGAACCCGGGCACGTGAAGACCAGTTGCCCAAAGCTGGGGCAGCAGGCACCAAGGATTGAGTCACCGCCACATAAGCGGGCTGCAGTAGCACCTCGGGTGTATACATTGGGTTCAGAGGCCGGTGGAGCGAGTAGCAGCAAACCGATCACTGGTTAGTGCCTAACCTTTTCCGTTGTACTTTAAATGTTAAGATTTATTTTTTTCTGGTTGTTGTGTTTGGTAGTCTTAGCTTATTGTTTCCGTAGGGACCTTAAGCGTAGCGAGAGTTGAGTCTCATGTGTTGTTTGACTCCGGAGTATCTTATAGTTTTGTTACACCGAGTTGGGTGTCTGAGAATGGGGTCCAGGAGCTGTCTGGTGACCATTCGGGAGTAGTGATAGTTGCTGAGGGTCGGTTATTGGAGACTTGAGGTTGTGTTGAGGGCATCGACATTCTCATCGTGGGAGAGTTGATGCCAACTGATTTGATAGTCTCTCCGGTGGAGCTTTATGATGTTATTTTGGGCATGGACTGGCTGAGAAAGTTTAAGGCTCACCTCGATTGTCATACAGGCCGAGTCGTTTTGGAGCGAGCAAACAGGAGGACGGTCTACCAAGGGGTGAGATTGATTTCTAGAAGCATAGTGGTTTCAGCTATTCAGGCTGAGCGGTTGATTGAGCAGCGTTGTGGGGCATACCTAGCGACCATATCAATGTCTGATGTGGCTGGGGAGTCAGCGTTACAGGACATTGAGGTGGTTTGTGAGTTTGAGGATGTGTTCCAGCCGTTGACAGGGTTACCCCCTCGAGATCTGATCCTTTCACGATCGAGTTGGAGCCAGGGACCTCACCGTTATCTAAGGCTCCATACAGGATGGCTCCAACTAAGATGGCTGAGCTGAAGAAGCAGCTGGAGGATCTATTGGAGAAAGATTTTATTCGACCGAGTAGTTCACCATGGGGAGCACCGGTATTGTTTGTGAAAAAGAAGGATGGGAGTTTCCGGTTGTGTATCGACTACCGGGGTCTTAACCGCGTCACTGTGAAGAATAAGTATCCGCTGCCAAAGATTGAAGAGTTGTTGGATCAGTTGGGTGGAGCTACCTGGTTCTCCAATATTTATTTGGCGTCTGGACACCACCAGATCCCTATAGCTGAGGTGGATATTCCGAAGACGGCTTTTAGGACGAGATACGGGCACTATGAGTTTGTGGTGATGCCGTTCGGGTTGACTAATGCGCCAGCTGCGTTTATGAGGTTGATGAACGGGGTCTTCCAAGAAAATCTGGATGAGTTCATCATTATCTTTATTGATGACATTTTGGTGTATTCCAAGAAACCTGAGGAGCGCGCGAGCCACCTGAGGAAAGTTTTGGAGAAATTACAAGAGCATCAGCTGTTTGCTAAGTTGAGCAAGTGTAGTTTCTGGCAGTGGGAGATGGGTTTTCTAGGTCATGTTGTCTCTCGGAACGGAGTGGCTGTGGATCCAGAGAAGATTCGGGCTATAGAGGAGTGGCCGAGACCAAGGAATGCAACAAAGATTCAGAGCTTCCTTGGACTGGCTGGTTATTACCAGAGGTTTGTCAAAGGTTTTGCTAGCATGGCTCAACCTATGACTAAACTTACCAGGAAGAAAGTTCTTTTTGAGTGGTCACCACAGTGTGAAGAGAGCTTTTTGAAGCTCAAGGAGATGTTGGTTAGCACGCCGGTGTTATCCTTGCTAGAGCCACATGAGCCGTATGTTGTTTACACGGACGCGTCCAGGCTGGGACTCGGATGTGTGCTTATGCAGCAGGGGAGGTCGATTGCTTATGCTTCCCGGCAGTTGAGAAAATATGAGGGTAATTATCCTACTCACGATTTGGAGATGACTGCGGTAGTGTTTGCGCTAAAAATCTGGAGATCGTATATGTATGGCATAAAATTTTAGGAGTTCACGGACCACAAAAGTCTGAAGTATATCTTTACTCAGCCCGAGCTGAACCTGAAGCAGAGGCGCTGGATAGAGTTAGTTGCGGATTATGATCTGGAGATAGCTTACTATCCCGGTAAAGCTAATATCGTGGCTGATGCCTTGAGCCGGAGGCGAGTGATCTAGGATACAGAGAGAGATGCAAAGACTTTAGTGGGCATGGTGAGTGCCTTGTGGTTGTGCGCTGTATCCAAGAAGCCTGAGCCACATGAGTTAGAAGCGGCTAACCGGGCCGATATTCATAGCAGAGTACGGGTAGCACAGGAGTTGGATGCGTAGTTAATTGCGGCTTCTAGGGCAGAGAAGTCGGAGTATGAAGTTTCCAGCAATGGAAATATATTTCTACATGGTAGGGTGTGTGTGCCAAAGGATGACTTGCTTAGGCAGGAAATTCTTAGGGAAGCGCACCAGAGTCGGTTTTCGATTCATCTAGGAGCTACCAAGATGTACCGTGATCTCAAACGGTATTATCAGTGGGTAGGTATGAAGAAGGATGTTGCTAGCTGAGTTGCCAAGTGTGATACCTGCCAGTTGGTGAAGGTTGAGTATCAGGTTCTGAGCGGTTTGCTGAGGAGTTTACCCATTCCAGAGTGGAAATGGGACATGATCACAATGGATTTCGTGGTTGGTCTGCCCGTTTCGCGAACGAAGGATGCTATCTTGGTCATCGTTGATAGGTTGACTAAGTCAGCACATTTTTGGCCATTAAAAAGACCGATAGAGCCGAGGTCTTGGCTAGGAGATATATTAGTGAGATTGTGAAGCTGCATGGCGTACCTGTGAGTATAGTGTCAGATCGGGATCCGAAGTTCTCATTGCTGTTTTGGAGAGCTTTTCAGAGAGAGATGGGCACTAAGGTACATATGAGTACAGCTTATAATCCGCAGATGGATGGGCAGTCAGAGCTTACTATCCAGACATTGGAGGACTTGTTGCGGATGTGTGTGCTTGATTGGGGCGGTCATTGGGTCGACCACTTGAGTTTGGCAGAGTTTTCATACAACAACTGTTATCAGGCTAGTATCGATATGGCACCATTTGAGGCTCTCTATGGTAGACCATACATGACACCGTTGTGCTGGACTCAAGTGGGGGAGAGGAGTTTACTAGGGGCCGATTTTGTGCAGGAGACTACAGAAAAGATCCATGTTGTTAAGCTGAACATGAAGGAGGCACAAGATAGGCAGAAGAGCTACGCTGACAAGCATAGAAAAGAGTTGGAGTTTGATGTTAGAGATATGGTGTATCTCAAGATGACAATGTTGCGAGGTCCGAACAGGTCTATTCCTAAGACTAAGCTAAGTCCTCGGTATTTGGGTCCTGTTAGAGTGTTGGAGCGTATCGGACCGGTTGCATATAGGCTGGAGTTGCCTCAGGCGATGCGGGCATTTCATAAGGTGTTCCACGTCTTGAAGTTGAAGATGTGCCTGTATAGGGATGATCAGGAGATGGTTGAGATTCCATTTGATCTTCTGCCGAGTATGGTTGTAGAGGCGAGGCCTCTACAAGTACTTGACCGTAGAGTCAAGCTGGTTAGGAGGAAGCAAGTTCCAGAGATGAAGATCTTGGGGGACTGCAATGGAGCGGTGGAGGAGACTTGGGAACCAGAAGTGAAGATGAAGCAGAAGTTTTCCAAGTGGTTCGGAAAGCTGGACATTTAGCTGGAGTCCTAGTGCTGTTTTATTGAGTTGTTGTATTTTCTTGATGTCCACTGAAATGTTAGATTCGAGGACGAATATATGTTAGTGGGGGAGAGTTGTAACATCCATAACCCATTAATTGGGGGTTCTAATTAGAGAATTAGAAGTTGAGGGCTAAATTGATTAAATCAATTGTTATCAGTGAGTTTATTTGATTATTTCAAAAGTAGTGGGGCCGATTTGTAAAGTTTGAAAACTTGGAGGAATGATCGCTGTATTTGTTAAAAGTTGACGAAAACCCTAAGCCTTCTTTTTTTAATTCACGCGAACTCACCTTCTTCCCTCACTGAGCAGTTTCTTCGACACCTTCAACAGAGCTGTCGTGAGGTGATCAAGAGAGAAGGAGGAAGTTGCACGAGGAGGAACTTGACGGAGGCTTAGCCGTACGTGAGCAGGAAGGCACTTCGTCTCCGTAAGCTTATTTCGATCTGGTGGCTTTTTTGGTTTGATCTGTTGTTTAGCTTGTTGTGGGGAGGTGACGTCGTCGGTGTTGTGTCGGTGGTGGTGTTACGGTGTAGATGACGTTGACGACGTGGCTGTGGCGTGGTGATCTCCGATGGGGGTGGAGATCAGGATGTCAATGGCGGAGGTCGGCGGTGATGCGTGAGGCAATGGTGTGATCGGTGGTGGTGTTAAGCGGCGGGGATCGATGAGTTGCAGAGTCTCTTTTGGGAAGATGACTTACGTGATATGGGGTATATCACATATTAATTATTTTGTTAATAATTAAAAAAGCTTTTTATAATATTTTATTATTATTAGGTTGCGGATTCAAGATTTGAGGGTATAGACATCGCGGAAAAAGTTTCTGGAAGTCGCAGAAAAGTTGTGTCGGAAAGTGCTACTAGTGGCTACGGTGAGTGCAGTACCGTGGTCGGATGATTTACGGAATTATTTCCTGAGATAATTTAGTGTTAGGATTTAATTCTGTGTTTTGTGATTTTCGTGGTGTTTTTATTGCTGAGATAAATTCCAGAAAAAATTGCTAGAAATTGCGGTTATTTATGAGATTATTTTATGTAATATTTCTATGAATTATAGTTGAATTAATTGTTGAGAATTATTTGTTTTAGTCAATTTTTGGGTGTTTTAAATTGCCGTTGATTGATTTAATTCATTAGTTTGCGGTGAATTAATTTTATTAAATAATTGTTGTGTTGTTTGTCAAGTCCGGATATTTGATTATGTCGGAGGAGTAGTTTCGTAACTTTTCCTAATTGACCTAGTAGACGGGTTGATCGCCTCCTCAGTATTTATTAACTACTGACTGCGTCTATTCGTAATGGAGCAGATAAGGAAAAGGATAAAGCTAGCTGAAGCTCGTGGAACGGCGGTGACGGACCAGGATGACTACCATGATAGTTTTATTTATTTTATTTATATTGGAAAATTGTTAGAATTTTTTTTTATTATTATGTTAGAATAAATGGATTAATTGGTTAAGTTGTTAGAAATTTTAAAAATACCAGTTTTGTGTGGTTTATGATTATTGAACCGGTCCCGATTTAGTGGTTTTCGGGGCGGGTCGTTTCACTTACAATGGCTTTGGCTCTAAGGTACAAACATTTGGCTTCATGCAATAATAGCTTTGGCTTCAAGCTATAAAAGCTTTGGCTCCAAGTAAATAAGAGATAATGGATAATCACTTTATTATCTATAACACTCACTAATTACTAACAGGTTGACTAACAACATTTCAGTCAATATAGCTAGAAATTCAGGTAGTTTATATTAAAATTTTGTATATTAAAATTGAAAAATGCATTATATCTTTGTTTATATACCAACTGCCCATTTTTATTTTGTTGAGATTGCAATTTATGATGACTTTGAATTTCATTATGAAGTTGGGCTATATTTGGTGGTTTTAATATATTTCATATGTTTAAAGTCATTTTTATTCATGTGGAAAATTGTTGGAACTCAATTATGAATAAATGTATTTGGCCAAATTTTCGGTAACTTTTCCGGTGAATTCCATCATCAGAATAACTGGATATTGGGGTCTTTGTAATTCTTATAATGAGCACTATAAGATAGTGCATTTACTTGTCCAAATCGAATTCAATTTGAATAAAAAATAAAGGTTCAAAGTGGGTAGCTTGCAAAGCTTATAAAACATGTAATTTTGACTAAGTGTCAAAATGAGCAAAATGTCCTACATTGGATGGAGGAAACATTTATCACTAGTATATATAGTGTTACACTTACATTATAGTTCACTAGCTTTGGGAAGGGACACTATATAGTGAGAGATGGATGTCTACTATGCAAAATCACACACACGCGCGCGCGCCACCGCCGCCATGCAGTGCCGAGCTAGACTTGGGCTTGGGCTTCGGGAATATGGGCTTTTGGCCTACAAGGACCTATTCTTTTTGAGACAAATTTCTACTAGTTATTTAGTTAATTTCCCTTAAAGATTTTTTATAAATACGGATAGATCTAGAAGTTTTTAGATTGTGTCAAGAATATTTTCGTAAATATTCTTGAATCCTTATCCTTGCTCGATAAGGAAGAATATTCGTAGAATATTCTATTCTTGTGGATAAAGCTAAATCCCGAAGAGCTTATCTCTTCGTTGGAGATCAAACAACTCACCCCTATAAATTAAAGCCTCGTCTTCCTCTCTCCAATCATCCAATAATGAAAATCATAAAGCTTTCAGCAATCTTCTTCTTCTTCTCTTTTCTTAAAAGTAAGTCTCGAGATTAAATTGTAGAATGCATTGTTTAGCAAAATAAATTATTTTTATCGCTTATACATAATTTTAAACACCGATTAAATTCTGTATTTTTGTGAACAAATTTAGAATGACTAATGGTGTTAATGATGTTGCTACCAATGGTGTTGATGGAGGTACGAAAACTGGAGGGAACACCACAGATGGGTCGGTCAAATCTCAGGTATCGTCAATCCCGAGCTCAGTGAGTTCAAATCTCCAACCAGAAAAGTTTGATGGATCCAAATTCAAGTCGTGGCAGAAAAGGTGCACTTTTTCCTACATAACCTGAACCTGAATAAGTATCTTATTGAGGTCAAACCATTGTTGCCACCCGACAACACTGATACACATGTTCTCGCGAGTGTCGATGCTTGGATTCATGGGGATTATCTCTGCAAAGATCACATTCTTCACTGCTTGGTGAATGAGCTATACGATGTGTACTTTGAAGTCAACACTTCCAAGACTCTTTGGGAGGCGTTGGAAAAGAAGTACAAAGTGTTCAATG
>CM051368.1:5683408-5708408 GCA_028015245.1 Cardamine occulta
TCGGAAATTTCCGACGGATTTCCGACGGATAGCAAAAAATTTAAACAAATTTAATTCACGCGGGTAACTTACGCGGTCAAATTTTCATATTCCGTCGGAAATCCGTCAGAAATTTCTGACGGATTTCCGACGGATAATCTAAAAATATAATTAAACTCATATGCAACATATTTAACACATTTGATATAGTATCTGTCGGAAATCCGTCGGAAATTTCCGACGGATTTCCGACGGTTTTGTGGTCGTTTACGATCCGTTTCTCTTGAAATATGTTTGTAATATGATTTGTTACTCATTTCAATGATAAAACACTAACAAATACCTAGTTACATATTAAATATACCAAAATTAGGAAATTTTATTTGTTATGTTTATAAATCATCGCTTAAGTATATGTATCATTGTCTAACATGTAAACATGATTGTATGAATTTTTCTAATTTTGGTATATATGATAGATAACAAGGTTTTTGGTATTATTTTATGATTGAAATGAGTAACATAGGATACTACAAACATATTTCAAGAGAAACGGATCGTAAACGACCACGAAACCACAAACCCGTCAGAAACCCGTCGGAAATTTCCGATGGATTTCCGACGGTTTTATGGTTTCACGTGTCCCGTTCTAAGGTTTAGTCTGAAATATGACTAGACAAGCCGAAAAACAAATTCCATCAAAAATCCGTCAGAAATCCGTCGGTAATCCATCAGAAAACCGTCGGAAATCCGTCGGAAATCTGTCTGAAAATTTCCGTCGGATTTCCGATGGAATCGTCAATTTCCGACGTAATTTCCGATGGAATATAAATCCATCGGAAAATTTCCGACGGAATCGTCAATTTTCATGTCTATCAGAAATACGTCGGGAATCCGTCGGAATTTTCCGATAGATTTATATTCCGTCGAGATTTTCCATCGGTTTTGCGGTAAATTTCTTGTAGTGAACCTAATATGAAATACTTTCGCATGTATCACTTAAAATTGGTGAGAGTTTTGGATGAAACTAAATACATTTTCCATTAATTCTTTTAACTAGGTAAATATTCGTGCTATGGTGCATGTTTTCTTTTCAAATATTTATGCTTTGTTTATTCTTTTTAATAATTTTATGTATTTATTTTGGAATTAGATTAATCATAGTGATTAAGATTTACACAATGATAAAATATAATTAATTATATACGGGAAGATAGATGATAGATTTAACTATTTATTCAATTAATAGAAATTAACTTATTTGGATTACACTTTCAAGTTACTAATTAGGGTAAAATGACATCTTATTAGTGTTTATTTTCTATGGTTTTTAGCAAACTAAAATTTAGTTTTCCCGATTTAACCAAATTTGGAATATAAAAAAAAACATTATTTATATAAATTAGATTAAAATTTACTAATGTGTTATTTGTTTTCTAATAGTATTTTTATATACTTAGAGCTAGGTGTTTACTCTGCATGCACAAAGATGATTTTTTTTACAAAACCATTTAAATCTAATATTAAATAGCTACTATGGACACAACCAATATAAAACTAATATTGCTAAAACTAAACTGACCAATATTGAAATACTAATCTTAAAATTTTCAATTATGTTTATGCATATTGTGCACCCACTTATATTACAGAAAATATATGATTTGAAAAGAAACTACAATCTTTTATTCTTTTTCCGAATAAAAATAATAATATTCTAATAAAAGAAAAAAAAAGTTTATAATTTCCTAAAATACGCAAAGGCTGCTTCACATGGTACCACCACTTTGCATGGTGTTGAAAGTCATTACCAAAGTTGAATTACTCAATATGGTAGTCGAGAGATCTTCATTGATTCCAACCCGCAACGATGTCATATGACTTTTCGAAATATGCATATTATTGATGTTAGTTTGAGTGCTGATAATGTTTTTTTCTTTTTCTATTTTTGTTGGTTAAAAAATGCTGATAATGTTGTTCCTTATCTGACAATTTTTGAGGAGATATTAGCTCCAATTTGACTATAAGCTCTTACATCCTATTGAAAGAGATTTATTTCATGGGCACTTATAAATCTGCACCTTTAAGGCTGTAATATGTTTATTTAAGCTTGAATGTGAAGCCATGTTATCATGCGAAGTAAAATGTATGCTTAACTTAGAAAATAATTCTGCCTGCTTGTTCTTAACAAGAAAAAATTCTTACTGAAAGTTGCATTACAAAATGGCATTTTAGGACAAAAATTTTAATTCATCATGATATAATAGTTATATCATCTCATATCTACCAGCATTTTCAATCTAACTTGATTTTAAGTAACAAAAGGTCGCTTCTAATTGCTATTCAAAATTGTCACTCATTAATTTGATCCAATGGCAAGAATCGTTAACATACCTTGTTAGAACTTACTTCTTATTCCACAATTTAATGTTTCTCTATTGAAAATAAGGAAAAGAAAAAATAATGAAATATGAAATCTCCAAACTAGTTAATTTGTCATATTTAATTTATACGATGTATAAATATAGGACCTTTTAGCACTGATAGAGAGGGAATCCTTTTTCAATGACCCTTTCTTGAATACAAATACACTTTGTTTCTACGTTATTTTTACATAAGAGAACACATAGAAATACAGAAGAAATATGATCCTTTCCACAAATCTGGTATTTAACTGTAACCGGATCGTAACCATACAAATCTGGTCTGGTACTCAACACCAAAAAAATCCGGTTATCACCAATATTTCGTCCGTGAAAATCTTCCAGTAAAACAACTTGTCTGGTATTAGATGATGTATCAGGTAAAGGAATAGCCAAATAATGCCTACAATGCAAAGCCACAAATCAAACCTGTCGAGAAAGGCCATCCAAATCGGAGCTAAGTGACCTGACGGCGGTAAAGCAAGGACCACATGGATTTCAGAGAGAACAAGAGAATGGATGAACCCCATCAACCCCAGTAGCATCGCGTTGGCTATCACGGAATACCTTTTCAACCTCCGATAGTCAGGAATCGCCGCCACCGCCGGAGGGTTAAAATTAAATATATTGTCCCTAGTTTACATAAAGTAATTAATATACGACATAATATATTGTCACAAGATTCCTAAGCCAAGACCGCCTGCTTTTTGCGTAGAAAGAAGTTCTTGAAAGAGCTTTATGTAAGATATCATTATACCCTAATTAGTAGCTTGAAAGTGTAATCCAAATAAGTTAATTTCTATTAATTAAATAAATAGTTAAATCTATCATCTATCTTCTCGTATATAACTAATTATATTTTATCACTGTGTAAATCTTAATCACTATGATTATAAATTTATTGAAAGAGCTTTATATGTATATATAAAATTTATTAAAAATTATAGGACCTAATTTATATAAATATTTTGCCATTAAATTATATATTGACATGATTTGTAAAAATGTAAAACCATATTTTAAAATAATACTTGACAAGTAAATCTTTGAAAAATGTTAGATTATTAATGTAATCGTGCATTTACAAATTTCACAATCAATTGTACATTCGAAAATGACAGTTATTCAATATAAATTATAATGGGTATTTTATAAAAAAAACAAAACATATGGCAACTCTTAAAAGGTAAAAAATGCTTGTGTCTTGGTATAGAGATTTATTTTACTCCAATTGTGTTGAACTGTTGATGTTCTTTTTTTTTAAAATGTTGTTAGGTGGTTTGTAATCTCCTCTTCTATGTTTATTTGATATCAATTATACAAACTTTCAAATATATGTTTTTATCAAAAAAAAAACATTCAAATATATT
This sequence comes from Cardamine occulta, assembly GCA_028015245.1. Taxonomy (NCBI): domain Eukaryota; kingdom Viridiplantae; phylum Streptophyta; class Magnoliopsida; order Brassicales; family Brassicaceae; genus Cardamine; species Cardamine occulta. The sequence continues at coordinate 5,687,181 of CM051368.1, forward strand.
TTCTAGATCATATTATTGTTTAAGTAAATACATTTACCATATATAAAAATAAACACGCGTGTATGCACATATATTCACCTAACTTGATCTAAAGTTCTAACATAAAATATTTGTTTTTAATAAGAGGATGATTCAAATTTTTAACATTAGACTAATTTTCCCTGGGTGAGTGTAATCGTCAAGTAGTCTATTCACCAGGTTTTCTAATGGATCTAAAACATCAGAACTTTTAGACCTGTACTCACCCTGCGGGCTTTGGTTCATATTCATATGCCTAGATTGAGCCTTTTAGGATTTAATTTATGTTTTAACCTGACGCCTAAAGATGAAATATTTTATTTTATAATTTTTATTAGTTTAGTAATTATATTTTAAAATCTGCAGTAGTGTTAGTAAAATTATATTGTAAAATTATATATGTGACCTAATTCATTTTTTAGATAGTATAAATGAATAATTTTTATATCTTAAATTGTAAATGTAAAAAATAGGATTTATAATGTAATGGATATATAAAATAAGGATTATAATATTTATAATCTAGTAAAGTGGGTATGATAATTAAAATTTAAATATCATTTTTATGAAATACGAAATATGCGATTAAATATGTTATTGTAATTTTTGTATTCATTCATATTATGAAATAAAGCTTAATATTTGGATGTTAATATTTGGTGTAAATATGGTCCAATAAAGCATATGTTAGTCCAATATTGATAGTAGAGTAATCGTAGTTTGTTTATTATATATGTTTGGTACAATAAGACCATCCACAATGGACACCCATGTGGATGTCTTTCCGTGGGTCCCACACGGATTTGTGTCTTCCCATTATATTTTGTGTCTTTAGGAAGACATTGTGTCTTCCCTTTTTTTACACGTGTCGCGACATTAAAAAATCAATTTTTTTTTTAAAGTTAAAAAAAGGTGGGTCCCACACGAGAAAAACACAATGTTTTGGGTCTCTATTATGGATGCTTTTAGAGTTGTGCGCAGATTAATAGTATTTTACTATTTTTTGTGATTTAAATTGAATAAAGAAAATTTTGTAGACCAAACAATATATATAAATTTCCCTTTATGAATATAAAGAAAAAACCCTTATAGCAGGAAATCAGGACTTGAGAGGAGATTGAGATGTTTGCTTCCGATTGTGTCTTGTAGTATTGTGATCTCTCCTTCTTTCTCTAATACCTTCTCCTCCAATTTCTCTATCATCCTTTTCAATGACTCGTTCTCTGAGTTCAAAAGCATGTTTTTCTCACAGCATTGTCTCAAGTCTCAACTCTCTCCATATCCGGTCTCTTTCATCAGACACTTGTGATAATATTGTGTTCATCTTCGCCATGTCTTTCCCCGCCTCCTGGAGATTGCTTTCGAGCTGGTTTATGCTTTTCTCCTTCAACATCTGATATCAAAACGATCAGCATAAAGTTACAAATATAATTAGGAATAGTTTTTTTTTATCAACAACCACACACAAAAAAAGACATGGGATAGGATATTCTTGTTTGCAATACATGATGCTTAAGCTCTTTCAATTTGTGGGTTGTAATGTCAATTTCTTGACCATTTCCTTTTAATCGATTCAGCTGACAGATATTCTCATGGAGAAGCAAGTCAGTTTCAAGCTTCAATGATTCTACTTCCCTTCTAAGTGAAAACTCAATCCATGTTATCCTTCTTTGCTCGACCTGCAATTTTCTTACCAACTGGTCCCATTTCTCTGACAGTTGCTTCTTACCCTCCTCCGAAACACCATCTCGAAGTCCCTCGATTGTCTTCACTTGTTCTTTGCAAGTTCTGAGAAACTTTGTAACTGATGATTCAATGAGAAAAAGCAAGCCTAAGGAAATAGAGCTAAACCTGATCCCTAAAGCATATGCTGATGATTCAATGAGAAGAAGCAAGCGTAAGGAAATGAGAAGAAGCAAGCCTAAGTAAAATGATTCGGTCATCATTGTATAATATGCAATGTGAGAATTTGACTAACCTTGCCCATTTTTTCTTGTTTTTGCTTAAAACATGTCAATATCACTGGTAAGGCAATGTGATAATTCTTCTTTAAAATATCCATTAAAACCAGGTCATAATCCCTATAAAACCGCTAAATGCATCTTAGGTTAAGCTCTAACTAAATAGTCACATATAAGGTCATTAGCCAAAGTGAAAAAATAATAAACGTACATATAACACAACCAGAGTTAGTCAAATAACTACTTTCCTGATAAGTGTTTTGGATATAAATTGATGTCTCTTTAAAGATTGTGTTGGTCTTCATCATTTGCAGAAAACTTTTGACACGCTTAATGGCTACATTCACAGATATAAAAACGGAGAAAGATGTCAAATATCCTTGTTTATATATCTTAGATCTACACTTTGAAACACAATTATACAAAGCCTCTGGCATTCAGGATAGTCATAAGTCACCACATACATGATCGGCACACCAGGAATCTGCAAACGAACAAAAGAAAAAAGTTAATAATATACAAAGACTCTAGCCATGGATATAAACAAAAGCATTGATGCATCGGACTATATCATATATGTCGTGACTTACAGTTATCCTAAATGGATTAGCTTCTGCAACTAATGTGATAATCCCTGATAAAGATTAGAATTCTCAATGTGTAAATTAGAGCAAGTCAAAGAGCAAAATAGAAAAACAGAAACCGAATCAAAACTCATGCAACTAACGTGACAAAGGGATATATCTCGCTCAAAAATTTATTGGTATTACATATGTAAGTTGAAAAATATTGGTTTTAGGAGACCATACCATAACTCACTTGATTGTACAATTTCGAGCCCATCCATAACGAATTAAGAATCTTCATAGGCATAATAACTTTTCCCCAAATTTTCCAGTGTTTTAGAATATTTTAAAAGAAGAATTAATTAATTAGAAATACAAAAATATTTATTATTATCAGTTTGGCTTTCCGAATCGTTTTAGTTCATTATTATTAGTTGACAAATGTTTTTATTATTATCATCAATAAATACTTATTTAATTGTTGGTTTCAAAAACATGCATTATGCAAAACTAACAAAACAATTATATTATATTTCATGTTCTACTTATTTAGTTTTTAAAACGACCGCACTTTTTTTTTTTTTTAAACAGATAATAATATTCCCATAATTATTTAAATCCCTCAATTTCAATTAAATTAAAAAAATGCACCAAAAACTCATATTAAATTAATTAATTCAATTTAATCAACTTAAACCATCAAATAATCACACAAAAACTCAACCATAAATTAATTCATTGATTAAATATGATTAAATCACCATAATTAATTACTCAAATTTTGAAACTTAAATCACATTACTTCCAAAATTATTAAATAATTTAACCAAATTTCTAACATGATTTTAACTCCAAAAATCCTAAAAATAAATAATTCGCAACAATTCAACAATTATTCGAATTAAACAAAATGAACCATAAAAACCTCAACCGAGTTCTAGATCATCCCCTCTTCCTCGCCATGATCCCACGGTCACACTTTTTTTTTTCTTGCATCAAATAAAAGGAGATGCATAAGTATTTCGATAAATACTTAGTGAGACAATCCTCCTATCTACAAGCTATACACACAAACGATTTCAAATATTTAACATATTTAAACACGAAATACTACATTAAATCAATCATTTCACGAAACACTCGATCTAGATCCACCCGAAATCATACACGACCTATATTAATGCAAAACACATTAAATAATTAAATCATTTAGATAAGCTTATGGTCCTGCATTCACCTTAGCCAAGCACAAAAATTTCCGCGATAAAATTCTGTAATTTCTTGGAACTTTCCGGGACGAATAAACCCTAGATTCCTGAACATCCAACCTAATAATAGTAAAATATTACTAAAATAATATTTAATTATTAAATAAAATAATTGAGTATTAAAATAAATAATATTATAATTCTAAGCTAAACACACGACTTAACATAAGTCATCTTCCCAATTATTCTCTGCAACTCTTCACGACATAACAGCCGTAACACCACCACCAAGATCCATCACCGCCACCATCATCCCGTCGACAGCACCATCACAAGCACATACTTCCTCTCACCCCTACCGATCTCCACGCCAACACCACCCGTCACGATCAACGCCACCGATCAGCTCTGATCAACACGGCGACGAAGAAACCATCTCCACCCAAAACCCCCATCATGCCTCCGTTCTACGTTCGTCACCACTGCAGCCCCCGTGAAGTCACCCCCAAGACGTGGCGATCACGGATCCGATCCAAACGATAACGAGAATAAAAAGGAACAGTTCCTTACAGAGTTGGCGAGAGAGAGATCCGTACCGTGAGAGATGAAGTGCGACTCAAGCTTCTCACACACAGCAACGAGCTCCAACGACGGCACGATCAACGACCAACGCCACCAACTCCGTCTTCTCTCTTGCTCTCCACACTAACCTTCACGTCAATGGCCCTAAAAAACTCAGCCTTCTTTTCTTTCCACTTCGGAGGCGGCTAGGTTTCGTCGAAGGAGACGATACACACGCACATACATATATGTGTATCGAACTTTCCTTATTACACCGACCAGTCCTCCAATTTCTGCCACTTTCGCAATTGACCCCAAAACTATTAATCCGATCAATTTAACCCCTCCGAAAAACTTTCAATTCGATCAATTTGATCCTTAACTTTCCGAAAACACAAATTGGCCCCAAACTTCCAAAATTATCAATTAAACCCGACTGCAACTTCTGGATTTAATCAAATAAACCATTAACTTTTGAATTCAACGATTACACCCCCAACAACTTTCTGATTTATCAGAACCAACTCCAACCCGGGTTTGCGGATGTTACAGTTTTATGGGAGAATTGGATATAAAAGATATTTGTATTTGATTTTGTCCATATAAACATTTTTTTCTCTACAATGGGGGCTGACACTTTTATAATATTGTTAACCATTTGGTATCCTTATTATTTGATTAACAAAAGAAATTTAAATAATAATTATAGCACACATTAATGCTAATAACTTCTTCCAAAAAAAAACAAAAACTTACAGAAATGACAGAAGTATCAATCTAGAATTATTTGTTTTTACCAAAAGAATCTAAGATACCGTAACATAATGATTTATACTAATATCATTTGGGTTGAAATTTTATAAAGTTATATATATATATATATATTTTTATATAAAATTTAAGACTCATTTATTTAAATTTATTTAAACATAGATATAGAAAATATATTAGCATCTCGTTTCAAATATACTATGTAGTCTTCTGAAACTATCATCTTCACCTATATCCATTAACAAAAAAAAAACATCATCTTCAGCTCTTCAAGAGTTATAGTGGATTGCAAAGTAAATATTCTCGCATATTTTCTTTATCAACAACAAATCTCCACTCTTTGTATTCAAACCATCTACATATATCACACGTTATGTAAATCTGTAGCATATTCATCTTTAAAATACAAGAAATCAATCCCAAATAATGTATACAACAAAAACAAATTTTCATGCATTTGTTACTTCTAATTTTGATATTATTTTTTTTAGACGTCCATATTGCTTAATTTTCAATAGAAACTATGTATAAACTGAAATACATAAACAAATGCATATCAAACCCATGTAACGTGCGGGGCTACCCGTAGTACCATATATGATAATAAATTGTGTATATGCACATATTTTTACCTAACCTATTATAATTTAATGCACATGTGCTCACCTAACTTATTAAAAATTTATGCATCACAAATATACACTATTAGCTATATATATTGATCAGTGTTTTAAAAGAAAATTTAATTAATTAAAAATACACAAATATTTATTATAATCAGTAAATACATATTTATTTATAATTTTTAAAAACATACTTTATTCAAATCTAACAAAACGAGTAGATTACATTTCATGATCCACTTATTTGATTTTATTAGATATCTTTTTCTTTTCTTTTTTTGGTTAATTTGGAAGTTTCGAATCTTTGTCTATACATCCTTGAAAATAAAATAAAAAATGTGCGTAGAATTGTGATACTATCAAATTCTCTTGGTGATCCCGATCGTCGAATAGATTTTCCAATTCACCATCTAATATGATTTTAAACTGATTTTAAGAACATTTAAAAGTGCAGTGGCATTCTGGTTTCTTTCCTTTCTCATGCTTGCAAGTACCCTTCCCTTTCCTTATCTTGGTACAATTTTCGGCACAAAAGGCACATGGATATGAAGTGGACCAGCGCCCATGATTCTTCCCATCTATAACTTCTGAACACATTTTTTGTCCGTATGTTTCTTTCACCATCAGTCCTATAATAACAAAAATTTAAGACATAGAACATCAGTGTTTATTTTTTAATAATAAAAATATTATTATTTTTCTTAATTCTTAAAGACTTATGCTTGAGGATTTTTACGTCTATTAATAGATATTAAAATTTTTATAGTATTTGACTGATTATTGTAAAGAATCATATATATCACATGATATACCATTTTTATTGTGTTAACAAAATAATTACCCATTAATATTGTGGCTTATCTCTCTCTAATATTTTGATTGTTAACAAAATATTTATCTCGTTAAAATTACGATATGAGTATTTTTTCCGGATTTTAATATGCATAAGCTATGGTACTATGAAAGAGAAAATATCAAATACAATTCATTATGTTATTATATGTTACCATATAGTAAGTTAGTAACATAATCTTTTTTAAAAAAGTATTAATAAAATAATAATATAATAGAACATAACATATAATTTTGAATACGAGCTACAGCTCTTTGCAATAAAATATTGATAAATGGATCTAAACTACCTTTGTAGAAAAACAAAGTGAGCGACTGAATATCCCCACTGAACAAAAAAATTAATTCTCAAACTATGTACAACCAAATTTTCATAAAATATGTGTTCACACCATGAAACTAGAAAAATTCTTATTATCAAAAGAGAAAAAAAAAACTAGTAAAATTCTAAAAGTTCTAACTTCCAAGTCTAGCACAAAAAAATTGCACTCAATATTTTCTTATTTGGCAGGGATTTGATATTAAGTAATTAATTTACTAAATATACTTCTAGAATTATGATAAAAGAGTAAAGTCTCTCGCTATCTAATCATAAATATGTTTGACATAATATAAGATGAATTTTTTGTTTTAGGAAAATAAAATGTTGTAAACTTCTTTATTTCGGAATAATTATAAATTATTCAAATGGTGATATATATATATATACAAACCTATTATGAGGATGGTATAGATAGTTAGGATGGTTACTGGGAGATCAATGGGTTTACTCATCTCAAAAGCTGCGAACAAACTGATGACGATTTTTTTTTTATATATAACTTTACGTTTTTTTGGTAACAAATTGACAATGTTTTAAAAGTTAGATAAACAATTTTACAAGTATATATATAGAAATTTTGAAATACCATATTTTCAGTACATCTCATATATACCTCCTTAAATTATGGTTCTAAAGACGTAGTTCTTTTCAACCACACACTAACGAAATTAAAGGAAGATTTGTTGATTAGTTTTCTATTCTTATTTTCAAATAAGTGATTCTCCTCCCATCACGGATTTTTGCTCATCTAATATGTAAAATTCTTAAGAGTCTATGAAAGTTGCATGGCAAACATATATTTTTTCCAAGTAAAAGACATAACTAGACAGACTAGTTTTAGATGGACAATATGCAAAACAGTTCTGATAAAATAGTCATAAATCCCAAAATACACAATTAAACACTAAGATATCTTACAGAGACTGATCACTAGGGTTGAGAATCTTCTTACCAAAAATCAGATTGAATGGATCCCTGTGAAATAGGCAATGTGAATTTTCCTATCTATGGTTGCAAATTCGCACTGAACATACTAAACCTAGATATATATATATATATATATATATATATATTCATATCTCTGAAACAAGAACTCCAACTGACAAAATGTAACGTCCGTGTTCTAGAAATAAAATTTGGAGTTATATGACGGAAGTTGGTTAAAGAAATGAAATCGAGGGTCGGTTCTAAGCTGTCAGAATTAAGGAGTGGAGTGGATTAATTCCAATTTCTAGTTTCGGAAGGGTGAATTTCTGGATTAATATTAAACTAAGGGGGATTTAATTAATTTCTGGTTTAATTCTAATTTTATTTATTTTTTGATTTAAATAAACCGGAAATAAACCCTAACCCTATTTCAATGCTGAAATCCCAAGAAACCCTAGGCTTTTTCTCTCTAAATTTCGTGGCCACCTAGCTAGAGAAGGAGGAGGCTGAAACTTTAGTGAAGAGAGATGGAGACAGAACTGACAGGGCATGGTAGAAAAGTGGTTCGATATAGCAGATCATTTCCAAAGGTAACGAAAATTTATGGAGTTGTAGCTAAGCTTAGACCTAGATGTACCACATTGAGGACTTGGATGTGAGTTAATATTCTAAAAGGTATTCGCGTTTTCGTGAGATGCTTTGTTTCAGATTCGATTTGGACCAACATGGATTCAAAGAGAGATGCGAGTTCATCAATGGTCGGATCATCATGAAACATTGAGGTTAGCTTCAGGAAATTTAGAGGTTCAGTTTCAATGGTGAAGATTGGAACTGGACTGTTAGATTTCGAGTCATGACTCAATCTTTGAGGCTTATCGTTTCTGTTATTTTGCTAGTTTTCAAATTTGGGTTGGATGATGTTTTGTGGATGGGTATGTAAGAGAGGGTGTTGCTCAGTTTCTAAGATCCTTAAGGAGCCCTAGAAGTTTTTGAAATTATAGATCTTGCGAGATCTGTTCGTTGCGCAGTCAAGGGATCACCTTTAGGCTAAGGTGAGTGCATTACCATGAGATTAGCTGTGGAAATTTAAATGTATTAACATGTCTTCCTGTGTAGATGTCATCGGGAGAGTCTATAGCATGTTATTTGATTGGATGATTGGTATTTGGATTATATGTTTTTACTTTACATTTTTTTGTGTGTGTATAATTGTCCCACTAAGTATTTATCAAAACACTTATGCATCTCCTTTTATTTGATGCAGGAAAAGAAAAAGTGTGATTGTGGAATCATGGCGAGGAAGAGGGGATGATCTAGACTCGTCGGTTTGTTTTGAGTGCTTTTCTATTATTTAGTTTATGATTTTCGGATTAAACTGTAGTTGAATAAATTGGTGAATTTATTTATTGTCTGGAGTAATAAATATTTATGGGAATATTAATTATTAAAAAAGAACGGGTGTGGTTGTTTCACAAAACGTTTGTGGTGTTAGCTAGATTATGTCATCAGAAATACCCTTACCAAGTTTAAGATCGATCAAAACAGTTATGTTTATTCATTTTTCTTCCTTACCAAAACTGGTCAGATCTTTGCTGGTTAGATATTCAGGCAAATTGTAATAGACAAGAAGAAACAATGATTTATTTGATAAGTACCTCTGATCGGGACAAACATGGATTTTTGGAAATATAAGACTCGGGGCTTTCCATTGATATGTTAATCGTCATGTGGTTCTTAACAGTTCATTAGGAAAATTTCCCACAAAGTGCAGGTTAGGGTGTATGGTGCTGAGGAACATATTTTATATAACATTAAATAAAAATTTAGATGTGAATTCATATATGTCACATGATATAATATTGTTGATCATCTCAAAAAAATAATTACCCATTAAAATAATAGCTGATTTCTACCAAATATATTTATAGCTGATTTCTACCAAATATTTTTATCGTTAGCATAATATTTACCCTGTTAAAATTGTGAGAGGGGCATTTTTTTCCAGACTTTTATATGGAAATGAGAGAACTAATAAAAAAACACAATATCACATTATTTTTTTTTGATTGTATGTTACCATAAACATAATCACCCCTTTTAAAATTTCTTGAATATTTTTAATTTATTTTTTCTCGCCATATATTTCTTTTTGATAATTTTTTTTCTTTTTTCGGGAAATAATGTTTGTACAAAAATGATAAAATTACGGAAGAAATTTAAGCAGAGCTTAAATCCCACATTTATATATTTCACTCCCTTCATCCAACAAGCATAGATGTGTTAAACTATATTTCTATTCTTCATGAAGATTGATGTTTTTTACTTTTTTAGGCGAATGTATATCATATTTATAAAATACTCCTATATAATTGTTGCTGTTTAATGATAATGATATATATTTTATTTTAATTTTTTTTTTACAATAATCATTCAAAAACTATAGAAATTTTAATATCTATTAATAGACGTAAAACTCCTCTAGCATAACTCTTTAATAATTAAGAAAAAAAAATTATTATTAAGAAATAAACATTGATGTTCTATATCTAAATTTTTATTATTATAGGATTGATGGTGAAAGAAACACACGGACACAAAATGTGTTCAGAAAATATAGATGGGACAAGGGATTGTATTGCAACTGTTTGTGTTGCAGGTTCAAATCCATGCCATGTACCTTTTGTGCCAAAAGTTGTGGCAAGATAAGGAAAAGGATGTGTACTTGCAACTTGCAAGCATGGAAAAGGGAATACTGATAGTATGATTTTGGTCAGTACTTAGCTTGTAGGCAAGGGAAGCCTAGCAATAGGAACTTGTCCCACTGGATGTAAATTCCCTGCCACTTATGTCTTTCCTAAGTAAAATATCACAAAAGCTGAATATGGGAAGCAGTAAGCTATGAGTCTATCAATTCCTACACAGCTAACATGTCATTGTAGTATGTAGGTGTCAATCCAAATGGGTGAGATGCTAGCAAATAGAATGCAATCAAAATCACTTAAGTCAAGCCAAGCAAATCGATTTTGGGTGTCTAACAAACTAAGTAACGCAGGAAATATGCAAAATAAAAACTATGTAAAACTGCTAGAGCAGCAGATAAAACCGCTAGTGCAGCAAGTGAACTTGGTAAAATAAAACTAAGTAAAATTGCTATGGAAGCAAGTGCAGCAAGTAAACAGTCAAGACAAGCAAGCTCTCAAGGATGGGGTAATCGACCGGTGACTCCTCTACAATCTACCTAAGGTGCTGACAAAACTCAAACAGAGCTAATCCCTAGACAACAGGTTCACAAGCAACCAAATCCACTCTCGTGATAGATGACCTCAAGCAAGGGCAGTTCCAGACTCAGATGTCTCTGACGAAATCCACCGTAGCAGGCATTAACATTAAACCTGTTTTTGTCAATGAACACCCTAATCATCTAATCTCTTAGGCTAGGAATGCAAATCTCTGGTATTAGTTGTTCAAGCATTTCATCAAACACTTTTTGGGTGTGGAAATGCTTGTGATCTAATTCCAATTGATCAGAGAGAAATCAGCATTAAGAACACTAATCCAGAAGGGATTTAAACATAAATAAGCTCAAACACCTAGGAAAATAAGAGATTCATCACTATTCTATCCCATCCTCAAGAACCCTAAAAACTACTCACACATAATTATGAACATAAACCCAGAAAAATCAAACATTTTAGAATTCATTGAAAATAGTTTAGAAAGATAGATTAAGATGAGAATAGTAAGACTGCAAAGAATTAAAGCAAACTAAATACTAGATTAAGAGAGATCTGAATTACAAAATGAAGAACACCAAGAACAAGGTTTGGACACAGCGAAAAACCCTAAAAATAAAAGACATCCCCCTGGATAATACCCAACAGTGGTATTTATAGTAAAATACGGAAAACCTTAAAACGGAAAAAGACAAAAGAAGTAGCTGAATCTTCGCGGGTGGTGCAGCTCGAGTTGGGAGGTCGAGTGTGTTGGACGTCGAGTGCTTGGGTGGTGTCGAGTTGAGACGGGTTGATGTTGTTGAGTGGTGACACGAGTGGTACGTCGAGTTCAACATTGAGTGGGTACGGCGAGTGCAGCATCGAGTGGAGGTGGGCTCGAGCTGGGAGGTCGAGCACGGGCTCGAGAGGTTTGTCGAGCTGGAAGACATGGTGTCAGGGGTGTGATGTCGAGTAGGGAGCCTCGACGGCACGGCTCGAGTGGTGTGGCGAGTACGGGCTCGAGTGGGGACTCGAGCTGTCCTAGCATCCATGCTCCAAGTTGTACCTGTTTTAGCTCCAAAATGCAATATGTATGCAAATGCTAGTGCAAATTCTCCTAAGTGCAAAAACATAGGAAATTGGACTAGAAATGCTGTGAACTCGAGGTAAAACTAAGCAAATAGGAAGGAAAATGTATGCATAAATCATGTAAAATAATAACATATCAACTTCCCCAAACTTAATCCTTGCTTGCCCTCAAGCAATAAAAGAAGCATAAGCTGGAGGAGAAGTGTGAAGTTGGGGATTCGGAACCTAAGCAATTCATAGTAAAACACATAGCCTCAATCCCAAAGTTAACAGTTTTAAAATGCATTGCAAGTGAAATCTACTTAAAAACTTTAGCCAATCTCATCACAGCAAGCATTAGCCCTCAGTCTTAACTGAAACAAGCATTCAAAGCAATCATTCCCTTTAACATTGATTAAGTGTAACCAGTGGATCATGCTGTAAACTACATATGAACTCATTTGGTTGAGGGACAGGTTTTAAGAGACAAAAATGGCCTCTTCTTCCTCTGGTTTAAGCTCAATGATACAGGGATCTCTCAGTGAATGGATTGAACTTTAAGAAATGCTAAAGGTAAAAGCCAAGTGATGCATACAAGAATAGATTCCCATCTACCCAAGAACACACACTGACTTTCCCTAATCTAAGCCCAGATAACATGATCCTAGTTATAAACCTTTTATCTCAAGGTAATCACTCTTTTCTCACCAAGGAATCATACTGTATCTTTTCTTTTCTTCTAAGGAGAGGATTTTTCATCCTTTGTTCACTTCTAGCTTGTCTGGGGATATTTTCTTAATTGCAAGGGCCTTGACTCGACCCCTTGGTCGAGTCTACTGATCGAGTAGTGTATTTATATTTTCTTTCTTTTCTTTTCACAGACCCTTTTCTTTATACTTTTATCCCAGACCCTACACTAGGCATAAAACATACTTTTTCTTTTCTTTTACCCTCTCCAAAGGTTTTTAGCATTTTTCTTTTCTTATCTTTTGCCACTCTTTCTTTTCTTTTCTCACACATAAACCATCACTCATATCAAACTCCCTAGTCCTAGTCTGGTTCAAAAATCGTGAACCAGAAACTATATGGGAAGCTACACTTGTCGGCTTAAACCTAACACTTTCTCCTAAGTTCAATCCCAAGGTAGGCCTTCCACTAAGAATTATAGTTTGGTTTGAAAGAAAGATAGGTTTGGTGTTTTAAATGGGACTGCTCCAAAGATAGAAGCAGCTACTTGGATTAACAAAAGTGGTAAAATGATAAAAGAGAATTCAAGTATTTTAGTGGTATCCATGAGTTCAAATGCATTTTATAGCCATGATAATTAACAATTCGAATTAGGTTAAAATAGATAGGGAATGATATACTAATCACAGCAAGATCAGCCAAGATAAGAAAGCTAATTCAAGATTCCAAGATTGGTTCAGTCTTAATTTTCAAATTCATAAATAAGCATTAGACAACTAGAAAATAAGAGACTAAACCTATATGATGAACTTAGCAAGCTTACAAGGTGAATGTCATCATTATCCCCTATGCAGAAATCTTAGATGAAATGCAACTAGACTCAATCCTAAAATGATAATGCAACTACATGGACACTATGTTTTTGTGAAATAGTTTTCGAAAAATTTTCAAATTTTTATGGTTTTCAGATGCATATAGATGATGCAAAATTTGAATTAAGAAAACATAAAATAATTTCCAATACATCCTGAACCCTCCTCCAAACTTAAATTACACAGTCCCTTGTGTAATAAAAGTTTGGAAAAGACTCCAGGATAGAAAATAGGAGTAAACTAAATGCAATGGTATATACAATGATGGGTTTGGAACTGGTACCTCAGTAGTTGGAAAAGTAGGAGTCGATTGACTCCTCCATGCTCGCGCATGAGTATTCCTGGTGGGGGGGGGGCGGTCGTGTCGCATGCTCGAGCCCACTCTGCTCGACCCCACTCTGCTCGACCCCGCTGCATGTCTTTTGCGTTGCCGTGGTTTGAAGGAAGAAGCTCTGGGGGGGTCGAGTGGTGTGTTACGCTTAGAGCTTGTGTTCATAGAACCACTTTTCTGTAAAGCGCTTGGTTGACATGGTTCATCATTTCTTTGAGAGTGGCGCCTACCCTTACCTTGAATCTTGTTTAGCTGTTCCTTCATCTCCTTCCACCCATCTGACATATCTCTCACGGTACCTTTCAATGCCTTGATTGTTTTGTCTTGAACTTTGTTCCACTTCTGAAGGAGTCCAATCCGCTTGTGAGCCTCCTATAGACTCTTGTTGCGTTTAGGTGCGACAAACTCTTCAAAGTGAAATGTCTCAGGCGCAGCATATTCTAGAGGGCTCGAGTGACAGACTCGATCAGCATGATCGAGTCCATCCCCTTCCTGTGGTAGTTGGAGCAGTTCAAGTGGTGGTGAAAAGTCAATGTTGGAGTCTAGAGAATTTTGTATGGCTGCGCAAGGAAGTCGTAGCCGAGCTGGTTCTACGGTAGGGTGAATGAACTGGTATAAGTAGTCCTCTATGTCTGTGGTTCTGTCGAGGAACTGTGCACTCCTAAGATGTTCAACGTCCAGCCACTTTGGTGTGGTTGGTTCTGAAATTATAGGCACATTGCAAGCAATAAGTATTGGCGTAACCACTCCCCCAATGCGGAGGTCTCCTTTTGTATTTTTCCTATGCATCTTCACATCCCACTCTCTATAGTTCTGGAACTAAGCTAGTAAGACAAAGATGAGACTTGTATTAGCCTTATCCCCTAACAGTTCTCTTCCATCCTTAGCAAATTCCAAAATCCCTTTTAATCCCAAATCTATTATTTGCAGAGCTCCTTCATTGACAGTGCCAGTTGCAGGATGCGCAAACATGGTGCTAGCGATCACCTTATGCAGGTATCTCACCGTGGGGTGTCGAATCTGTGAACCCTTTGATCTGGATGATGAGTACGATATGCATGTGCCTATTGTCAGCCATAAGGATTGCAACTCCCCTTTGTCAAAGTTTTGTTGTACCCCTGTTCCGCTTGCAAAACCGTATAGGTTGTCGAGCTCGTTGGTGGTGATAGAGTACTTCTTGCCCCTTACTTTAAAAGTGATCCACCATACTCCCCTGTCTGAGTCGCAGTCAGGGTTCTCTACGTAGAAGTGCACCTCCAGTGATACCAAGAAGTGGTAAGTCTGGACTTGATAGGCTGCCATGTTGTATTTCATGAAGTTGGTTAGGCCGCATAGTGCAAAAGGCAGCTTACATCCTCGCTTATGCCGAGTTTTTCCATGGTGGGGAGATGGGGATAATGCGTTCCTGTAAAACCCCTAGCAAGGAAAACTGCACGCATTTCGGTCGTAGTTAGCTCTGGCTCCGACTTCCGTGAATACCTCATTTTGAACTTAGCTCTCATCTCCATATCTTCACCGTAATCGACCGCCTTTCTGCGAGCTACGTCATCCCTTTCGCGCGAGAACTCTTCGGCTGCATACCATTTGGGTGAACTTAAGTGTTCGACTCGATCAGCGTGGTTGAGTCTGTCACCTTCCTGGTCGAGCCCATACCCTTGCTCGGCTTCTGGTTCAATTTTTGCTTCAATAGGTTTTCCCTTTCTAACCTTACGGCTTATTCTTGCATAACGCCTAGCTAATGTTGTAGCCCTTGCGCGGTTGTGCCAGTCGGGTGTGGCTTCGTCAGCTTCCATGGGATGCCTTGCAGGGGACACATGTCCTCCCTTTTCAGTGTAGCGCCTTGCTATGGCTTCAGCTTCTGCATGCCCACAGAGGTTAGACATAGCTTCAAAACTTAGAGAAGATGTGAGAGCGTAAGGCGTGCATGGGCTAGAGGCGGACTCGAGTGGAGGCGGCGAGCACGGGCTCGAGGCGGACTCGAGTGGAGGCGGCGAGCACAGGCTCGAGGCAGACTCGAGTGGAGGTGGTGAGCACGGGCTCGAGGTGGACTCGAGTGGAGACGGCGAGCACGGGCTCGAGGCGGACTCGAGTGGAGGCGGCGAGCATGGTCATCGGTCGAATCGAAGGTGAGTGATTGAACAAAAATGGGAGAGAGGCTAAGGAGTGAGATTAATCGTACCTGGACCTTAAGCAGTGCTTAACTCGAGTCACGTTTAGCTCTTCCAACACCTACTTCTGACCTTCCTTAGCACGAATCTGATAACCAAAAATAACTAGAAAAACAGATCAAAGATCACTGAAATAAAATAAAAATTAAAGCAATATGTACAAGAATAAACATGGGATTTCCTCCCAAGTGAGCTTGTTTAAAGTCACTGAGCTTGAATTTTCATCCCTTCATTAGGCTCTAGCAATGAATCCATGTATCACCTGGATCATATTCGTCATAGAACCATCCCTTAAACTCTTTTATCCTGATCATCTCAAAGAGTATCGTCCTTGGTTCAGCAATGCTCACTTCATCGGTGGATGTTATACCCAGATGCTCCTCAGATATGCATTCAACAACAATGACACCTTTACAAGGATGTTCTAATGCCTTTCCAACCATGCCTGCTGCTTCCCCACTGCTCTTGATTGAATAACTCAATTCGTCGTACCTCAGCAAAGGTTTCTCATCAACTGTGTATTTAGAAAGCAAATCAAACTCTTGTGTAACCTCTTCAGCTTCTTGGGGATTCTTCCATAGCAGTGGTACAGTCTTCTCCAAATCTTCACCAATATCATTGGAGAGTGCGGTTGGGGTATTTGAGAAGAGTGGATTTAGGTTGAAAATCTCTGGTGGTTGCACAACAAAGGGCTTGACTCGATCAATAGGTCGAGTGGAGTGGTCGAGCTTGACCTCCAACTTCTGTGTTTCTGCTTGAACATGTAATTCACAGCCATCCCCATCTTGAATATCACTGTCCTCAGTGAATACTGGGAACATGGGAATACTCTCACTGTGAGGTTTCTCTTCCATAACGGTTTCCTGAGGGGGAATGCATTCGTCTTCAGTGTCCTCAGTCCATTGTGAAAGTTCGGTGTTGATGGGCTCCACACTCGTTGTCTCAACAATACTTGAACTCCTATCAGTTAGCTGGGTGTCAAACATGTGAATACTCTCAATTATCTCCGCTGGTCCTTCTGAAAGACAAGCTGCCCCTCATTTTTGTTCTTCTAAAATTAACTGCATGAGGTTGTGAGTCTCGTCTTCTTCAGATAGTTGGGAGGAATATTGTCGTTCAGAGCCATACTCCATGTTTGATGATTGAAATGTCTCACCATATCCACACTGGTTGCCTGGAGCATAGTTTTAATCTGGCTGATCCACTCTTGAGGTGAACGGTTCATTAGTGTGAAATCCTGTGGAAAACCAAGCATGATATCGTTCTTGTTCTTCCCTCATGAACTGCAATATAGATTCCATGTAAGACATCGTCTTTCTCCCATGCAGGACTCGATGAGTCTGACCGAGCTGAGGTTGACCGAGTGGAATGAAAGGCAGGAAGTGAACTCGGTGTGATGAACTTGGTGGAGTAGGTCGAGTGGAATGACTCGATGTGAGACCGAGCTGATAGCAGAGAGTGAACTCGGACTGGAGAACTCGGTTGAAATGGTCGAGTTGGTTGACTCGGGTTGGTGTACTCGGTGTAGCAGATCGAGTTAGCTGACTCGAGGTGCTGACCGAGTTGAGTAAGCCGAGTGGATGAGAAACACAAGTAGAACTCGATGTAACAGGCCGAGCTGATGCACTCGGACAGGTTGATCGAGTGGTACCTCAAACAATGAAAACCTAGAAAGTTCAAAACTAAAATTAAATGAAAACGAACTTGATCTCCAGAAATCTGAAATCCTAAATATAGCAAACAAACACCCAATTGGCAACGGCGCCAAATTGATAGTAAGATTTTGGTCAGTACTTAGCTTGTAGGCAAGGGAAGCTTAGCAATAGGAACTTGTCCCACTGGATGTAAATCCCCTGCCATTTATGCCTTTCCTAAGTAAAATATCACAAAAGCTGAATATGGGAAGCAGTAAGCTATGAGTCTATCAATTCCTACACAGCTAACATGTCATTGTAGTATGTAGGTGTCAATCCAAATGGGTGAGATGCTAGCAAATAGAATGCAATCAAAATCACTTAAGTCAAGCCAAGCAAATCGATTTTGGGTGTCTAACAAGCTAAGTAACGCAGGAAATATACAAAATAAAAACTAAGTAAAACTGCTAGAGCAGCAGATAAAACCGTTAGTGCAGCAAGTGAACTTGGTAAAATAAAACTAAGTAAAATTGCTATGGAAGCAAGTGCAGCAAGTAAACAGTCAAGACAAGCAAGCTCTCAAGGATGGGGTAATCGACCGGTGACTCCTCTACAATCTACCTAAGGTGCTGACAAAACTCAAACAGAGCTAATCCCTAGACAACAGGTTCACAAGCAACCAAATCCACTCTCGTGATAGATGACCTCAAGAAAGGGCAGTTCCAGACTTAGATGTCTCTGACAAAATCCACCCTAGCAGGCATTAACATCCAACCTGTTTTTGTTAATGAACACCCTAATCATCTAATCTCTTAGGCTAGGAATGCAAATCTCTGGTATTAGTTGTTCAAGCATTTCATCAAACACTTTTTGGGTGTGGAAATGCTTGTGATCTAATTCCAATTGATCAGAGAGAAACCAGCATTAAGAACACTATTCCAGAAGGGATTTAAACATAAATAAGCTCAAACACCTAGGAAAATCAGAGATTCATCACTAATCTATCCCATCCTCAAGAACCATAAAAACTACTCACACATAATGATGAACATAAACCCAGAAAAATCAAACATTTCAGAATTCATTGAAAATAGTTTAGAAAGATAGATTAAGATGAGAATAGTAAGACTGCAAAGAATTAAAGCAAACTAAGTACTAGATTAAGAGAGATCTGAATTATAAAATGAAGAAAACCAAGAACAAGGTTTGGAGGCAGCGAAAACCCCTAAAAATAAAAGACATCCCCCCTGGATAATACCCAACAGTGGTATTTATAGTAAAATAGGGAAAACCCTAAAATGGAAAAAGACAAAAGAAGTAGCTGAGTCTTCGCGGGTGGTGCAGCTCGAGTTGGGAGGTCGAGTGTGTTGGACGTCGAGTGCTTGGGTGGTGTCGAGTTGAGACGGGTTGATGTTGTTGAGTGGTGACACGAGTGGTACGTCGAGTGCAACATTGAGTGGGTATGGCGAGTGCAGCATTGAGTGGAGGTGGGCTCGAGCTGGGAGGTCGAGCACGGGCTCGAGGTGGTCGAGTGGTTTATCGAGCTGGAAGACGTGGTGTCAGGGGTGTGATGTCGAGTAGGGACTCGGGTGGAGAGCCTCGACGGCACGGCTCGAGTGGTGTGGCGAGTACAGGCTCGAGTGGGGACTCGAGTTGTCCTAGCATCCATGCTCCAAGTTGTACCTGTTTTAGCTCCAAAATGCAACATGTATGCAAATGCTAGTGCAAATTCTCCTAAGTGCAAAAACATAAGAAATTGGACTAGAAATGCTGTGAACTTGAGGTGAAACTAAACAAATAGGAAGGAAAATGTATGCATAAATCATGTAAAATACTGACATATTAAATACACGATAATAGCACTGCACTTTTTAATGTTCTTAAAATCAGCTTACAATCATATTAGATGGTGAAAAAAAAAAATCTATTTGACCATCGGGATCACCAATATAATTTAATAGGATCACAATTCTACGCACATTTTTTATTTTATTTTCAAGGATGTACGTACAGACCAAGATTTGAAACTTCCAAATTAATAAAAAAAAATGATATATAATAAAACCAAATAAGTGGATCATGAAATGTAATCTACTTGTTTTGTTAGATTTGCATAAAGCATGTTTTTAAAAATTATAATTAAATATGTATTTACTGATTATAATAAATATTTTTGTATTTTTAATTAATTGATTTTTCTTTTAAAACATGGTAAAACACTGGTCAATATATATATACAGCTAATTGTGTAAACAAATCTGACAAATCAGATGAAGCTGGAATATAACATATTGGAATATTTGTTCTCTTTTATTTGTTTATTAAGGAATGAGTACCATAAGAACATATAATATGAAGAGTTTTGTGGGAATCTATACTATTAAAAAAGAAGCATTATTTAAAAGAAACATTAGAGTTCTAAAATATTTACATGAAATGCCGCTAAATCTAAGAAGAAAAAATAAATTCATTAATGGCAAAAATATCTTTGTATCTTACTTTATATTCATATTTCCAAACACAACTAAAGATTTTTTAAATATTAATTCATAAATAAAAGATTTCATATAATCAAAAAATCTTTAACAAAATATTTTATAAGAAGATTTATATGTAAATTAAAGATTTTGTTAACCTATAATAATAAATTTGTGTTAATAGTTCTTTTAATAAAAAAGATTTTTAAATATATTACATAAATAATTTAAGTAAATGATTTAAATCTATTGATAATCTATTGATAAAATTATTATGATTATGTTAATAAATTTACGTTAATATTGCATAGTAACTAATGTAGATTTTCTTATAGTTAAACTAATTACATATTTGACTAATCTTTGTAAAAACATTATTGACATGTAAACAAAATATATATTTTATAATAAAAATCATAATAATTTTAAATTTTACAAAATTTATTAATTCAAATTGATTTAATTTAAATTATTTTAAGAAAAAATTGAATTTAATTTATTTTTAAAATTCAGTAAGATCAGGATTTTAAACTAAATAATGATTCGTAATCTAACAAAAACCATATTCTATATTCAATTCATATGTTTTGTGAAGACACAAATGCCCAATGAAAAATCACATTAAATATAATTATATATGTATATAATTTTATTTTTCTAAATTATATGAGTTTTTAAGTAATTCATTTTACCAATCATATATACTTTTAAAAACGGTAATTAAATTTTGATTGCTTTAATATCGTTATTCATTGAAATTAATATGTTATCTTAAAGGTTAGTCTATTTTTGGCATTGGAACAAAAAATAGTGGGTATGAGACGAGAATGAATAATTCGGATAACAAAAAATATTTACTCGAATGATGTTCAATAAAAATGGGATAAAAAATTTGGATAACGGTACAGGATTGGAAAATTTGTGTAGATAAATTTAATTCCCAAATTATTACTAATTTTGGTAAGAGTTG
>CM051368.1:7131906-7381906 GCA_028015245.1 Cardamine occulta
TTATCAGTCAAGCTTAGAGTAAAAAAAATAGTAAAAACATGTCAAAATGCAATGTTATCAGTCAACATTTTCGGAATCCGAAGCATCTGTGGAATCATCATCAATTGAATTGAAATAATCATCATTATTGGACTCATCACATAGACTATTATCCAACTGAACATCAATTTCAACAGGTCTCCCTAAATCTCCAATTTTCTTGGTGGACTTATTCTCAGCAAGAATTATTGAGCCATCACGAAACACAAGCTTACAGACATTTATTACTTCGCCAATAATGTCTATTAAAAAAACAAAAAATTTTAAAAGTGATAGAACAATATGATATATTCAATCAACAATCAACAATATAGTAATAGATAATGATATCTTACTCATCAAGTAATCATCGTTGTGCTCTCCGTGCCACATATATCCTGAAAGTCAACAAACTCAAAATATGCTGAGCTCGTGGATGATTTATTTTTTGTAATCTTTGTTGTACTAAAGAAAATAATCATGTAAGGATGTGTGGTTGCTTTGAGATATGTTGTTTGCTCGATTACTTTAAAATTCTCAATTTCATATCAATAGGATTCTAAAAGCTTAGAACCAATCTCGTCAACTACATAACCCCTTAGTGAAGCCTGGATCTTGGTGCCCTGCATTAACAATAATTATGTTAAGGTAGGTAGATTATATGTGAATTATATTGTAAGTAAAACTTTATAATATAAGATATAGTCGCAAAGATAAACATGTTCACCTACCTGGACTAAATCTATGATTTTGCCAACGTTTCTGGTGGTTATTTTCCACATTGCCAAGACTTTGACTTTAATAAGTCATTCATACCTAACTGGACTTAGCTCGAAGACAAAGGCTGGTTGTGATACCATTGTTTTGTTTGTATCATATTAACCTAAAGCACACCAATATATATACAGGTGGAAGAGTACAAAACAAACCGCATTGCTAATAATGTACATATTCCATTTAACCATATTTAGTAGAAAAGATAAAGTTTTATAAAATATTGAGGAGGGTATATTATCTTTTCCAAATTAATAAACAATTCACGAAATATAGATGGCCTACTTTCCTTTTCTCAATTAATAAATAATTCTTTCGTTTTTTTTAAATTAATAATGTTAATTGCGAAAAGTAAATCAATAGAAACGAATAGATAGCCACGAAATTAATTGAGATAACACTTTAGAAAATAACTAAAAGATATGTATAAGATTATGAAAATAGCCAATGTATATTCTCTATAGTATATCTATGGATCTTTTGTAGTTATAAAAGTAAATGAGTACTTGAATGATAATCATGAAAATTGGGGGATTGATGTTTAATTATGATTGGTTATTATAGATTAGACGTGATGATCGTAAAATTATTTATCTTTGGGGAATTTGGAAAAAAAAGGACATTTTTCAAACAAATTGTCTATCTAATCTTTGTTTGCTAAAGTTTGTTGGAGTAATCTTTATTTTAAATTTTAACTCCATTATACCCTCAACTTAAACATTTCTAACAAAATCAAATATTTCTAACAAAATCAAACATTTCTAACAAAATCAAATATTTACAAATAAATAAAATAAAAACCCTAACTTCTAAAAAAAACTCTAATCGCAAAGTTCTTCTTCTTCCTTTTACGCCAAATTGGAATTTCTTCACTTCTTCTTTTTCTTCTTCCTTTCCGGCATCTTCTGGTTCTCCCCACTTCTTCTTCTTCTTCTTCTTCTTCTTCTTCTTCTTCTTCTTCTTCTTCTTCTTCTTCTTCTTCTTCTTCTTCTTCCTTACTAATTAGAACCGACTATATATTCATCGAAGAAGAAGGAAGAAGTGAAATATCTTGGAGGTAAACTATATTCCCTGGAGAGAACAGTGTTGATTCAACAGGTACAGATCATTAAGGTATAATTGTTTTGGCTTAATATCTTTATTAGATTTTTCTTTCTGTTGACCCTACGACATCTTAGAGTTGTTAATGTATTATCAGATTTTGAGGAAACCAACTAGAGAAGAGATAAAAAAATATGAATCCTCGTTACAATGAATTTAAATTCCCTCAGATTAAACCTCAACCAAGGCACAAGGTACAATACTTTGAGAAATCTTATAGATTTTTAACTTCTTCTAGTCACTCTAAAATCTTGTAGTTTTCAGATATTCCGTAGTGAGGTAACTCCAGAAGCCATAGATCTTGCCTCAAGACTCCTTCAGTATTCACTAATCCTAAGATGCACAGCTGTTAGAGTGAAGCCATTTATTATTGGTTTTCTTGAGATATGTATGTTAGGGTTATTACCATTTTAATAGCTGCTTACTCCTTTAGTTGCTCTGATTTCAGCTTGAAGCATGTGCACATCCATTCTTTGATGATCTAAGAGACCCAAGAGCATGTTTGCCAAACGGTAGAGCACTGCCTCGGTTATTTGATTTCAAAGTCAAGGTTAGAAAAAAAAAGGATGTAGAGTACGAAGTAGATGTTGATGGTAATGTTGTTATGGTGTTGTATGAAGAAGATGAAGAAGAAGAAGATGAAGAAGATGGGGCTAACGAACCAGAAAAAGGACATGACCAGCCAAATAACGGCAAAAGATAAAACCGTTGAAGGTTAATGTAGGAGGTTAGAGTTGTGTGTAAATCTTTTGGTTCTTGAGTCATGTTTTGGATAATAGGGTCATATATAAATTGAAGTTGTTTGTTTTACTCATAATAGTATCATTAAGCATAATAAAATAAAGAAAATATGAGAAACTAAAAAACATAAGAAGATGAAGATCATTGATAACTTAACTTGTTTGAATCTGTCTCAGAGAACATAAAGAAACAACAATCCATAAGAGCTCTAAGCAACACTAGAACTAAATTAAAAACTACATCAACCCAACCAAATGATTCAAATATTGTGAAATTTTAATTTAGTTCTAACTTATTTGATGGATTGAGGTCAGTTTGAAGTTAAAACTAGCGTTTAGAAGGCCTAATGTCATCACCACCGGTCACATCTCCTGGCTCATTGTGGTCCTTAGCAACCCTCTTCCTCTTGGGGAGAGGCTCAGATTTGCCAGCACTCAAGTTGATGTCCTCATCAGCATCTTCTTCGCCGACGTCTTTTTCCACACCAATCTCCTTAGGGTCAAAATCACTTGCATCATTTTCATCTTCAACCTCACCAACCGGCCTCACTAAGTACTTTGTCCCAAGATCCTCCAGCAAAATTTTGAGCAAACCACACATGTTCAAAAAATTTCATTACTCCTAATTAAATTAGGGTAAATTCGCAAATATATCAAAATATAGGGTTACTTTTTTTGTAAGTATAAATTCAAAATTAGGTTGAAAGTTTTGAATTAAAAGTAAAAAATTTATTTTTCTTACATTTAGATTCTATTTCTATTTTTAGCTAAATTAGAATACGAATTCTAAATATTTTAGAACATGAACAAACCGTAGAATACATATTCTAAATTTTAGATTACATATTCTAAATTTGTAGACCATGAACAAACCATAGAATACGTATTCTAAAATTTTAGAATACATATTCTAAAAAATTTAGAATACGTAATCTAAAAATTTATTCTAATTTTTTAGAACATGAACAACTCATAGAATACGTAATCTAAATTTCGTAGAGCATGAACAACTCATATAATACATAATCTGAATATTAGAATACTTATTCTACAGTTTTTAGAACAACTTTCATCAAGCTAAAAAACAACTTAAAACTATCTAAATTCAAAAAGTTTCTTCTTCAAATCTTCTTAAAAATTGTGTATCTACATGCCAATCTGTTTTTTTTCTTCAAAAAATGTATTAATCTAGTAGTAGGAGTAGTTTTGGAAAAATTGACAATTTTCAAAAAAATGTTTATATGGACAAAAATCTTCATATAGCTCCTTTATTTCCAATTTTCCCTTTATCTTTCATATATTCCATAAATTAGTTTGGATTTAGTCTGGAATGTTCAATTTATGAAATTTAAAAATTAAAGGTATGGTTACCAAATCTTGCATATCAATTGTTTAAAAATTTAAAATGTATTCAATTAAATATAGTTTGTCGGACTAATTTTATGTAGACTAATTTGTTTTTTAATAATTTTCCATTAAATTTAACTTAAATTAAAAGTGTATTCGCGAACTCCGGCTATTAACATTAAAATAGTATAATAACAATGTCCAATCAACAAATGGGCTAGAGAAAACGAATCCATATATAACTTCATAAGATCTATTTTCATCATTAACTTAGTAAATCTATATTTAATACTTCCTCCGTTCCTTAAAGATGGATGTTTTAGTTTTTGTTTGTTTGTTTCACAAAGATAGAAGTTTTAGGTTTTCAATGTAAAAGTTATGATTGTTTACCAGTTTTACCCTTATTAATTAAATACAAAATAGTTATAAAAGAATTTATTTTGAAATAATAACATCACAAAAAAGATATATTTGGTATTTTAAATTTGTTCTTAATATGTGTGAAAAACTCAAAACACCTATCTTTAAGGAACAGAGGGAGTTTCAACTAATTTAACTACGCCAAGTAAAAAGACCCGCAAAATAAAATAAAGGGGTTCAAACAATATCGATGACAAAAGTAGTTGTAAATTTTAAACCAAGCATACGCAAAAGTGCATAATTATAAGTTCTAACTATTATTTGAAGACATTATCGACTAAAAGTTCTATGGCAAAAAAGCATGCTTAGGTCTTCAAACGATAGTGGTATTCACTCCATAACATCATTTGGAGGGTTAGCTTGGATGTTGTGGTGTCTATAACAGAGTTAATTGTACATTATATTTATATGGTTAAAACGAAAAACAAAATACATGAACAAAATTATATTGTCTCGAGACTTACAGTTCTAGCCTTCGATTAACGTCTGCAATGTCAGGGTTGAAAAGTGACTTTGAGATTGACCAATGGCTAAAAATCCTTACATTTCTTAACCCTTCCAACATCTGCATGACTCTCCACCAACACAACGCGCATACAACAACAGGACCAGAGTTAGCCAACGCTTCATTGTAATCATTATCGAAATCAACTATGGTTCTTTCATAAGCTATACATTTAAGCAAGTTACCCCTATGATGCCATGTTAAGATGTAAAACATATCAAATTCAATGCGAATAAATGTAACAAATAATAAAATTAAAAAAAAATTACAATTAAGACGAGTATGTTATTCTGCGTCTTTGAGAACGAAAGAAAAGCGGTATGCACATGTTGGAGAAGATTCTGGTGCAGTAGTAGTGAGAGCCAGCTTTAACGACATAGCCAACAAAGTCTACAATTTGCCATTAAAAACAACAATTTGTAAGAATTAGTTAATTATAAAACATGAACATTTTAAGAACTCTTCAGTAGATACTCACCAACTAAATTGCTACGATCTATTGTTTCACCGACCATCGCAGGGAAAGGAGTGAAAGATGGGTAGATGCAATCACAGACCAGGTCAGAAGCATTAACAAAAGTTGTAGAATTATAATAAAATGGCAAAGAAATTACATCTTGGGGCTGGAGAAGATGAAGATTGACATGAAAATGGAATAGTTGGTGTAAAACGTAGTAGATATCCCTTCTTATAAAATAATAATATACCTAAAATTTGAATTCATAATATTTGGAAAATTTATAAAAAATTATATATTACCTTATAAAGAAAACTTAAAAAAAAAAGATAATAACAATCCATGATAGTTAATAATAATTCATTAGATAGTTATAAGAATCCACACATATATATTTGATAAAAATCTTGACAAATATTTGAAATTTCATTAAAATCTCCCAAAATTAATGAGTAACAATAAAATCGTCATAACATTAAACTCTTTAAAACTTTACTTAAATATACAAACTAATAACACCCCCTAAAAGTTTGTACAGCTTTTAAAGCTGTCCAACCAATCAGCCCCTAAAGCTGGTCCAAATCATCCTTTCACTCCAATGACTTCTTATAAAATTTGTAAAAACTCTAAAGAAAACCAAAAAGATAATTAAAGTAATCCTAGGCTCGATAAAGAATATATAAACTTAAGAAATCAAAGGTTAAAACCCTTAAAACCATGATACGTCAACATGAAGGGAGTTGGGGGCTCCTTGGTGTGGAGGAAAATTCTGAAATACGAGATGGATAATGGCTCATCGACACTGTTCTTGTTTGAAAACTTGCACTCTATCGGTCGTCTTATTGATATTGCAGGTAATGGGGGTCCTCATTAATTTGGTAATCTCAGGTACGCCGCAATTTCCGAGGTTTACTAAAACACAAGATGGTTATTACGCCATCGGAGAGGCTCAGTTTTGCAAGCTTTCATCGGTCAGTTACAAGCTTTTCTGTCTCCTTCCCTGATATTAGGCAGGACCTTCCACTCCACTATGTTGTAACAAGGATTCAGAATACAAGTTGGCTTTCTCGACAAATAAAACTTGGGAAGAGATACAATACAAAAGACAGTGAGTAAACTAGTTTTGTTTGGTGTGGTTTTCTCAAACTACTCCTTGGTTCTCGTTTATTACATGTCTAGCCATTTACTAACAAACTATCCACGAGATCACGCGATCGTAACTAGAGATTTGATCAACCGTGCTTGTTGTATGGTGAACAAGACGAGACACGTGATCATCTTTTATTTGCTTCCTCTTTCTCTTTTACTATTTGGATGAATCCATGTGGAAAGCTTCTTCGCAATCACATCACACCGAACTGGGACTGCTAAGTTCGATGTTTGATCTCAGGAAGACACAACCCCTTGGACCTTGCTTTGCTTCGGCTCATCTTCCAAACGACTCTCTGCCATATTTTGAGAGAAAGGAACGACCATAAGCATTTCCGCTCTCATCTTACAATCCATCAGCTTTCTCACGGCATTAACGAATCAATACAATCTCGGATTTCCTCTCTATGCCTCCCACCAAACTCTAATGGATCAGTGGCTACAATATCAAAATTAGAAGGATAATTTGCAACAATTTAGTGGTCTTGTATCATGTCTTTCTTGTTAAAGTTTTTGTTTCCCTCCCCTTCATATCAATATTCAGTTCATCAAATAAATTTAACATTTCATAGAAAAAGTAAAAAATGTGATAACATATGTCACTTACTATATTATACGCTAAAATCATATCATATATATCTTAAAGGTGGAATATTGTTTTGAACGATAATTATTAGATATTTTATTTATTACAGTATTTTGAAAATATGTGTGATTTTGGTTTTTAATAAGGAATACTTAAAACAAAAGTTTGTGAACATAGTTTTTGTTACACCAAATCTCAAATATATTTGTTTTTATTATTTAAAAGATAAAAAAATCAAAATTCTTTATTTGAAATAAAATTGTGTTGTACATAATATGTAACATTTTAAAATCTAATTTTCTAATTTTCTTTACAAAAACTAAAACTATAAATGAATTTAATGACATAAATGAGAAACAAATTATTTGTAAAAGATGGTGTGTATGTGTAATTTACTTTTTAAAACCTTAAGTAAATTAGACAAATACTAGATTACAAATAATTTTTTAGTGTATATGATGTGAATATGATAATATTTTTCGTTTTGTTTTTCTAAATTTGATTATGTTAAAAGTTTACTTAATTTCTTTTTTCCTTTTTAATATATAGTAGATTGTGTATCAGACATGTACTATAACCGCTATCAACTTGTTTCTAACTAATTAACAAAAACAAAAGAAAGCTAGTTTCTAACTATGTATTTCACAAAATACATACACATGTTTCTAACTATTATTTTTGTAACATTTCGACCATTACTATCCGTGGACCCTACTCTTGTCCGATGAGCAATAAGTTATCACGAAAGACTTAAACCCCAAATTAGTGTGGAGACATATAGATTTATACGATAATCGCCATTATTAAATGCAACAGTCCTATTCTGCAACTGCAAATTTTCTCACTTACACCCATAGTAATTTAAACTCTTTTATAAAAAATTGGCTACCTACCCGCCTAGGCGGCCGTCTAATTGGCTAACAATATTCTTCCAATGCGATTTTTGCATAATCAAAGTAATTAATCGCATGATCGATTTATCACTGATTAATCTCCGTCTAAACCGATTGATTTCCGTCTAGCCGATTTTTTCCAATTTTTTTTTATCAAATTTGTTTTATCCCATTTAATAAAAATTTGGCCCAATTACAAAAAACATATTAACAATCTCTTTATCTATATTCGTTCTATGTCTAATCCCTAATTTTGAACCTTTATCAAAACCAAAATACAAAACGAGACCAAAGTGTTGATAAAATCGAAAGCAAATCAACCATATTATCAATTGTATATTTGTATTATACATGCATAACATTAATTTTTTAAAAATACTAAAAATGATCAAAAAAACTAATCTTCAATTAAACTACGTATAATTTCTGATTTTTTTGCTAGGCGCTACACCCACTAGGCCTAGCAATATTTTGAATATGGATTTAAACCAATCAAACCGAGTACTGCCTATTTCCCCGAAGTCTTTCAAGACTCTCAAGTGTTTTAACTACAACTGTTTTGGATAACTATTAGTGCTTTCATATCATTTTCACGATGTTTAGTTTTTTTCTTCTTCTTTATTTAATAACCGTAAAGTCAAAAAGAGCTAAAAAAAAAGCTACACGCCAATGAAAACACGAATATATTTGACATTCCATTCGTCGACCCAAAAAAAAAAAAACGTATATGTATACGTCAGAAAAGAAAAGTAAAATCGACATTGACCAGACCAAAAAAAAATTGAATTAACCAACAAAAAAAAAAACAAATGACTAAACAATTCTCTCGAGAAAGATAAACGTGAAAGAGGGATTTGCATTTGCCCTGGGCGGAAGAGAGAGAAATGTATTTGACGAGTCTCAGGAGAAATCAGAGCTAACAAAACCGTAAGAAATTCGTATTACTCTTTCAAATCTTTCATCAGTTGTTTCTGTTTTTTCGCAAAATCTCGACAAATGTGGTTCGATCTGCACAAACGTTGTCTGAAATTATCGATCTCCTTGTTCGCGCAGCTTAGTTTCTTGTAATTTCTCACAATTTAACAAATTAGGTTTGGTTGTTTCTTTTTCAGATGTTTTCTGTAAGATTATTCATTTTGTTTTTGTTAAATTCAATTAGCTCTGCTTGGTTCGTTCCTTGTTACTGTCTTAGTCGTAAATGCAACATTTACACAAAAAACAAGGACTAATAGATTCTCTTTGCGGATTTGATTTTTTTCGATGTCTATGTTTCTTGATAGATTCTAATTGTAAATACCTTTGTTAGCATTTTCCTAAATTTGCAAATTGTAGATAAATTTTTGTCTTAGTCTAAAATGCAACATTTACTCAGATTCTTGGTGCGGATTTGATTTTTGTCCATGTCTTTGTTTTGTTTATTCCTATAATCTGCTAATTGGAGACAAATTTTTATGTATGTATAGAATAAACATTGTTGCATAAGATTGTTTATGTTGTTTTCTTCAATTCAATAACTCTGCTTCGTCGTTCCTTGTTACCGTCTTAGTCTAAAATACACAAAATTTATAGGACCAATAGATTTTCGGTTCGGATTTTTAATTTTGTCAATGTCTATATTTCATGATAGATTCTAATTATGTTTAGTTTTGTTCATTAAGGTGGATTATTTATGTATATTATATATACATTTTTTGATGTTGTAGTGGTAATGGGGAGAGAACTTGTGGACAAACACATGGATAAGAAATCAAATAGTTTAACAGCAAGCTCAACGGGATCTTCGGATGATAATAAAGTCCAAGATCCTTCCGTTATCGAAGCTACAGAGGTTAAGGAATGTACTGAACAGAACTTGGTTGGCAATGATACACCTGAATCTCATAAATCATCTGATAATAAGAAGAAACTAAACTCATCTTCAGTTAAAACTCGTACTACTGTGCCAAAGCCATTTTCTCTATCGACTGAAAAGCTCGCTTCTTCAAACTCTAGAAGAGCTGGAGTTGATAATAGTTCGTTAGGAAATGCTGTTAGCCACAACTTTTCTTCAGCATCAAGAGTTTCACAGGTGAGAAAAAGTGCACTTGTTTATTGTTTTGCATTGTTGAAGTGTTTGAGAAATGAATCTGATAATACTGATTTGGTTCTTTTCTCTACTTGTTAAGATAATTGTTTTCAGTACTTATGGTGATTGTAAAATGGGACTGAATTAGTTTTTTTTCTCGGTTCTTTTGTGTTCAGTCGAATTCTCCTTTACCAGCTAGGAGGGCAACAGATCACAAGAAGCACCATGACGAAGAAGATAGTTTTTCTGTTGCTTCTTCGTATCCTTTATGTGAAGTTACACTAAAAAGAAACATTTGTTTTGTTTTTAATATCTAATTGCTACAAGATTTGTCTGATCCTTAGCCATATGTAGATCAGCTACATCCATAAGAAGTAATAAACCCAAGATAACGATTGGAGTTGCCCCAACATTTAGTAGCACAGCGCGGTTGGAGAGACGAAGAGAGGTAAATCTTTTGGTAACAATAAGGACAAGTTTTAAGGAAGAATGGTGTTGCGCTGTTTCTCTCCTTAGAGATGTTTTTATTTTTCTCTTTTCGTGTTTCCGTCACTTGGCTAATTATCAGCATATTCGGGTTTCAGTTTTACCAGAAATTAGAGGAGAAACAGAAAGCACTTGAGGCAGAGAAAAGCGAAAACGAGAAAAGGCTCAAGGTAAAAGTTATATGCTCATGAATATTCGTACATTAGTCCGTATATAATGTAGGAATCTTCTTTATATAGTTTCCATGTGGATTATAACTTTAGGAATTGCACAATTCTTGAAACAATAATCTTACATGTTAGATTCAATACGATGTTTTATTTTCCATTCTTGAGCAATCTCAAAAAAATTGAAAATGTATTTTATTTAGGAAGAGCAAGAAGCAGTCACTAAGCAACTTAGGAAGACCATGGCTTACAAAGCTAATCCGGTACCAAGCTTTTACCAAGAGGGTCCTCCACCGAAACTTCCATTGAAAAAGGTATCAAACAAAACCGCACTGTCTTGAGTGCCTCCATTTCCTATTTATACACCCACTTTGATTCATTTTGTTGCTTCTCCAAGACTGAAAAGTGTTGATTCCCATGATGAGATTCAACATTTAGTTTCCTTTTCTTGTGATCGGGCGAGATGATCTTTGTCCTCCTCACCAATGGCTTATCCTACTCTACAGTCAGTTTAGTATTTTTATTGTTTTGATTTTGGCAGTATCTCACTATCATAATCATGAATACACTTTAGGATTTTGGTTATATGAGCGCAAGGATTGTTCAGAAGCAATGATTTCTGGCCATCACTCTGTGTCATCCTCTATAAATTAGACGGTTCCTTGAGAAGTTGTTCTTTGTGATACATGGATGTTGTGAATGTGACAGGAGCTTTTTACATTACTTGTTTGATGACAGTTTCCACTGACTCGTCCTAAGTCACCAAACCTTAACCGTAGAAAGAGCTGCAGTGATACAGTTAACTCATCATATCAAGAGGTGACGGGGAAGCATTGTGCTCGACATCGCCACAGTGTAGGCGGTTGCAAGGAAGAACCAAAAGCGAACAATTGCCCAAGGACACCAAATAGCAGCGGCAAAGAACATATGAGAAAGTCCTCAAAGGAAACACCAATATCTGAAGAAGTAGTTGGAAAACTTGTGGGGAAGAACAAGAATGGCCATGATGGTGAGAATGGCATTAATGTTGCGGAGTGAAGCGGCGCGTAGTTGTAGTTTCGTTTTGACTAACTTGGTGAATGAGAAAACAAGAAAAAGGGTGAGGAAGCAATTGCAAGGAGAAAGAACAAGTTTTAGAGTGAAAGAACAAGTTTTAGAGTGAAAGAACAAGTTTAAAGTTTCTGTTTTTTTTTTTTTTAATTGTCTACTGTTATGCAAAACTATTGTTCTAAATTTGATTGCTAAATCAGTTGTTCTACTTTCGTTTGATCTTTCCGTATCTGTTTGACAATTGTTGTGAAATGTATATTAAGGTTGTTGTATGGATCCA
The DNA here is from genome assembly GCA_028015245.1 of Cardamine occulta. Classification (NCBI taxonomy): domain Eukaryota; kingdom Viridiplantae; phylum Streptophyta; class Magnoliopsida; order Brassicales; family Brassicaceae; genus Cardamine; species Cardamine occulta. The sequence continues at coordinate 7,143,945 of CM051368.1, forward strand.
ATGTATCACAACTTAGATTATTATATGTGAAAATGTCAACAAAAAAAAAAAGAATTCAAACTTTCAAAAGATGTCAAAAAAAGCTCAATTTCCCTCACAATGATATAGCTAAATTTGGTTGATTTTCCATTTTAATGGTTAACTTATGGTTCCGTCTTGTTATGTTATACGATTTAATGAGGTGTCTAATTTGACAAAATCAACAAAAGTTAAGCGATTAAATTAGAATGTTAACAAAAACTGAATATTTTTGTCAACCAGAAAAATTGATAATTTTTTCACCATTTTTTCAAACAGACAGTTAATAAAAAATTTCACCATTTTTTTTTTACCTCTTTGTTTTAAATTAAAAATTCAAATATAATTTTCTAGGAAATACTTTTTTGGTGAATAAACTTCATATTATAAAATATTTAACACTACAAATTTCAACATTAGATAAATTATAGATAGTTTTCATTATCTTTCATTCTCTAATTTTTGTTTTCTTAAAACACGAGTCTAATTGCTCATCATTAGTGACTTTAAAGATAATGCTTCTATGACAACATAACTTGTTTTAAATTTATAATAAGTATTATATATTTTAGAAAATGTTAAAAATGTCACAAAGTAATTTTTTAATAAGATAAAACTTGAGGGACAACAGATTTTGGATTTTTAAACTTATAAAAAGTTCCAATTTTGTATGGTATTTATAAATTTTAAGTATTATACATATTTAGTATCTTTTATTTAATTTATTTTGTTGTTTTCAAACACATTATAATAAAGAGTAATCGCAACAGATGACCCAAAAACACAAGTTATTTCGAGAGGATGACATTTTTTGAATAGTATGTGTTAGAGAGGAGATAAAATGACATACTTAACATTCTTATATATTTTTTTATTTTTTTATTTTGTCTATTTCTTTCTCATTCTTATTATGATCCTCTTTTCAATCTCTGTCATTCCTTCTTCTCTCTCGTTCTCATTTTTATCTTCCTCTATGATCTAAATCTCTGCATTTTTTTTTCTCCCACTCTACTTCTTATTTTTCTTTCATTTTTTTGTTTCTCTCTCACTGTATCCTCCATCCACCATCACCATCCTCCTCTCCTTATTTCCAACATATTTTTCCAACCTTTTTATCTCCTTCGATATCACGGTGAAACTCTGATTTAACCTGCTACCATCGACATCAAAATCAACACCACTATCACCAGTATTAAAGTTTCATTTTTTCCAGATTTTCAAGCTACAATAGAACCTCTATATATTAATACTCAATAAATTAATAATTTTTTTGTCCCGAATTGAGATAGTGTAATAATTAACATAATTTAATAAATAATAAGATAATATTTTTTTGAAAATCTTATTTAAATATATGGTCCCATCAATATCATAAATTAATAATCATATAAACTTATAAAATATAATTAATATAATTTAGTGAAATATGACTCTAATTTGTTTGTTTATTTATAAATTTGGATTTTTGTTGAAACTCATCTATAATATTTTCTTGATCCATCAAAAACTGCTTATATTATCTTTTAAAATTTCACCAAAAATTAAAAAGCATTTTAGATGTGATGATTGTATCTTAACATGTAACGACATCTAAAGATCTCGCAATATTGTCTTCTACTTCCTACTTCAAATAGATTTTTTTTTTTTGAAACTAGGCAAATCTCTCTATAAATTAATAAGTATTAATCTCTCTATAAAATAATAAGTAGTAATTTATCTATAAATTAATAACTTCTATAAATTAATAAGATACTCAGATCCCAACATTAATAATTCATAGAGGTTTTACTGTATTTTGTTTAATTACATGCAACATTTTCATATGAAACATTGTATTTGCAGATGCAATGTAATTTCTCCCACAAACACACTTTTTATTTCTAATTTACTTTATTCTTACAAATAACACACTATGTATTTTAGTAAAACAAAGTATTTTATGTGTTCTATATTTTATCTAATTACATGAAACTTTATCTCTTGTGCTGATACCACCAAATATTTTTCTCTTCTTTAACCAGCACCATTTCCATCTCAACCACCATCATATTCACCTCAACCACCATTGATATTTTTTATATGCATGTTATTTTTGAAAATTATTGTGATATATGCAGACACTATATCTACCACAATTTCGTAATTGTAAGTTGAAGAGAGGGTAATTTTGTCAAAATACACTTACTGAAGCGTGGACCCACGGTCAGTTACTTAATTATTTTATAGAATTAGGCTATGTAGCTAAATCACCCTATAATAAATCATAGAGGCAAGCATAAAGTTAAAATGCATGATTTAGTGAAACACATGTGGCTCAACTATACAAATATAAAGACAAAAGACTATTCTTTCAAAATCATTTAATATCAACCCTAGAATCAGTTTTAATTTATGCAACCATTTTTATACATTGTTAACTCTTATACATGTCGTATAGTTTTAATATTTTTGTAGCATTTACAACACACACACAAATTTCAAAATGCTCAACTTTCAATGGTTAAAAAAATCTTTAACTTTGCCTTGTTGAAAAAATCATCAACTATTTTTTGACTTTCCATTTTAATATATAACTTTTGGTTATTTTGCCAAATTAATCTTGCCGGTAAGTCGTACGACGGAACCGTTAGTTTGTTCTTTTAGTCGACTTAACGATATGACTAATTTGAGAAAATCAACAAAAGCTAGGGAATAAAATAGAAATTAAATAAACATTAGTTATTTATTTCATCGCACACAAAGTTGAAGATTTTTTCTGCACTTTGAAACTTGATGATTTTTTCACATTTTTCCATTATTATATACAACTAGTGGATATATATATATATATGTATATACGATTATTATATACTATTATTATATCTTTATACCAAAAGTTATATTGTTTCAAATGAAAGGACAAAGATGGCCATTGAGAGTTTGTGGTCATGTGGTGCTCTTTGGATCATCCAACATAGAGAAAAACATCTTGCGGGCAATTGTTGTAGTAAATAAAGGCAGTGAATTAAAACGAAGTGAACTTATGAGATGAGCATTGGGCATAGAAAAATTCGCAGGGAACAATGACCGATAATCTAATTGCTATATATGGATCTAATTAATAACCATTCTAGAACTCAAATCGCTCTCATGTAAAGCTAGCCTACTCCCACAATTCTAACTATCTAAACATGAACCCTAAGACATTAAACTCTCGAATGAGCCTTAGAAGAAAATCAATATTCATAACAATTTGATACGTTCACTTTGATGACTTAACTTCACCTCCCGTGGACTAAGGATACTAAGCTCATCAATTGTTGATTCCAGCAACCTAACTGTCGCTTTCGGCGCATAGGTTAACCTAGATATCTTATACAAGGTAGCTAATCATGCATAAGAATTTAGATAAAAAAAAGGATGAAGAACTTTAAAGATGAAGTACCTAATCTTCCATAGAAGAAAACTAGGTTTTTATTTCATCAAAAACTGAGTTTTACATGCTGAGAAGGGACTTTATAAATAGTCCAGCAGCAGGTGACCTTCTATTGTCGAAAATTATTACAATAAAAAGACTAGACTTGCAAAAACAACAGAATCAAAAAAGGACTTAAAAGAAAAGACTCTTAAATGAAACACAATGGTCATATTCCTGCAAAACAAGAAAATAACACATTAATTATTCAAATTTTAAAATATACCTTAGATAAATAAATGTGTTCTCCTTGGATGGTTTAAACGACTTGATCTTCTCTTGAAATAGTGAACAACACAGCTTCGATACTTCCAAGAAGAACTGGCAGAAATAGAGTGTTTGGACTCTTGAATTGTTCTTAAACATTTTCTAGCATTTCCTTGTTGATCTCGTCTCCTGGGGTTTCTTCATGCTCTATGAGTGTGATGATACTTTCTAGAGACTGGTTGAAACTCTCTCTTAAACATTTGGTTCCTGACCTTGACTTTGGTGCTTGATCTATGATTGCTATGTTGATAAATTCACCAGACTTCCTCAGACTTCTCTAGACAGACTTCACTATACTTTTTCTGACAGACTTCTCCAGACTTGGGTAGATTTATGTCGATGTCCTCATCATTCCCTCCCTCTTGAGAAAGTTCTGTCTCCAGAATGGATTCACCGGTATGGTAAGGAGATAAATCAGAAACATTGAATGTAGGAGAAATAGTTCAAGCTTGTAGGCATTGTTATTGATTTTCTCTAACACCCGAAATGGTCCATCTCCTCTTGGTGACAGCTTAGACTTCCTTTGTTTGGAAAACCTTTCTTTTCTCATATGCAACAAGACCCAATCTCAAGGTTCAAATGTAACCTCCTTGCAGTGCTTGTCAGCTTGTTGCTTGTTCTTCTCGTTCTTCTTCCCGAGATTTTCTTTGACCTTTTGGTGGAGTTTCTTTACAAACTCTGCTTTTATGACACCTTCTGCACTAGAATAAACATCTTGGGGGCAGAGGTGAACTGTCTAATGGGATTAAAGGATAAAAACCATAGACAACTTCAAATGGAGAAAGTTTAGTTCCAAAATGCTTAGCACGATTATAAGCAAATTCGATGTAAGGTAAGCAAGATTACTAGTTGCAAAGATTCTTACCCACCTTAGCTCTCAATAGGGTGGAGAGAGTACGATTAACTACCTCTGTTTGACCGTCGGTCTGTGGATGACAAGTGGTAGAAAAGAATAACTTAGTTACAAGCTTCTTCCACAAAGTCTTCCAAAAGTGACTTAGAAATTTTAAATCCTTGTCTGAAACAGTTGTCCTTGGACCTCCATGAAAACGCACAAATTCTTTAATGAATAGGTCAGCTATTTGGGTCGCATCATTCGTCTTATTACACGGAATGAAATGAGCCATTTTTTAGAATCTGTCCACGACTACAAAGATGGAGTCCTTATTGTTGATCTTAGGCAGCCCTAGAAAAAATCCATAGAGACGTCTACCCAAGGTAGGTTAGGAATAGGCAAAGGCATATATAAACCATAAGGATGTGAGCTGGATTTTGCTTTCAAGCAAGTGATGCATTTTGCGCATAACCTTTCCACATCTCTTTTCAAATGTGGCCAATAAAAATGCTCCATGAGGACACTTAGAGTTTTGTCTCATCCAAAATGTCCCATAAGTCCCCCTCCATGTGCATCTCTTATCAACAACTCTCTCATGGATCCTTGACACTACAAGAAAACATAGGAGTTGCGACGGAAATTTACGTCGAAAAATTTCCATCGTAATTTAGCAACGGATTAACGAGGCGGTTACAACGGATTTCAGATTCGTCGTAATTTAGTCTTAAAATTACGTGTATTCTATTCGTCGTAAAATTTATGTAAATAAACGACTAATTAGCGACGGTTTTACGACGAATTCATGGTACGAGGAATTTGCGAGATAAACTTTGTATTCGTCGTAAATACGTTGCAAAGTTTACAACGTATTTACGACGAATAAATTTAACGAGGAATTTGCAAAGTATATATTAGATTAATAAAAACGTGTCAAATTATGGAAGTTTACGATGGAAGTTTGCCTCGTAAATCAGTCGTAAAGTCGATGGTACCTCCTCGTTAACATGAGTTGTTGTAAAATCGTTGTAATAATTCTACCTACCAAACACGAAAAATTCCTATAAATAACAAACCTTCATTTATCTCAACATCACACATCATAAACAACAATAACATTGAAACTAAACACGAAAAAATGTCTTCTGCAGATGATATACGAAAGCAACGAAGATGGATGTATAAGCATAGAGATTCCGAGGGAAACGTAACCGAAGAGTTTATGAATGGGTTGGAGCTATTCATGTATAAGGCCGGACAGACTTCACTCACCATAGAAACTGGTAAAATGTTCTGTCCTTGTCGAAAGTGTAAAAATACAAGATTTGCGCTTATTGAAAATGTTTGGAAGCATTTGTTGAATAGAGGATTTATGCCCCAATATTATATTTGGTTTCAACATGGGGAAGATTATGGTCAGAATGAAGTAGAAAGTAGTAATAATAGTAATTTTAAAGGTGTGGGTAGAGATGAACCTAGTAATTTGCATAACTATGCTCATCCTTATCATGTAGATCAGGGTGATGGACAACATGATAGGGTTCATGAGATGGTTACAGATGCATTTAATCAAACCACTTCTTCATTTGCTAATAATACAATTGAGGAACCTAATTTAGATGCGAAACGGTTCTATGAAATATTGGATGCTGCAAATCAGCCAATCTACGAAGGATGTAGAGAAGGTTTGTCAAAATTATCATTGGCATCTAGGATGATGAACATTAAAACTGATCATAATCTAGGGGAGGTTTGTATGGATGCATGAGCCGAATTATTCAAAGAGTATTTGCCAGAAGAAAATTTGTCTGCTGAATCATACTATGAGATTCAAAAGCTGGTTTATAGTCTTGGGTTGCCTTCTGAGATGATAGATGTTTGCATTGATAATTGCATGATCTATTGGAAAGATGATGCTCAGTTACAGGAATGTCGATTCTTTAAGTAAGCCAAGATTTAAACCTCAAGGCCGGAAGGAATAAGGTACCGTATCAACGGATGTGGTACCTACTAATAACAGAAAGGTTGAAAAGATTGTATCAGTCGAAAGGACAGCTGCATCGCTGCGATGGCATGGAGAACATTCACAAACAGAAGCAGGAAACACACATCCATCAGATCCAAAGGCGTGGAAACATTTTAAAACGGTATATCCTAATTTTGCTAGAAACATCAGAAATGTCTATCTTGGATTATGCACTGATGGTTTCAGTCCATTTGGGATATCTGGTAGAAATTATTCTTTGTGGCCGGTAATCGTCACGCCTTACAACCTTCCGCCAGGGATGTGCATGGAAAAGGAATTTTTATTCCTTAGTATCCTAGTTCCTGGTCCTAAACATCCGAAGCGGTCACTAGATGTATTTCTCCAACCTCTAATACATGAATTGAAGGAGTTATGGCATTGTGGAGTTCGAACCTATGATTGTTCGGTGAAAAGAAATTTTACTATGAAAGTTGTGCTTATGTGGACGATAAGTGACTTTTCTGCTTATGGGATGTTGTCAGGTTGGACAACACATGGAAGATTATCTTGTCCGTATTGTCTTGGGAGAACTGATGCATTTCAGCTGAAGTATGGAAGGAAAACAAGTTGGTTTGATTGTCATCGTCGGTTCCTCCCAATGCACCATCCTTATAGAAGGAACAAGAAGTTGTTTCGGAAAAATGTTATTGTACGTGCTCTTCCACCAGTGTATTTAACAGGAGAACAAATTGAAGCGGAAATTGATCACTATGGTGCTCAAGAAACTGTAAGGCGTGGAGGTAATTGGCATACTCCACGTAATATGCCAGACGGATACGGAAAACATCACCACTGGCACAAGAAAAGCATATTTTGGGATCTTCCATATTGGAAAGATCATCTCCTACGACACAATCTTGATGTCATGCATATTGAGAAAAAAAATTTCGATAATATCATGTACACAATATTAAACGTGGCAAAGAAGACAAAAGATAGCAAAAACTCAAGGATGGACTTACCTGCTATTTGTTCTAGGAGTGAGTTGGAGATTACAGACGAGGGTGAAGTGCCATTTCCAATATTTAGGTTGAAGGGAAATGCAAAAATAGCGTTATTCAAATGGGTGAAAGAAGATGTGAAGTTTCTAGATGGTTATGTTTCTAATCTCTCTAGATGTGTTGAAGAAGGAACAAAATTTTCAGGGATGAAGAGTCATGATTGTCATGTGTTTATGCAACGACTACTTCCATTTGCACTTAAAGAGATAATCGATGAAGATGTTAATGAAACACTTGCAGGTATATACATATATATATATATACGTGCTTATAATTATATATATTTCTAATAAACTTAAATAATATTACGTTTAGCAGGTATTGGTGTATTTTTCTGGGATCTTAATACAAGTACCTTGATGGAACAAGACATTCAACAACTTGAAGCTAACATTCCCATATTATTGTGCAATTTGGAGAAGATATTTCCCCCAACATTTTTTGATGTTATGGAGCATCTTTCAGTCCACCTTCCTCATGAAGCGGCACTAGGTGGACCTGTTCAGTATCGATAGATGTACCCGTTTGAGCGTTTCATGAAACATTTAAAAGGGAAAGCAAAAAACCTTGCCAGAGTCGAAGGGTCAATTATTGCAGGGAATTTAACTCAAGAAACATCTCACTTTTCGTCATACTATTTTTCCCCGAAAGTTCGGACACGGAAAAGAGCTCCTCGACGATATGACGATGAAGTGTGGCACAAACTTATGCAGTAGAAGGTGTTCCAAACATATTTTTACAAATTGGACGCCTATCAGGACAATTAAAAGAAGTTTGGTGGACATCTTCTGAAGATCGTCATTGCGCACACACATATATTCTCGTAAATTGTGAGGAAATGCGGTCATTTGAAAGGTATATATATAACATATAAAATGTTTTAGATAGTAACGTACGAGTTCTGTGCACACACATTTATCTTATAATTTAATAATTGCAGCTTATTCGTGGATCAAGTACGAGAATCCATTGCGGGAATATCAGATGATGAAATCAACAAGCGGAAAGATCAACACTTTATTCCGTGTTTGAAAACTCAAGTACGATCTTAAATTTGATTATTTAATTAGTCCTTATAGACTAATTAATGATAAAGCTAATAAATTTTTACTTTTACATAATCAGGTTGATTATGATGATCCATATTATCCACCATGGTTTCATGACTTGCTTCAAGGTCCAATCAGTAAGATAACCATTGCTCCTATGTATTTTACTCGAGGATATGCGTTTCATGCGTATGACTACGGTAGACATCGTACATCCGTTAACTATGGAGTATGTGTGAAAGGAGAGATCGATTTTTATGGGATCATACAAGAGATAATTGAAGTTGAATTTGCTGGGTTAGTGGGGATGAAATGTGTACTCTTCAAATGTGATTGGTTCGATCCAACAATTGGCATAGGTGTTCGTTCCAATAAACTTGGAGTTGTGGATGTTAACGCGGCAAGACGGTACAACAAGTTTGAACCTTTCATCTTAGCATCTCAAGCAGACCAAGTAAGCTTCATTCCGTATCCCAGAGTTAGGACCACGGGAGTCACTTGGTTATCAGCTATTAATGTGAAGCCTAGAGGTCGAATCATAAGAGAAGAAGCATTGCAACAAGATTTATGTAGTGATATTTCGACACCGAATCAAACTACAAATGAGATCTTACTTATAGATCGCAACAATCAAGTATTTGAAGACATCCCGTATGATGATGCAGCAGAAGACAACGGTAATGAAGAGTTTGATGAAAGTGATAATCTAAGCACAGATTCGAGTGAGGCATCAGACAAACTTAGTTGATGAGAATAATTAAATGTTTATAATATGTGTTTTGTAATAGTTAACATTTCCAATAAAAAAGTATATTCAATTCCAATTTATGAACTAAGTGGTTTATGTTTATGGTTGGTTCTAAGTTTCAAAAAACATTTCTTAATTTTATAAATTATTAAAATATATGTAGAGTATTTAACGACGGAGTTACAACGGATTCGTCGTAAAAACGTTGTAAAAGATTAAACCATTACGATGAATTAACGAGGCAGCCTTGTTAATTCGTCGTAATATTAACGACGAATTAACGAGACCGTCTCGTTAATTCGTCGCAACATTTACGACGAATTAACGAGGCCGCGTCATCATTTCCTCGTAATAAAACACTGACAAGTTCAAATATTTCTATAAATACCACATCCTCTCATTTTCAATATCAATACAATAAACATTTCTAAGTAAAAAACTTTATTCGAAAAACACTAATTAATTATGGATGATGAAAAATCTATTGTTCCTGGTCCAGCAGGTGTGAGACAAGCTGATGAACGAGCAAGGAGAAAACTTGAACGATCAATGCTTCAAGAATGTGGTGGTATTAATGAGTCTATGTTTAATTCTTATGAGAGACATGTACGGTTCGTTAATTGTGTTGTTGAGACAGAAGATCCTTCTTTCATGGATGTCCCTTGGAAGAGTACAATTGAATACCTAACACAACAAGGTAAATTGCAATGTCATGCATTAATTATTAGTATATAATATTTTTTTTTATTGCTCAATACAAAATTATCTATATATATATATATTTGATTTATTTTATTTTGAATATAGGTGGACATACATGTAGGTGGACACTGGTAAAAGAGCTGCATAAGATTTGTGTACCACAATGGTATCACGTTCCTTTTGTGGTAGCTGTGATTCATAAAATGGTTCATAATGGATTGGGGGATGCGATGGTTATAATGAAGGTAAACTGTATTATAAGTTTTAGTCTTTAGACTTTCTTAATTCATTAATTAATTGTACTTTTTTTGTTCTTGTAGGATCCGACTGGGACTGTACAAGCGAGCATTCATAGGTCCGCTTTATCTGATAACAAATATGGGCCGCACATAAAGGAGGGTTCAGTGTTGCTTCTAAAGGAGGTTGTAGTTGTTAAGTTTGAACGGGCGACAACATATCTTAACATTACTCTGAATAACATAACCAATGTAAGTTACAATTTTATTGTTAAAAGTTATTTATTTATAAGTATTAACATTAACTTGTTAATTTGGAAGGTAATATCTATAGAAAACGTTGCTACAGCATTCATACAAGAAAGTGGTCCCAGTGGTGTTACTCGAAATCCAAACAATTGGTTAAACGATGAAGATGAGGTTGGGTCGGATGATACTGAAGAAATTGAGTAGTTTATTACGTCATGATAAATGGAAGGAAACAAATATTTATGTTTATGTTTAAAATGCTTACAATTTATTTGTATGTTTAATTTATGTTAAACTATCGTATTGTATTAATAACTATATATGTATGTTTAATATCCTATCCAATATAAAATTTAAAATTTGTATATATATTCAATTTATGAATTTTACAGTTTTTCTACAATTCTATAAAGATTAGGGAATATGCATGGGACTTAATTAGTAAAGGATATTAAATTTACTCGTACTAAATAATATTGTGCCTCGTTAATCCGTCGTAACGTTACGACGAATTTACGAGGCGGCCTCGTTAATACGTCGTAATTGTTACGATGTTTTAACGAGGAATCCTCGTAAATTCGACGTTACATAACGAGGTCGTTACGACGAATTATAAATTTACTCGTATTAAATAATATTACGACGAATTTACGAGGCCGCTTCGTAAATTCGTCGTAATGTTACGACGGATTAACGACGAACACAAAATCTATATATATCAGGACGCGGCACCCTCTTTCCGACGTTTATTCAATCCAAACTCACTATCTCTCTACAGTTTCTCTCTCTACATCCGAAATTGAGGTAAATTTTTTTTATTTATTTATTTAGTTTTAATTGTAGATTTGTTAAGTTGAATGGTTTAAGTTAGATAGAAGGAATCTAAATAGAATTGTTAAGTAGATGCTTTGATAAGTTAATTATAATGATTATATTTTCATTTAAATTGTTAACTAAATTAATATTATTTATTTCAAATGTATGTGTAGATATGGTTAGGAGTTCCGCATTAGCTAGACGACGGGCCGACCGTCCACATTACAGTGAAACGTTTTTAGGTTCCGACACGACCACTACTAGAGCAGAAGTATCATCTTCTGCTACCGCATCTGACGTACCATCTACTTCAGCCCCCCTTCTACAGAGACGGTACCAGAGACTCAGCAGGGTCAGGACCCACCATCTCCTGTTGTACCAGAGACTCAGCAGGGTCAGGACCCATCATATCCAGATTTATTAGTTCCTCCTACAGCTCCATATGCACGGTATACCGTCGAGGATCTTCTTGTCCAACCAGGACGAGAAGGATTGGACAAGTTGGATCCTAACCGGCCACCGAACACATTCTGGTATGTAAATTATAATTCTTTATTTATATAATTATTAAATTTTAGCCATTACTAATAAATATTTATTTACTCATACATATTTAATTTTACATTTCTTTAGGTTTGGTGTGGATAATAAGGTCGGACGCAGCGTTTCTGATATCATCAAGGGATACTTCATTGAGCCTCATCCCAACTGGACTCTCGTACCTGATCACATCAGGAAAACATTGTTCAAATGTTTTGCGGTATATTTATTAAAAATAAATTAAATTTATAATTTATAATTTTATTTTATATGATTTTACTTAACTTTTTTGTAGCAAAAATGGAATTGGGAAGTTTCCATAAACGAGAGAGTGAAGAAAGAGTTCAACATAAAGGCGATGAAGCGACTTGCTAACACGGTCTCCGACTGGAAGGAGAAATGGCAACTAGGAGATCCGAAACCCATCTACATCACTGATGCTGTATGGGAGGGACTTGTACGGTTTTGGAATGCCCCGGATTCTGTTATCAAATCCGGGAAGTGTTCAAAGTCCCGTCTTACCCTTGGTCCGGATGGACTTTTACCGACTCCCCATACATCCGGCCAAACACCTTTTGCGGGTGCCCGCATCAAGCTGGTAAAAAGTTTTATAAAAAATTAAATCGTATATTTTTAAAAATTTAGTATTATTTAAATTAATATATTTTCTTTTTATAATTTCATTTCTAGGCTAAGGGAGGACCGCTTCCTTCTCTTCCAAGATTGTTCGAGCACACCCACAAGAAAAAGAATGGAGCTTTTGTGGATGCCAGATCCGAGAGGATCCACACCGAGCTCACCACGAGGATCACTGAGCGCGAGACACAACTTTCTCAGCAATCCGAGGATGGGACTCCCGTGGAGATAAGTACGGTAGAAGCTGATCAGATCTTCGAATCGGTAAGATTAATTTTCAAATTAAAATTTTAAATTTTATTTTTTATATTTTGTTTATTGATGATTTTTTTCCCAGGTTGTTCCGAAGAAGAAAGGTCGCTCTTTCGGTATGGGTTCGGTTCATGACGTCCGAATTGCTTCTTCTTCGCATGTTCGTTCAGTCGCAGATGATCCGGTCCAGCTTCGTTCTGAATTAGCAGCTGCAAACGCCGAGATTAGTTCTTTGAGGGCCGACCAAGATACCATGAGGAACCAAGTTCAGGGTCTTAACGCCTTGTTCGGAATTTTGGCAGCCACTAATCCCGACCTTTCTCGAGAATTGGAGCGGCAACAACAGCTTCGAGATCTACATGCACAGCAACCACCCCAGCCTAGTGCACCTACCGAGCAGCCACCAGTGGGCAATTCTACAGATGCAGACGATGATCATTATTTTTCTGATATAAATTTGGACATTTAGAATTTTATGTTTTGTATAAATTTTTAATTTAATATAAGTATTAGAACTTTTTATTACGTATAAAATTATTTTATAAATTAATAATTCAATATTTTTAAAAATAAAATCTATATTTTTATAAAAACAATCAAAAATTAAATATATATTAATTTCTAATAAAAATTACGATGCATTAACGACGTTTATATTTAATAATCGTTGGGAATTCGTTGTAACGTTACGTCGAATTAACGACGTTTATATTATAGAATCGTTGGTATGTCGTCGTAATGTTACCGTCGCAATTACGACGAACTTCCTTTTTACGTCGAATTAACGACGCACTGTTTTACGACGAATTACAAACGAATTCTGTTCCTCGTTATATTTTACGATGAAGTTACATCGAATGTGCCATTACGACGACCTCTTTACGATGAAACGTTGTTCGTCGTAACGCCGTTGTAATACCATGTTTACGTCGAATTAACAACTGATTCTTCCGTTGTTACACATGTGTTTTCTAGTAGTGTGAGGAATGCAAAGTCTTTTTTGTTTAAAGATAAATCCATCATGTTGATAAAATGAACCATAAGCGGCTTTGCTAGTCTCTTTGAAGGCTTTTTTAAAATCTGCATCTTCTTCATATAAGCTCTTAACATGCTCGAATCCCATGACATTAGCCTCCATGATGCTGATTAAGGCGTGCCTCCTAGAGAGAGCATCAACTACAACATTCTCTTTACCCTTCTTATACTTGATCACGTACGGAAAAGTTTTAATGAATTCAAGCCACCTCGCATATCTTTTCTTGAGCGTAGTTTATCCTCTTAGATGCTTAAGCATCTCGTGATCTGTATGAATAACAAACTCTTTGGATAACAAATAATTTTGCCAAGTTTCAAGTGATCTTACAAGCGCATAAATCTCCTTATCATAGGTAGGATAATTAAGCGAAGCTCCATTGAGGTTTTCACTGAAATAGGCTACAGGTTTTCCTCCATGAGTTAGGAAAGCTCCTATACATGTTTTGAAGCATCACACTCAATTTCAAAGGTTAGCTCAAAATTAGGAAGAACTAAAAACGGTGCATGAGTTAAACGGTCTTTGAGCTTGTTGAATGCGTCTTCTTGAGCTTGTCCCCAATGGAAAGCAACATGTTTCTTAATCACTGAGGTCAATGGAGCAGCTATGGTACTAAAATCTTTCAAAAATCATCAATAGAAACTGGCTAGACCATGAAAACTTCTAATATGCCCAATGGTTATTGGTGTCGGCCAATCTTGTATCGCTTTGATATTTTCCTCGTCAACCTTTAAATCCTGTGAGCTTACAACACATCCTAAAAACACAACTTGATCAGTGAAAAGGGTGCATTTCCTAAGATTAGCATAGAAGTTTTCATCCTTAAGCGTTTCAATAACCAATTGAAGATGCTTTACGTGATCTGCAAGGTTTGTACTATAGATCAAGATATCATCAAAGTATACGACCACAAACTTACAGATGTAATCCCTTAGGCCGTGGTTCATGAGCTTTATGAATATGCTTGGGGCATTGGTGAGACCAAATGGTATGACTAACCATTCGTACAGTCTTTGCTTAGTCTTGAAAGCCGTCTTCCATTCATCACCTTCTTTCATTCTTACATGGTGGTATATGCTTCTCAAATCAATTTTTGAGAAGATATGTAGCTCCATTGAGCTCATCTAGCATGTCATCAAGTCGTGATGTTGTTGATTGCTCGGCAATCTACACACATTCTCCATGTTTCATCCTTTTTGGGTACTAGAAAAATAGGCACGACACAAGGACTTAAACTTTCTCAGATGTAACCCTTTGATATTAGATCTTGGACTTGCTTTTCTAATGTTTTTGCTTATTCAGGATTAACTCTATATGTTGGTCTATTAGGAAAAAGTGCTTCAGGAACAAGATCAATCTGATGTTCAATTCCTCTTATAGGTGGTAGCCCTGGTGGTATCTCCTCGGAAAAGACCACTTTGAACTTTTCTAATACTTCCAGCACTTCCGGTGGTAGCTCTTTTTCCGCTTGACCTGAAAACTTCCTTAAAGATAATTAGTAGCACTTTTTCTTGTGAATCAAGAGATTTCAAAATAGTAGAAGGTGAAACATAAATGTTAGTTTTGCATAGATTTTCTCCCTTTGAAATGGTCTTTTTCATTTCATGAACTTTTTGGGGAGTTAGAGGAGCTAACGTATGCTTCTTGTTGTTGTACGAGAAGGTGTAGTAGGTATTTCTCCAATTGTGTAAAGTCTCCTTATCAAATTTCCCAGGTTGTACCTAGAAGTAGGTGACCCCCTTGCATTGGAACTACATCACACATAACTTGATCCATGTACTTGCATATGGTGAAGGGTACGGTGGATTTTTTAGAGAACCTTAGCTCAGTCTCGTCATTGAGCCACTTAAGACGGTATGGCCTAGGGTGCTTTGTCTTTTGGAGACCTAGCTTTTCAAGCAAATACTTGCTAGCCATGTTAGTGCATGAACCACCATCAATAATCAAACTACATACTTTGGAGTTTACGGAGATCGAGAATGGAAGATATTATCTCGCTGAACTATCTCGAGTTCATAGAGTGTTGTAAGAGACCTTTTTATGACTAGAAGCTCTCCGTCTCCAGATAGTCGGTAACATCCTCTTTGGATTCAACTTTTTCTTCCTCGTCCTCGTCTTGTGATTCATACTCTCCATTAGGCTTGAGGATCATTACTTGCTGATTTGGACACTCCTTTACATAATGTCCTTTTCCTTGACATTTAAAACAAGTAACATCACGAGCTCTTTGATTAGTGAACTTACCTTGCTCAGGTCTGATTCCTTTTGATGTTTCCAATGGAGTTTTCTTGAACCTTTGGTCTACTTCAATATACTTTCCTTTGTCTATTGCTTTTTGAGGTTGTGGTAACCATGGGGTCTTTGTTCGGTTGGTTGATGCAGTCTTTCTTTTGATGTGATGTTCAGCCTGAACCACTAAATGTAACAACTCATCCATATCATGTTAAGTTTGCCTCTCCACTTTTCTAGCAATTTGATCATGAAGTCCGTCTATAAATTGTGCCATCAAATTTTCCTTGGACTCTTCATTCTCCAATCTGTTCTTGGCAGATTTGAACTCTTCAAAGTATTACTCCACTGATTTGCTTCCTTGAGTGAGTTTGCGAAATCTCATATCCATCCAAGTTGTTATAGCCACATGCCTATGTCTTATTCTTTCGGATACATCTCTGTCCCACCAAGATAAAGCATTATCGGTGAGTTGAGCAGCAGCTAGGGATACCTTTCTTTGATCTGAGTAGTCGTAGTATTCAAAGATATACTCCATGTGTCTTTTCCAATCAATATATGCTTCGGGATTGACCCTTCCAGCAAAGGTTGGAGCATTGAGTTTGAGATCTGTGCCTCCTTCTCTCATGTTACCTTCATCTCGACCTCTTTTTCGATCTCTTTTATCTTCCTTTTCTCTCATTTATTTAACTTCACTTTCTTTTTCATCAACACAAACTCAAAAATAAATTGACCCAAATCTATCATACATTCGATTAAATTCGATTTACTGACCAAAGAGCAAATCACATATCAGATCATGAGCCATTCAAACAGTCGTACGATTGAATCAAATCATGAGCTAGGTTTTTATCGTTGCTATTTTAAGTTTTAGCGTGTCAAATATTTAAATAATGTGTATGTTTAATTTTAAAGCGTTAAACATAGATACAATAATATGATATTTAGCATCTAATAATTTAGTTACCATGCTAAGGAGAAAGTTAAAAGTCTACTTTTATAGTTATATGATACACAAAATATTTTAACAAAAAACATATAACGTGTTATTTAACTATATATCCATTAATTTTTCATTGTATGTGAGAACGTTGAGATATCTATTATTTTAGACATTTATATTTGTAGGTAAAGTATTAAATTATATTAGAAATATCTATTACATTTTAATGATTGTAATTTATAAGGTATGTATTTATACTTAGAGTATCTCCAACCCATTCCTCTATTTTCTACTCTAAAATAGAGTCACTCTAAAATAGAGATGAGTTTTACTCTAACCTTTTTTTACGGCAAATAAGATTATATTAATTTGAAAGAACAAAGTCACGATATAAACAGTTGGTTAACCAAAGAGGTAGACAAATACAATTAGAGAAAAAAATATTATTTGGAGGACCAAATCTAGCTAATAAATGAGCAGCTTCATTATTGGATCTTAAGACATGAGTGAAACATATGTCTTCGAATTTCTTTCCCCAGTCCTTTATATCCTTGCCAAGATTCAGAATTGAAACTTCCTCTTAGACACCAAT
Source organism: Cardamine occulta (assembly GCA_028015245.1). Classification (NCBI taxonomy): domain Eukaryota; kingdom Viridiplantae; phylum Streptophyta; class Magnoliopsida; order Brassicales; family Brassicaceae; genus Cardamine; species Cardamine occulta. The sequence goes on from CM051368.1 coordinate 7,161,568, forward strand.
AACAGAGTTAACAGGCATTTGACAATCACTTTCAAATATTATTTTCTTAAAACCTTTACACCAAGCTGTTTGTAATGCCACCAAAAGTGCTTTACATTCAGCTTCTAAAGGAGTTGAAGTTACATCCAGAGTTGATGATCCCCAAAATTTAGGGACACCGTAGGTATCTCGTATTATCCATCCTCCAACTGCATGATTAGTTGTTGTATTATACGAAGCATCATAATTGCATTTTAACAAATCATTAGTGGGTCTAATCCAAGAGTGACCTGAAACCTGTTTTGTATTTATCTTCAAAGATTGTCATTTAAAATCCACTCGTAGACATCTGATTTAGCAAGATCAATTTCTTTACTTGGATTAATTTATTTTTTATTAAAAAGTAAATCATTCCAAGATTTCCATATTCGCCACATAACCCAAAACGGTAGCACCTTTTGTGCCTTTGTTAGATGTTTTTCCTTTTGTAATGTAAGAAAGAAAATAAAATTATCCTCGACATTATTAGCGGGCCTAAACTGGAACATATAAGGCAATTGAGTATGTCTCCATAATTGAAGAGAGATTGGACAAGTAAATAAAAGATGGTTAATTAATTATCTTCTACACAACATCTTTGACATTTCTTATCCACTCTTACTCCTCTTTGACATTTCATTGATGTTCCTATAGCTTCTGATAAAACTTGCCATAGAAAATGTTTAATCTTTGGCATTATTGGTAATTTCCACACTTTATTTTTAATAACAGGATTTCCATGTGGTGCTAAAATGAGTTGATGACCATTAACTTCTTCTCTTGCTATTCTATACCGTGTTTTAACTGAATAATGACCATGGGGTGTTAAATTTCAAATGATTTGATCCTCATCCTCTTTCTGCGCCAGATAAATTCTTCGAACATGAGTTTTATCTTCATATGTAAGAACAGCATCTAGTACGTCTTCATTCCATGATCTGTGCCTCCCTTGATATTTAATCAACTCGCTGACTAACATATCGTTGTTTTGCTGAACTGAGAAAGCTGGTCTTGGTGGATTCGTGGGAGTCCATACGTTGTTGAATACACTCGTCGATCTTCTGTCTCCAATAATATTTCGGCATCCTTTTTTGAGTAACTCCAATCCCACTAAAATTGAAAACCATCCAAAAGATTGTCATTTTTTTTAATTTTGCATGAAAAATATGATCATTTTTGTAATATCGAGATTTATATAATTTAGCGAAAAGACTATTCGGGTAGTTGAGTAACCTCCATGCTTGCTTAGCCAAAAGAGCATCATTAAATTGTTCCAAATTTCGAAACCCTAGACCGCCATCTGTTTTTGACATTTGAAGTTTTTTCCTTGCAACCCAAGGTATTCCACGTTTATTTTCTCCTTTTCCCACCAAAATTGTAGCATAATACTATCCAACTCAGTAATTACTTCTTTTGGTAATTAAAACATGACATAGAGTAAACCGGCATAGCTAAAGCTACGGACTTGAGTAAAATTTCTTTACCCACTGGGGATAAAAATTTAGCACTCCAAGATGAAGTTCGTTGTCGCACTCTCTCAATAATGTACTTAAACATTTCATTTTTTTGCGACCAAATTGTTCAGGAAGTCCTAAGTATTTTCCTCCTCCCCCATTAATTTTTATCCCTAAAAGATGTTTCAGTCTTTCTTGAGTGTGTCCATGTACTCGTGATCCAAATGTTATTAATGATTTTTCCTGATTAATCATTTGGCCTGAGCACATTTCATATAAAGCGAAGATTTCCTTAATAGCTAAACAATTTTTATGATTGGCTTGGATAAAGAAAAGAGAATCATCAGCAAACAATAAATGTGTAATGCGGAGAACGCCATTACCAATTTTAATACCATTGAATTTTCCTTTCCGTGCATTAACATCCAAAAGATGGCTCATTACATCTGCACAAAGAATAAATAGATATGGTGATAAAAGATCGCCTAGTTGTAATCCTCTTTATGGGGTAATACATCCTTGAGGATTACCATTAATTAGAACTGAATATTTAACCATTTGAACTGTAGCCATAATCCAACCTATCAATGTTTTTGAAAAACCAAAAGTTCTCATTGTTTTTTCGAAGAAATCTTATTCTACTCGGTCATAAGCTTTACTTATGTCCGTTTTTATGGCGATATAAGTTTGAGAACCTCTTTTCTGAGATTTTAAAGAGTGCATTAATTCTTGGGCAACCATAATATTATCTGAGATCATACGACCAGGAATGAAAGCTGCCTGAGATTCTGAAACAATCTTATCAAGAAAACCTTTAATATGTGAGACCAAAAGTTAAAATTATTTGATATAACACATTACATAAGCCAATAGGTCGATAATCATATAATTTTTTTGGTTTATCGATCTTTGGTATCATACATATGTTTGTGTGATTAACTCCCGGTCTCATTGAAGATGTTTGAAAGAAAAGTTTCACCTCCCGAATGACATCTTCTCCCATCATGTCCCAACATTGTTGGTAAAATCGAGCCATTAAACCATCAGGTCTTGGTGCCTTATCTGCACCAATATTACAGACTGCCTCATATATTTCGGTAGTAGAAAATTCTCTTGTGATGACCTCATTGATTTTTGTTGTAACAGTGGGTTGGAAATCATTGAAAATAAACTCAATAACTGGGTTATTATTGCTTTGATAAATGATTTTAAAAAGTTCTTCCTCATGTTCTCCAATAGCCTTATCCTCTTTGATAGTATTATCCTGAATATCCTTGATGGAATGAATTCTGTTTTTGGAATACCTCATTTTACTGCCAGCATGAAAAAACTTTGTATTGCGGTCTCCTCATTCCAGCCAATTGTTTCGACTTTTTTTCCAGTAGGTTTCTTCATTTCGAAAAGCCAATGCCAACTCTTTTTGCAAGCGTGGTATACACCTTCTGATGATACCTGAAGACGACATAGCTACATCAAGATCGTTCTTTAACTCTTCTATTTGTTTTGAAGCATTTAAATTATTACGACGTCTACAAGTAGCCATTGACTTTCAGCACTCCCGTATTTGATCCAGAATAGTGTAACTCCGACTTAAATTTGGGGATTTCCATCATTGTTTAACATATTGTTTAAAATCAGATATTGATAACAATCTCTTATCAAAACGGAAATGCCGTTTTTTGTTTCCTTCTGCAAAAGCTACTGTAGTTGCGACCGGCCTATGATTGGATCCATAAAATTGGAGGAAGTCTGTTTCTGGTGCCGGAAAGTTTGCCAAAAACTCATCGTTGCACATAACTCTATCAAGGCAACATTTGACAGTATGTATGCCTCGAACTCCAACCCAAGAAAACTTATCGCCATTATGTCTTAGATCCGAAATATTACATGTAGAAACCATGTTCCTAAAATCATGAAAAGTCCACTCTTCTCTATCCGGTCCACTATCTTTTTCTTCATTTGATAGAATTTCGTTAGAATCACCAGCAAGTAGCCATGGACCTTGTCGATTTAAACTTGATCTTTCCAAGCGTTACCATAATTCATGTCCAAATTGTGGATTAAGGTGCCCATAAATACAAGACAAATAAAAATCCATATTATTATATTCCACATAAACTTCAACTATCCTTACATCTTGGAAAACCTTATTTATGATTACATCTTTTTTCCAAAGCAAAGCTAAGCCACCACTTTTACCCAATGGAGATACACTACATACATTATCATAACCTAAATAAACACACAAATCCCTAATAACATCACACTTATTCATAGTTTCAACAAGAAATAAAATATCTAGAGAAACTTTGCCACATAGCTCCTTCAGTCTTGATTGCATCAGCGGCGCACAGAGGCCCTGACAATTCCAGGAAACGATCTTCATGGAACCGGTGGGGGTAACCCCCCTCCCCGCGCCTCCGTCTATGTCCTGAATAACCGCACACGAGCCCTCCGATTCAGCTGAATACTCTATTTTATCCAAAAACAGGTCCTTCCAATTAGCCATGTCTTTGGAAGCTTCAAGTACACACTCAACCTCTAGTATTCTTCTCTTTTCCTGAGCCCTAGTGCCACCAGTTGATGCATAGTCACTAAAAGCATCGTTATACTCAGACTTCATATGATCCTCTTTAAATCTCTTAATCATAGCATCACGCTCCTCCTCCGTTTGCTGCATCAAGTAATTTATGCCCTTAGACATGTCAGAAAATGTCATATCGTTAGGGATATTTGTTGTTGTACAAATGCTTGGAATGGTGACTTGATCTTCATTGCTCTGTTTCATTTCGTCCATGTTGAGCCAATCCTTTTCCTGATGGGTGATTTCATTTTCTCTTGGGCGTTGAATACATCCTCTTGATGCAACAATGGATGAATATTGATGCATGAGATCTAGATATTCTTCATCCGTAAACTTCCCTTTAGCCAAGACGTTATCTTCCATTCCCCAAAGCTGAGGTAATTGATTGATCAATGCCCGCATATTCTGTTTCCTCGGGTTCACCAACGCATCGATTATAGAGAATAGGTTTGCCCGCGCCGCTTGAACACACACGATTTTGGTAAAGCAATTGTAGCATCATTCACTCTTAATTTAATGTCTTGCATACGACGCCTGATATTATCACTCATCTTGGGAGACTGGTTTGGATTGTAAGAATAAAAAGAAAGAGGAAGAACTCTATTTATATATGGTATGAACATCCATGGCGGTTTCAGAAATTGAAACAGTTGTAGAAAACTGTAATGATAACCGCCAGAGAGAAGACCCAACGGACAAAATACGACAAGATTAATCCACAAGAAGCGGGAATTAACTATCAGAGAGATTCTGTAGGAAGATGTCGGCGGTTAACACTTTCGTCACTGTAATCGCCCTCAGAGAGAAAAGAGTATATATAAGAGTTTTACTCTAACCTATTCCCTTATTTTTTACTCTAAAAAGAGTATTCCAAGTATAATCTTTCTCTACTTAATTATTAATTTTCTAAAAACATCCATTATTTATCAAAATTATAAATTTAACCCACATGTTTTATTTTAAGCCAAAAATCAATGAAATGATGATTTATTGAAATTAAAAGTTATTACATAAGAAACAAAACAACAAAAGATAATAGATTTTTTAACCATCATCATTAGAATATTTCTCCCACAAATGATCAATTAAAACATTTTGAATTATAACATGAGCTTCTTTATCCTTGATATTCCTATATCAGCCAAGAAAATTTTCAAAATGGATATTATCATCTTCTACTATTTCGACCTCTGGAGGTAGAGCCTCTCTTGTAACTTCAATTAGTGCAACTATCACGTTCATCCTCGGTTATCATATTATATAAAATCACACATGTAGTCATTATGTCATATATCACATGTTTTTGTTGTGCTAAGTTTATTTTATGTTGTTTTCTTTAATTTTGGTATTTCATTATATATTTTATTATTATGTTATTGTGTTTTATAATAAATAATAGCTTTTTTTACAATTTTATTTAATTATATAGCTTTTTGTTTAATTTATAAAATAAATTATCAACATTATCTAACTATGTAACTAAAATATTATTTAATAAAATTGTTTGACTATAAAATAAGAACATATAAAAGTTAAAGGACTATTTTATAAATAACAAAATTTTTACTCTATAATTGAGTAATGAATAGGATTACTCCAAATATAGAGTAATATTTTCATTACTCTATTTTAGAGTAAAATATAGAGTGGAGTTGGAGAAAGTTTTACTCTATAATAAAGTTTAGAGGATAAAATAGAGTGGGATTGGAGATGTTTTTATGTGATACAAAAGGTATTTTAACATGTTACAAAAAGATATCTACATATCTAACAAGATCCTTTTTTTGTCAATCCAACACAAGAGAAAATAAATACCTTTTGTAACATGTTAAAATAAGATCAGCATGAACATTAATTCTAAGAAAATACCTTTTGTAAGAGAAAATAAAGAAACCGCATTTTCAACGGTTTTCCATTGGGTCTTCACCAGATTTTCATCGGGTTTCTACTGGATATTTGTGGGATTGTCACCAAATCTTTATTCACCATAATTGTTGTTTTACATTAATTGGAGAAGAAGACAAATCTACATTTTTAGGTATAGTGTTAATTTATAATATCTATTGCATTATAATGTGTGTGCAAAAAAAGTTAATCGGGGCGTGGGGGAGGGATAAACTTGGTTGAAATAAACTGAAATGGTTTTTTTTTAGCCCAAATGTTGCTATTGCTTTTTAGCTAATTTTGGGCTGAATAATTGTGTCCTATGAATAGAAGATTCATTAATTAGTTTTCTCTTTTCGATAAGATTTTTGTTTCACCGTATAAAAATTTAGACAAATATACCCATATTTCTAAACAAGCGAGAATAAGACTAAAAGTAATTATTGTTTGTAATTAACTAATAAAACACTAACTTTACAATTAACTAATTATCTTTCATTATTGCATGTTAACATGAATTTTATCGCTCTAAGTCCCCGTGTGTTGAGGGGAGGATTTATGTTTTGTGTATACGGTTTCAGTAAATGCATCCAATCATTTTTTCACTTTCGGAGTTAATTAATACAAATTCAAGCTAACTCGCTTTGTTTATTACTAACAATTAAGTTCTCCGATAGCTTTCCTGTTAACAGATGAGGTAAATGAGCCGTATTAAGTAATAATGCTTTGATTTAAAATAGCCAACTCATCATGTTATTTATGATTTATTCATGAGTTATTTGATTGCTCTTCGTATATACAATTGACTTCCAATTCAAATGTTAACATTATTATTAGTTTAATTTTTGGCTAATTGAATTTGTTATGAACAAATATAGCCTCTATATACTTAGGGTGAAAAGCGAATGTATATATATATATATATATATATTAAAAAGTTTATGTTATGTTGAGATGTCACATATTCTACCACTTGTACATTATCTTTCATTTCATTAACGATTATATCATAAAATATTATGTTATCAAGTTGATTTTAACATTTGTTTTCTTAATGATTTTACGATTGTAGGGTGAGAAAATGAATTCATAATTTATAAATCTAAAGTTCTCAACAAAAGCTCAAAGTTCACTGTGACCTAGGAGATGTTGACCAACCAATTGAATGAAGTGATTATGAGACAAGACATTTCATTCAATTTCTTTTGTCAAAATATTTTTGCCCATAGTGAATTTTAAAATTTTGTTTGAAATGTTAGATTTCTAAGTTATGAATTTGTTTCTCACCCTACAATCATAAAATCTTTAAGAGAACATATATTAAAATCAACCTGATAACATAATACTTTATAACATAATCTGTAATGAAATTATAGATAATGTACAAGTAGCAGAATATGTGACATATCAACATCACATAAAACTTTTGATTTATGTATATATATATATTACATATGATACAAAATTCGCATTTCACCCTAAATATAGAGAGCATATATTTATTCATATATAATAGGGAGGGTATAGTAACAAATATACACCAAAATTGCAATCTCCCTTTTAGATATATATACTTTGCGCTCCCATTTATCCACATTTCTTTATTCATGATTTATTTCTTTGTTATGATCATTTGTAAAATTATAGTTTTAAATTTATCTTATTTTAAATGTAAAAAGAGAGAAAACAACAAAATGTTCTCCTTGCATGACCTCTTCTTTGTAATATTGTAATATATATTTTATACTCGTTAAAATTTAAATTATTAGGTAAAGAAAAAACCAAACTTTAGTAATATGATTTCAGTAAACCTAAAACATGAAAACAAATCATCGAGAAACACAAAAATACTCAAATTTACTTATCCATAAAACATACGTTTCAAATTACCAAGAAAATGTGTACTATATTAAATATTTTATATATTTATGTAACCCCATTCTAAACATTTTCATATCACACTAGGTAAATGTATGAATGATTCAGGCTACCTATAAATTGAATCGGCAAGAAAAGCTTAAAAATATTTAATTATATTTACCCTGAAAACAACAATAATATTCAAATTATCAAAACTTTTTTTATAGTTTTGCCATTAGAAAGTTTCTTCAATTATGTAATAAAATCATAAATAATCCACGAGTAGACTATTATACTAGGTAAATCCTCAAGTATACATGTATTTAACAAACACATAAATTTCACACATATATATATGTATATACACACAAACACATATACTAAATCTAGTGATACACATATGGGGTGGGAATAGTAACACAATATACACACACAAAACAATTCTCAAAATTTACCAAGATAAATATACTTCAACTATGTAAAAGAAATTGCTTCAAATATGCTTGGATGTGTCCCACCTTCGGTTTACAACTTGATAGCCAAAGCTCTTGGATATTTTTTTCTATAATGCTTATCTGAAACAGGTTATAATACTCATATCTATGCAATATTATATACTAACTAGATTTTATAAACATATGAGTGCTGCTAAGTAAACGCCATATAAAGAATTAGTTCATACAATAAGTCTCTTTTTATTTTCTATTTTTAAATAGATATTTAAGAAGAAAAGAAAGGAGGAAAAAAGGAAATTAAAAGGAACAATTTTGAAACAAATATATAATATTTGTATAAGATATTAACTATATCAGTATATCCTTTTAATAGCAAGAAAAAACATAAAATTTTAATTAATTATATTTAACAGAAAATAAAAACAAATTTATTTTTTTACTATTTCCTTTTAATAGAAATAGGGATTCCACCACCTATAATTTATTATTTTGTAAATTCTATGAACTGTCAAAATTCTATGAACTGTCATTTGCTGTTTTTCTTTGTGCAGATGCATTGTATTTTATTTTATGTGACATGTATAAAAGTAAAGTTCTAAAATTAGGTAGTCATGCAATCATTTGTTCGTCTTTGATGGTAAAGAGTTCTTATCATATAACACCATATACTTCACTAATGACAAGTTAATATAATTGGAAAACAGTGGCTCAAAAAATGTTTTATATAACGATTATGTTTTATTGAATGATGCAAAAGAATGACAGAATTTTTTGTAACAATGGAACTTAAATTGGAGAAAACCATCACAATTAAAATTCAACTGAAAGACACAAGTTGAACTCTTAATTCTATTTGTGTGATGTTGCTGTATGGGCTTGATAAGGTTGATAGGAAATGTGAAACTACAGTTGTAGGAGACTGCTTTCTAGTATTGGATCTTCTTGATAGAATATAAGAAGTTTGGTTCTCAAAATATCGGCCAATAAAATAGAGCAAAGCAGTAATATGCAATGTTATGGACTTGTTTAAGACTCTCTGGCACAACACATATTGACAATGTGCCAACATAGGAAAAATATTCCAAATAGTGTACATGTGAAGTTTTAATGTTGAAACCAGTTAAAAATATAATCCAAGGTAATAAGGAAATTGTATGCCCAAAGCGAGACATTGTACAAAAACATATTAGAGTGGAGTAGCCACATATAAAAAAATAGGTGATTAAAGTTATGAATATTAGATGCTAACTGAATTATATAAACATGTAAATAAGTTGACAAAAAAACATGTACGTACACAATATGATTTATTGAATTATGTCCCTGTAAATGTCAAGTGTTATATTTACAAATCATTTGTATCATGTTTATTACTATATCACCGTTTTTAGTAGATGTAATGGTGGATGAATTATTTAATGTCAAAGATCACTACAAAAAATGCATGTTGACGTCATTTATACTCCAATAATAACGTAATATAACTTATCCGTTTCGAGTAAAATCACAGCTAGTAAAAAGAGAAAAAACTTTAAGAAAAACAATCGTCAATATCTAGAAGATCTAATTTGTCTAAATTATAGATTCATAAAATAGTCACTAACATCAATTTCAAAATACACTTCTTTAATTTGTTGATAAATTATAAAATTTCATAAAAATTCTTCACAGAATTATTTTATATGGTATAGGAAAATTTTATGAAGAGAAAGCAGCAAGTTAGCAGCGACATAGTTATCTTAAGATCATAGCACTAGAAAAAGAAAGGATATCTAGCACCAAAAATCGTAATAATAACCTCAGAAAGAGAAGAAAAGCCAATGTTATTATGTAATAATCTTAAACCATGCAAAATTAGATCTAAGAGACCAGAAGGATATCATAGACAAAATGTCTTACCAAATCATTTTGCTTCATTGTAGCCACTACTTACCAATGAAGTCTCCAGATTTCAAAGTTCTTCTTGAATGGACCGATTGTAAAACATGAGCTCCTAAGAGATAATCCACTTTGGAGTTCCTAAACAAATCAATAAGGAAATATTGTGAGGACATACATTGATTCCAAAGAATTTCTATGCATAAATGGTTTTTTGAATAAAAGAATTAGAGGCATTGGCGCCATACTTGAGTAACCAAATATACATAAATAGTTTGTGCCTTCAACAAACATTTAATTATATGTGCATATTGTAACTTTTCTTTTAGGCTTACATGAAATTCTTAGGTCCAAACATACGTTTTTCATTAGTAAAGTAAATGATAGAAAACACTGAAAGAGTATGGCAACAAGACCAAAATATCTTTTCAATAATGCAAACAATCTATCTTTAACATGTTTCGAAACTGTAAATAAGTATGGCCACGTACCCAAGATAGTACTAATTAGCATGTTAATGTGAAAACTTTCATGGAATAACTATTTACAACACTAAGGTTTGACATGTTATAAAAGAAAGCATGTAATCTCAATTTACAAGAATTGTAGAAACTGAATTAGTAAAAATGATAGAAAGCATGCACGTTCATAACACTAATCAGAACTCCCATTGAGTGTACATCTTAAGGCATAAATTGTAATATATACTGTCTAGAATTTTCAAACATTTTAGAAATAATAACAATTTCAAGGAAAATAGCTCAATAGCTTTGAGTAGGCCTATACAAACTAAATTTCATTGACATTAGACATATCCAATAAAAAAAATATATTTTTCTCTCTAGAAGAGCCGCCGCAACCCCTTCAACTAGATCAACAGTATTCACGGCAACCACCAGCGCTTGCTTTGTCTTTTTACAGCTTTTGGTTATTATTTCGTAGCTTTGGGAAAAGAAATCTCTTACTCTTCAAGAAGTGTTTTATGAACCCAGTTATAGTTATTTTGATATTTATGAAATCATTGAATTCGTTTTTAATGACTTCCTCTATGCCTCAGTTATATACCAGTTAGGTTTAGGATTTGTTCAAAGAGATTCAATGATTTATTACGTTAAGTTATTAGATTAGGGATTTATAGTTAGTGTTCTTCATCTATTGTGAACTCAATGCTTATGTTAGGTTGAAGAATATAGCATATGATCTCTATGTTTAATCTATGTGCCGAAAGCGATATTTAGTTACCAAAATCAACAATTGATGAGCTTAGTATCCTTAGCCAATGGGGTTGAAGTTAAGTTGTCTAAGTAAACATATCGATCTAGTTTAGAAATTTGATATGTCTTCTAAGGCTCATTCGGAAGTCTAGTGTCTTAGATTGCATGTTTAGATAGTGAGTACTACGGGAGTATAAATACTAGCTTTACCCTAGTGTTTCGAGTTCAAGAACGGTTTGTTAACAAATCTCTAGTTACCTAGATAGCTTAATCGTTCATTGATACATGCAACATTCCTTGCTCCCAGTGTCTTTCTCCATCTAGTTGAAATGTTTTAATTTACTGCTCTTATTTACTACAATCATTACAAACAACAACCATATATTTCTTTCCTAGCTCTATTCAATCCAACATAGTTTGTAGTGTGACTTTGGTCATTGTGGATTCGACCCTAATCTATACTACTGCGCACAACTATGCACTTTAAATGACAGTGAAGGTTAAAACCTGAGACATCACTCCTCTAAGGTGCATAAGAACTTGTATTTATAGTGTTTGACGCGGTGGAATTAGGTTTAGAGCTTCTCGGTATCAAAATAAATGAAGTGTCATCGTCGTGGTTAATTAATGACTCCTCGGGAAAGTTTGGCCACGCCATCGGGCCTTTTTGGTGTGGCTGATGATGTCTTGGCCACGCCACCGTGAGGTGGTGGCGTGGTGTTTGCTCTTTTGGTGCGGCTGCTTCTCTTCTCGACTTCTCATGCGGCTGGATGTGTCTTTAGTGTTTTCATCATAAATTCTGATCAGCTGAACGGTATAGAGGGATTCTAATTGGAGGTGAAATTTTACTCTTCTAGCTTTCCAATGAAACCAAGAATTTTGAATTTTGTGAACGGGAAGACCTTCAACAGATGCCAAACTTCTCATACTCTGAAACTGTCATGAAGCTTGTTTTGCTCCTTTTTATTGACTTTTGCCCAAAAACCTGTAATAACTCTAAACTCTATAAATACTTGAAAATCCTTTAGAAATCAATAGTTTCACTTGAAATCTTTATTAAAAATGTATGAAAAACATAGTGAAGATAGGTAAAAATATAACGTTATCAAGGTTTAGTTGATGTGTTAATCAGTGGTTGTGATTAAAGATATGTGTGAAGAGGAAGCTAGCAATAGTAAGCCTAGCGAATATGAGAATTGGAGCGAGCTCAAGACACCAAAGGTAGACCTCAGACCCCTCCTAAAAGGGCGAAAGTACTCATTTTTTGGACCTAACTCCACTTACCCCGTGATAATAAATGATAAGTTCACTACAAAATAAAAAAGGGCATTGATAGCATATTAGGATAGTACGGTTTTCGCAACTGTTATTAAAGATGAATTCGTGATTTTTGTTATTATATAATAGTATTTGAAATGCGCTAAGATTATAATAGCATTTGAAAAACACTAAAACAAAAACTTACTGAGCGAGAACTTAAAATCTTTTGGTGATGTACATTTTTTTGTGATGGAACCATTATAATTGAAAACTCACTTTTAACATCTAAACGTTTTTGAAAAAAAAAAATTATTTTCTCTCATCTCTCGCTAACCCTAAATTAGCAGCCTTCTTCTCTTATCATTTTCTCTTGAGTAAACATCTGAGAACTCCCTTTGGGAGAGAAGAAAATCCCCTATGTCCTTCCTTAATCCAATTGCCCCTCTTTAAAAAGTTTGAGGCTGTGATGGCAATAATACCCTTGTGGTTTGAAGCTTTGAGACATTGGTTTATGATTTATCTCGAGTTGGTTTGGATTTAAAAAAAAAAAAAAAAAAACAGAAAACGGATAGAAGAGAGCTGCCCGTCGTCGACTCAACGGAAAACGACGAGCGCACCGACGTCGCCGTCGCCGGCGATGTCTTCAAGCTCCGTCGCCGAGCTCTCCGCCGCCTCTTCCAAGCTCTGTCGTCGACTACTTCGAGCTGCCTCGCCGTCATCTGAGCTCATTTGATAGAGAAACAAATTTCTCCAAGATTTGCAAATTTGAGTTGGTAGATGCTCAATTGATTGATAATACAACAGTTTCTTGATATATTGAGGTTTATAATTGTTAAATGATCGATTTCAGTCGTTGAATCGCTGTGTATTGTTGATTCGAAGATTCAATTTAAATTCTTGAGATAGTAGATCTGAGTAATACTAGTATAACTATTACCTAGTATTACTGAAAAAAGTATAACTAGTATAACTGGTACCTAGTATTACTGATAAACGTAGTATAACTGGTATAACTAGTACTAGTATTACTGAAAAATGAGTATAACTAGTATAACTAGTACCTAGTAGTACTGGGAAAATGAGTATAACTAGTATAACTAGTACCTAGTATTACTGAAAAAGAAGTATAACTAGTATAACTATAAATATATATTGAGTTTTTTTTATATTGTTTTTGCAGGGTACAATGAGCAACAACGTCTTCATTTATTTTAAATACCAAGATCGCATGTATACCTTAATGGTGAAGTCGTCAGTGGAGGATATAACTTTGTCGTTGTTAGAAGGTAGGATATACAAGAAGCTTGGGTTAGAAACTAAGAACAAATTGCACTTGAGCTACAATATATCGCTGGCGGGATCTGAGGAACAAATTATTATCGGTGATGATGAGGGCGTGGTTGTTTACCTATCTTCCATTGATAAAGAGAACCGTATGTGTATTTTGTTTGTGGAGGTAATCACTATATCAGAACTACCGGAGCAACTGTCGAGAGTTGAGAAAAGTTCTGTTGGTAAAAACTATGGTGAGTTGGATTCAAATGATTGTGAAATAGGAGGAAATGCCATCACGATGTACGTTGAAAAAGATCAAGAAATAGAAGAAAATGAGGCTACAGTTGATGTTAATGATGAAGGTGTGGATTGGTCGGTATTTGGTGATGCTTACGTAGAGGTTCCACCGGTAATAGAATCTAGTCAGTTTATAGAAGAATGGGAAGATGGTTTGGGAGTGAGTGTACATCAAGAATTTCGGAATAAGAAGGCATTGCAAGAGGTGGTGGATAGAGCCTCATTTGTTAACAGTTTCAATTTTGTTGTGAAAAAGTCGGACCCGGGACGTTTAGTGCTCAAATGCAGTCAACAAAACTGTAAATGGGGTTTACGAGCAACAAAAATCCGAAACACAGAAATTTTCTCGATTAGGACGTACACGAAGATGCATACATGCTCTCGGACAAGTCAAAGCGAGAACAGCAAAATGAAGCGGCAAGGGACACCACAATTGGTTGCATCGATTTTGCAAGAGGATTACCCAGGTAAAATGAAAACTCCTACACCTAGGGATATTATGGATCTTCTTCACACAAAATTAGGTGTAAAGATATCATACTCAACAGCGTTGAGAGGGAGAAATCTCGCCGTTAGTGATTTGCGTGGTACATCGGAAGAAAGCTACATGATGTTGTATTGCTATCTCTACATGTTAGAGCAGAAAAATGAGGGTACGGTAACACGTGTTAAATTGGATGAGAAGAAAAAATTCAAGTACTTATTCATAGCTTTGGGAGCTAGCATTGAAGGGTTTACAGTCATGAGGAAAGTGATAATTTTGGATGCAACTTTTCTGAAGAACGGATATGGCGGTGTACTTGTTTTTGCCACAGCTCAAGATCCTAACCGACACCATTATCCATTAGCGTTTGCTGTACTCGATGGTGAGAATGATGCAAGTTGGACGTGGTTTATGGAGCAGCTAAAAATCGTTATACCGGACTCTTCGGAACTGGTATTTATGAGTGACAGAAATGCAAGGCTCATAGGTGCCATAGCTAATGTGTATCACGAGGCGCATCATGGGTATTGTGTATGGCATTTGTCACAAAATGTGAAAGGCCATGCTTCTAACGGTAACAAAGACGTAGTCGCATGGAGATTCATGGAGTGCAGTAGGCAATACACAGTTGCTGACTTTAATTCCGAGTATACTTCTTTTGCAACGAGATATCCTACCGCGGCGAAGTATTTGGAGGAGAGCACAGTCAAAGAAAAATGG
Organism: Cardamine occulta; assembly: GCA_028015245.1. Lineage (NCBI taxonomy): Eukaryota > Viridiplantae > Streptophyta > Magnoliopsida > Brassicales > Brassicaceae > Cardamine > Cardamine occulta. The sequence goes on from CM051368.1 coordinate 7,176,951, forward strand.
GCAAGGTGTTATTTTCCAGGAGAAAGGTACAACTTAGACACAAGTAATGCTGTGGAATCGTTGAATAGTGTTTTTAAGGATGCAAGGAAGTATTCTTTGATACCCATGCTTGATGTGATCGTCACAACAATTTCTCAGTGGTTTAATGAATATCGGAAGGAGGTTGTGGCTGGAACGGTAAACAACAAACTGGTGCCTTTCGTAGAGAACCGGATGCACGATTTATGGGGTGATGCTGAGAAATTGGTTGTCATGGAACTAAACAGTTTTGAGTGTGAATACAATGTCATCGGTAGTGATGGAAAGAGTTACATGGTAAGCTTGTTGTCTAAAAGTTGTGCTTGCAGAGTGTTCGATGTCGAGAAGTATCCTTGTGTGCATGGACTAGCCGCTTATATTGAATTTTTAAGGCATGATGATAGAACTCGTGATATCCAATTACATGAGTTGTGTTCGAAATATTATTGGACGGAGCTTTGGGCGTTGGCGTACTACAAGACAATCTATATAGTGCCGGATAAGTCATGCAATGGGAAGTTCGGATGGCATCAAATACAAAACAATCTGACCTCCGGATCGGAAAGATAAAAGGGGGAGGAAGAGAGTGAAAAGGGTTCCATTGGCTGGGGAACGACTTCCGAGAACGCAAAATAAAATACGGCCGAGAGAAGTACTCCATGGGTTGTTATTTGGTTCTTTATTTTGTTCTTGATATTTTGTTGTGTAATACTATGTACTGGGTAGGACAACTAAGTAATGCTATGTACTGGGTTGGACAACTAGGTATAACTCAATAATACTACTCTTCCATGTTTAAGCCTTAGATTTAAATGTTTTTATTAATTATGGTTATAATTATTTTGTTGTAAGTTTATAGATGGTAAAAATTTGCAATTCAATGTATAGATGTTTTTATTTTTTTATTAGAAATTAACTAAGAATTTCTGGGTAGGATAACTAGGTATAACTAAGTAATACTACCCTTCAATGTTTAAACCAAATGTATTACTAAGCAAAAGTTGTCTTCAATGTTTAAACCCCTTTGTTATAACATCATTAATATATGTTACAATATGTATTGATAAAGAAATTATAAAAATACTATACAATAAGTTGTTATGAAATAATCTATACAAGACATTCCTTATACTTTTAAGATGAGTTTGTGAATAAATGCCAAATAATGGTATCAAAGTTACAGAAATCGATGTTTCTAACATGTTTATGCATAAAACAGTCCGAATTATAAGGTAATGGTCTTACAAAAAAAGTAAAACTAGAAATTTTATCTTTCAATGTGTGTATTACTAAGTATACTGTAAAACATCTAAAGTATAACTACTTTAGAAACTTGGTATAACTACTATCTTACGGATTACTAGCTCGGAAAGTGGGTCCTACTTCATGTTCACACTGCGAAAATGTTGATTCATGGGCCCACCAAACTCGATTTCTCCCTTATTTTTTGCGCTTTTGGCGCCTCATTTTGACAAAATTTTTCATTTTTGGGTTTTGGCTCCTATCCAATTCACAAAATTTGTACTCCATTCAAGATTTGTACTCTCTCTACTCTTTCTCCTCCATCGTTACTACTCTCCTCTCTCTCTCTCTACTCTTCCTCCTCCACCGTTACTACTCTCATCTCTCTCTCTCTTCTTCCTCCTCCACCTTTACTCTCCTCGAAATCTCACTCTCCTCTCTCCTCTTCCTTTTCCATTGTTACTCTCCTCTTTCCTCTTCCTCCTCCATGGATAGACTTTGTGAGGTAGATGATCCATGGGAGCACGCCGAGAGGAAGAAGCTTAAGAGGGAAGCGGAAATGCGCATGTTAGTATCCGATGGTGACTATGGGCTTCCATTAGGTTGTCCATGTGGTGGTAAGATCATCAACGAGATCTCAAACACAACAGTGCCACCGAAAGGAACAAAATTCTTAACTTGCAATGCTTTCAAGGTTAGTAGAGTTTGATTGATTTTACATTAATGGCGTATCTATGTTTTAACTTGCAATAGGTTAGTAGACTATGATGTTATCTATGTCTTTATGTGTAGAATGATGGCTTACACATTAAGAAAACTTGGAAACTTGCTATCGAAGAAGAGGTGACTTGGTTGAAAAAGAAGTCTGATGAGACAGCCTCTGCTGAGTACGTCGCATTGCTTCTAGCGGACATAACCCATCTCCGTACGGTTATGGAAGAGAAGAATGAAGAGATTAAAAACCTAAAGTTGATGGTGGGTAAGCTTGTGGCTAGAATGGACAAGATATTTGGTCCTATGCGCTGAAAAAAAACTTATGCTTTTGTAATAATTATGCTTTGTTTGTAAGGATTAAAGTTTGTTTTTTTATGGTAACAATTATGGTTCGTTGTTATGTAAGGATTATGCTTTGCATTTCTATTGTTTATTATGGTTTATTTCTATTGTTTACACTATGGTTTCACATAGTATTACTAGTATTACGAAATTTGAACCATAGTGTAACATAGTAATACTAGTATTACAAAATCAAAACCATAGTATAACATAGTATTACTAGTATTACGAATTCGGAAAAATAGTTAAACATAATATTATCATTTCCAGAATCCAAATACTGCAAAACAAACAAGGTTCAACAATGTATTACCAGTAATACAATCCAAATAAATCATAGTTCGGACAAGGTTTTGCTTTGATCTGGTCCACGCTGTGGCTTATCATCCGGGCTTGCAGCAGGTCGTTTAACCGCCCTCTTACGTTTCTGTGGAGAAGGCGCAGCAGGAGAGCTTGGTGGATCGTTGGATCTTGGAGTGTTGTACTCTGATGTTGATTCATGCAGTGGAGAAAGCTGCCTTGGTGGCTCTGCATGTTCCTGTACGCTTGGTGGCTCCCCATGGCCCTGCAATCGAATAAGTTATACGCTAGTATTCCGAAATATTACCGTAAGTAATACTACAGTATTACCCACCGTTTTACAAACTCTTACCGCTCCTTCGCAGAACCTTCCAACGATTGCAGTCTTTTTTCAAACCCATCAACCTTTTCCGCAAGTCTCGTATTCTTGGCTCCCATCCCATTAATAAGCTCTAGCAACTGAGCCACACTTGGGGATACCGGTTGTTCATTGGTCGCGGGTAAGTCATTGGTGGCAGGCGGGTAAGTCATCAGCATCATCCTCGGCTACCTCCTCTTCCACTCTCGTAGCTACATCTTCGTTGTACATTTAAATCTATCGTAATGGTTATGCCATTACGAATACACTTCATCCAACTTTCAACAACGACATCATGTTTGTCGTTGTCGTCCTCGGGTTCGGTGATGTTAGCCATAAGAGATTGCTCTTCTCCTCTAACAGTTAGAATCTTGTCAATATCCTGTACAATGAAAACAACGAGCCTATAAACATACCAACCAATAACTTAATGCAAAATATTAATAGTTTAGATTAAGAAACTCACCATAGTTTATCGAAGAGCTTTGTAGATCTTCTCAAGAGGAAAACCTTTGGATTACGCTTTTTTGAATCGTCTTTTGCACATTCGTAAGCAGGTTTCATCCGCCCCTCGACAATCTTCCAAGAAATGATGCCTCAAATCCGGAATCGCCTCAAATGCTAAAAGCTACAAAACAAACAAAAAAATATTAAGGAGTTAGTTTCGGGTCAAAGATTTTGAATTATATATTACGAATAATTTCGAGAAAATATTAAGTATTACTAGTATACCCTAGTATTACGAAACGATAGTATACCCTAGTATTACGAGTATTACGAAAGCCATAGTATACCCTTGTATTACGAGTACTACGAAATAAACACTAACCAAAAATAAATTATTACTAACCTCCAAAGGAATGCAAAAACCGGGAACCGGCCACAGTGTACCCTTCACGGTCCCGTCAAAGTGAGCCAAAGTATGCTGGATCGACCCTAGCATATGGTCAAAAGACAACCTCCCCCAAGGAAACGTCTTACACAATTGGAGGTCGTCGACCGCTCTTAGAAAGAAGGGCTCCACAGGGGTGGCGTCGTCTCCCGTCTTCGTTTGCGCGATCACAATGCTTGATAAGAAGAAGAGTATCGCCATCTTCAACCTATCTCGAGATCGCTCTCCCGGGACCATTGCTTCAAGCTTCTTCTTCACGTCTATATATCGGACCGTCGCCCCCTTGAATTGCCTTTTCATAAAGGCCTCTCCGCCGGAATTGTTGTAGTTAACGGGGTAGTTCTTGCAGTTTAATCCTGATATCAAAGCGTGCTCCTTGATCCCATAACGGATGGGCGTCCCGTTGACGATAAACCACGCTTCTTTCTTCTTCTCAAGGCGTGCTGTTCGGAGAAGTAGCATCCACATACCCATAACCTTGTGGTTTCTTTCCCTTGACATGTGGAAGATGTGTTTGAATTGCGGATGCTCTTCAAACCAATTCCGCTCAAATGCCGTGACCGGATGTTCCAACTCGTCCAACGTCTTCAACGCTTCGTAAATATAGCACCGCGTTCCCAATTTAATTTTCTTCTTGTACTCCGAAGGCGCGAAGTACATGCTCAAGGGCTGTAGCGGCGCATATCCATCACCACCCTGCAACAAATAAAATTATCCAAAACAAAACGAGTTAGTTATACCTAGTGTTACTAGTTTTACATTTTCAAATTTTAACCAAAACACAAAACAACAATTGTACATACAATTATTACCATGTTATGTAAAACCAACATTTTAAACACCAATTAACACCAATTTACAGCAAATCCGAATTTAACATACTACGTAGTTCTACCTAGTATTACTAGTAATACCCAGTTCATAATTTTATAGAACGTACCGTTGAATCATCATCGTCTCCATCATCATCTCCATCATCGCTCACTGTCCGGCTAGAGCTTCCCTCATAGCCCTCAGCCACCTCTTCCGCCACTGTCATGACGGGTTCTTCGTTCCGGCGGACTCCTCCATCATCCTCCGCCCCCACTGTCGTCTCCTCCCTCCCTTCTCCCCCTCCCTCCGTTTCTTCTTCTTCACTCTCTGTCTCTGTCTCTTCTTCCTCACTTGATCTTCCAAGTGACACACTCTCCTCTCCGGTTTTTTTCGTCACCGGTGACCCATCAGAGACTTCATCATCATCCGCCGGTGACCCCTCTTTCTCTCCGGCGTCGTCGTCAATCGTTCCTCCTACCGGAGGAGACTGCTTTCTCTCCTCTCCTCCTCTATCCCCAACTTCCTCAGCCGCCGCCGGAGTTTCTTCTCCTCTAGTTCCAACTACTTCATCCTCAACGGGATGCTCTCACGATCGCCCGCTCGTTCGCCACTACCTCCTCCCTTTTCTACTTGAGAAGTCTTCCTCTTTTCCCCATCTAGTCTTAGCCATCTGTGGAGAGTTTGAATTCGGGCTAAGTATCAAATTCAATTGATGTTCTTGGTGAAAATAGAGTAGTTATACCAAGTTTTACTCTTGTTGGATGTTCTTGATTGATCGAAAATTGAGGGAATATGAATTTATAAGGAGAGGGAGTTACTGAGATCAATCGAATCAGCTCCTCGAAACGTTAGATCGAAAGAAAGGAGGCTAAGGGGAGAAATCGAAAAGAAAGCGAAATCGATTTTGTAACCGTTGTCTCTCTCTTGAACTAGGTATAACTCTTGTTGTGTGAGCTCAAACGTTGTCTCGTCTCTCTCCAAAACACAGTACTTCATCAATTTCATTTAATATAAACCGATGGAAGCATACCAAAATCGAACCAATTCCTCACCCAAAATCGATTTTCAATTAGAACCTAGGTATTTTATGTAGTTTTTGATTTTTGTTAAGGACAAGAGAGTAAAACACAAAAAAATGATTTAATTTAAATTATTTAGAAATTAAAAGATAGAAGGGGGAGTTTTGAGATTTATTCTTTGGCTTGAAGGAGTTCTCAGACGTTGGCTCTTTTCTGTTGGACAATAAATGAGAAAACGTCTCATATGTCCCTAAGTGAGGAAATTAAATCTCTTATGTCCCTACTTAATCTACGTATCCCTCATTAAGTCTGTGAAGACGAAAATACCCTTTGGGTATAACTAAAAACTAGTTGTACCTAGTTATACTATAACTACTCGGATTACTAGGTATAACCTAGTACCAGTTATACCGAGTAATACCAAGTAATACCAAGTAATACCAAGTAATACCAAGTAATCTCGTACTACTCGGATTACTATACAATCGGTATCCAGTTGATTATACCGAAGTTATACCCGTTATACCACACATATGAGATTGAACCCAGTCATCGAATCGGATGGCGATATGTAGAATACTTTTCCATTCGAATAGTATTTTGTTTGGTATCACTTACAATTTAAACTATATAACATGTGGATAACGCGCGTAGCAGATCATTAAGGGTAAATTTGTCTTTTTACGAGTGAGGGAGTTTTCAGATTTTGGTTTTAGATTTAGGGACTTTTGAGATGTTGGCTCTAAATAAATTGCCTTAAACATCCCAGAGAAAGGATTCCCAATCCGATTTTGTACTCACCTCGAGATTTTGTTCTCTCGATCCGTTATAATCCTTGTCAAAGCGAGAAAACAATAATCGAAGGAGCTGAACCGTAGATCCGAAACTTGTGAGAAGCAAGAGCGAAGGATCTCTAACCACCTTCGTCTTCTTCTTCGCCTCTTCTCCGGCGGCGAAAATCTCAATCTCAATCGAAGAAAAGAGGGAAAAAAGGGCCATACGAGAGATAAAAGTTGAGCTGGCCAAGCCCCAAAAGTTTCAATTTCATTTTGAATCTACTTGTTTCCATGAAGCTGTTCTATGAGATTCATAAGATCTTCGTTACGGCTCCTAATCTGGGTGTTGAAATCGATGCTTGTTGTTTGAATCTGAATTAATGCTGCACTCTAACTGCTCGACGAATTTCCTAAACAAAAATTACGGCCTAATGTTGTGACGTTTTCACCTTTAATCAGTGGTTTCTGTAGTAAGGTAAAGTTCGAAGAAGCTTTTAAATTATTGGAGAGGATGGAGAAGGAACGAATTGAACCAGAAACTATCACGTTTAACATTTTGATTTCGGGTCTTAGGAAGAAAGGTAGGGTTAAAGAATGGTAGAGCTATTGGTTGTAGAGGTGGAATTTCATCTTTACTTGAGATTTGTCAAAGTGGTGGTCTTGGTTCTCAAGCTTTTTCTGCTGGTGTTTTGAGGAGTTCAGCCTCTGGTGAGATTAAAGAGAATTTCGTAGAGGAGAACGCGCTTTTCGTTCTTGTTTCTATGGTTTCTTCGGGTACGAGTCTTGCTTAAGAGAATGATGTTGGATGTTTAGCTAATTTAACAATTGCAGATGAGGATTTGATTATATATGTGGTTAGAGAAGATGTGATTCAGTGTTCAAAGAGTTTTTGGGATTCGGTTTCTAATGTTAAGAGTCTTGAAGTTGGTTTTGTGCTTTTGAAGAATTTAGCTGTGTCCTATTGTTTAAAGAGTTTTTGGGATTCGGTTTCTAATGTTAAGAGTCTTGAAGTTGGTTTTGTGCTTTTGAAGAATTTAGCTTTGTGTCTTATTGTTTAAAGAGTTTTTGGGATTCGGTTTCTAATGTTAAGAGTTGAAGTTGGTTTTGTGCTTTTGAAAAATTTAGCTTTGTGTCCTATTGTTAGAGAAGTTGATTTTGAGGAAATTTATTGATTTCAGGACATAGCTATAACAGAGCTCTTGTAGCTGCATCTATTGGTAGCTATGGAGCTTATCTTGCTGATGGATGTAAGTATATGTGCCTTTTAATATTAAAATCGATTCACATTACATGATATTGGTTGTGAGAAGTTTAATGATTCAAGATTCTGTCGATTGGGGACCTATTGTTGTTTCTTCTTGCAGTGGAAACTATGGTGAGAATGTAAGTGTGGATAAACTAAAAGACTTTCACAGGCGTAGACTTCAAGTTCTAGTGGAAGCTGGTCCTGATCTTCTTGCTTTTGAGACCATACCGAATAAACCCGAGGCTCAGGTTCGCTTTTCCTCCCACTGAAAAGACTGATTCGTACAAAACAATGTTGTTATAAGTCTCTTTAATATTGCAATTTTCAAATTTTCAGGCGTGTGTTGAGCTTTTGGAGGAAGAGAATGTGGAAATCCCAGCATGGATCTGCTTCAAATCTGTAGATAGTGAGAAAGCTTCATCAATAAACTTGTTTTCTTGCAAGAATAAAGAGCTTATATTTTTCAATGTTTTGTAAAACTTGTTTTGTTTAATATAATATTACTGTTATATATGTTTTGAATGATTTATGAAATATATAAGTTATATATATATATCCAATAAATTAGTTTCTACAAAATTAAATTCAAATAAAATGAAATAAAACAGTAGATAACAAGAGATCCTAGCATAAACCAAAAGCTATAAGTATGTTTAATATAGGAGAAACATAATGCTATAACATAAAATAATACATCATTTAACATGAGCTATAAGAGAATAGATTATAGCATTTTAGTAGTGCTATTATAAACGACTTTGTAATAGCACCGCAAAAAACACTATCGTATGGGGTGATCCTATTATAGCTGCGGCAGACATAGCGTTTATGAAAACGCCATTATACCCCTATGATAGCATTATTCAGCAGCTATTAATGTCGTTTTTTCTTGTAGTGGTTGAATGATGATGAGACCTCTAGGGTTGTGATAGAATTGAAGAAGTATATGAAATCCATTGGTTACTCACTAGATGATATCAAGGGTATTTCTCAAACTCTTTGCATGCATATGATTCATTTAGAAGATGAGTCGATGACTTCCATTGAACATAAAAGATGGTTAAACCCAAATTTGAGAGAGTTGTAAGGACATAGATTCTCAATCTTCTAGATGTTGGGGTTATCTATCATTTCCCGGCAACGACACCAAATTGATGTGCTTATCAACACATCAATTATAAACCTAATGTGCACACTACCACAATCAAATGGTATGTCGATGTAACACTTTAGGATTGTTCCATGAGATACTAGTATTAACACACTAAGACTACAAGGAACCAAATTAATCTAAAGCAACAATGTTTTTTGGTTGTTGATTAACTACTAACTTAAAACTAAACAATGTTTTGAAACTTAAACAAATGAAAATAAGAGAATGCTACTAATAATCAAGACTAAACAAGTGAATGATGAGAACAAGATTGATATTAAGATGATAAAGCAATGAGTCAAAAGCTAGGAAATCGATTTAGATGAAATAATGGATCATTAATGATGCTTATCAAAAACAATGAACACAATCCTAGGTCATGAATTACTATTCAAGACTAATCCATTTCTATAACGCTAATCACTTCACCAATCACTCTAATTAATTAAAAATTCCATTTGCTAATCAAGGTATCAATGAGTATTAACAATTAAGTCTTAGGAAACTACTAATCACCCTAACATCAATTTCCAATGGCTAAGGAAGAGAAACTTATTTAACTTTGATTCAAGCATTTCATCAAACACCTTTTGTGAATGAAATCATATTGATCTAGATTCAACTGATCAAATCAAATCTAGCATTACTAGCAACCTAAATGAAGGATAACAAAAGATCTGAGTCCTAAACATCATCATAATCACATAAAATCATCACAATCTACCAAGCCCTTAACTCATCTAATGAATATTCACACATGATTAATGAAACTAACCAAACTAAGCAAGATATTGAAAGCATAATGAAATAGATAAGATTGAGATGAAGAAAAATCACTAAATGCAAAAGTTCATCAAGATCTACTACAATAAAGTTCTTAGATCCAAAAGATTCAAAGAGATTAGCTAAAAGAGACTTAGTACATTAAATTAGGTTTAAAATGTATATTTAGTTAAAATAATGGGGAACGGGTCAACCCAGGACTAACCGGGTAAGATCTAAAAAGTAATAGTGGAAGTGGCAGCCAACAATTCTGGTTAGTGGTCATGACCAGTGACTGTGCTCTTCATGTTGATTCTAGCGGTCTGATAGAGCGCTCAAGGCCGTTGTGGTGTGCATGCTGCAGCTCCCAGAAGTCCAAGCCAATGGGGAGATGACCGCTAGGAGCTACAGCTGGAATGGCTGAATCCTCTGCTTCATCTTGTTGTCTCTAGCGGTTTGTCCTAGAGGTCCTGACCGCTACCTGCTGTAATCCTCAAAGAATCTCATCTTTTGCTTGCCTTTCTCTCCTCAAACCTCCATGTCTAAGCTCCAAGTTTTTAAAACACCGAATATAGACTCAAAACTCATGCAATATGCAAGATAAACATCCTATGGTTCTAAAATTCAAGACAATGCAAATGCGTGACTCGAATTGATATATAAACATATGAATGATGTAAGATGAAACAAAAATTGATTAAAAAAATGTTTAGACCATGCAAGAGCCATATATATCAACTACACCTTGCATATCGAACTCTGTTTCTTACCAATTCAAGTTGTCTATTATTGTCGAGCTCTCATCTCGTTTAAAGTTGAGATTACACCTCGCATAATAAATAAAAAAAATTTACAAGTTAAGTTTATCAGAAATAGTCGAGTTCTTACCTCGGTTAGAAACAATTATGTTCTTTTAAGACCAGTTCTCCGAAACAGTCAAGTTTGATTCTCGGTTGAAAAAATTTGGAGTCATACCTCGCAAAGAGAATTGTAATTATTTTGAGTCATGCTTACCAATTTACCAATGATGGTTGAATTTACTTCTCGGTTGGTTAATGTTCATCAGGTTGTAGTTTTGAGAAGCAAATTCTAATTCTTTCAGATTCAAAGTTTCCCTATTAAATGTATATCAGATAGGTATTCCTTTCAAGTCAAGAAAACCTAGTTCCCTAATGCATTTTTGATGAAAACTTCAAAGTAAGGTTCAAATAGAAACAATAATAAAGGGTTCAAAAGTAATACAAGGTTCACGGGAACCAACAAAAAAAGTAGAGAGAAATCTAGTTCGCAGTTGGGGATTCTTCAGGGGTCTCTTTGGCTCAAATCACTGCGACATCCGAATTACCAATCACTGTTGCATTGCTCCCAAACTGGTCAAGCCCTTGGCTCGGGTAGATGTCTTCACTTACTACGACCTCCAGGGGTGAATCCACGATTGAGGCAATGAGTTCTGCAAGATCAATTTTTTGGACCTCAACTTGAACCAAGTTCAGCTTGACCTCCTCCTCGTCAGCTTTAACAATAGCAAGTTTGGCGTCAAGATCTTTGATGTCACCTTTCTAGTACTCTGTGATCAGCTTACGATTGGCCTTGGTTTCAGCAGCGCGAACGTGTATGATGTCTCTGTATTTTAGCATGTTTTAGCATGCATTTGACATCACTTAGGTGTAGTTTCATCATATGTTTCACCTCATTTAGAGTTTTTTTCACTCATTTTGCATTCATATTAGGATTCGCATTAGATTTGCATACATATTGCATGTATGGAGTGCTTCTAAGTGTTTTGGAGGCATTTGGAAAAATTTGGAGTCATGGAGCAAAGTAGGATGTGATGTTCATCCGACACGCCGAAAAGATACGGCTGGACAAGGACTTTGAATTTGGATTCAGCCTCAACAGTATTCATAAAGGTTGTAGAGGAGTGAGTTAGCTTTCCAATGAAGGTAGTCTTGAATCATTCTGATCAGTCTTGAAGGAGTTATGACCGAATTACTGCAACTCTGTCAGGCCTAACGATGGACTCGACCAACAGGCTGACGGACTCGACCAACAAGCTAACGGACTCGACCAACACGCTGATGGACTCAAACAACTCCACCATTCATGTCACCACTCAACAACATCGACCCGTCTGCCACCCGACGTCCACACTCAATGCCACTCGATCTCCGCAACTCGAGCTGCCACACTAACTGCGACCACACAACGCAACCACCACTCGAGCTGGACCACAAGATGCCATCTAGAAGACCACACCACTTGATCATTTCACTTAATCAGGTGATCGAGTCCACACCAAAGGAGCTAACTTTATAGACACCACTCGATGTTACCACTCGACCAAAGTGATCGAGTCAGGTTCTCAATCTGACGGCTTTGTCGAGTCACTCCAGAATCCGCAGACCCCACTCGAGTTCACCACTCGGTTTGTGGTCGAGTCAAGCATTTCTGGAAGTCCCAGATCACCACTCGGGTTCCCAACTCGAGTTTACCACCCGAGTCATCATATTTGGCCCTCTAAATCACTTTTCCAGCCTCGTTTCAACTTCACAAGTGCCAAACTAGTCCAATTTCCTATGTTTTTACACTTAGGAGAATTTGCACTAGCATTTGCATACATGTTGCATTTTGGAGCTAAAACAGGTACAACTTGGAGCATGGATGCTAGGACAGCTCGAGTCCCCACTCGAGCCCGTACTCGCCACACCACTCGAGCACAGCTCGAGTCCCCACTCCAGCCCTGCCGTCGAGGCTCTCCACCCGAGTCCCTACTCGATATCGCACCCCCGACACCACGTCTTCTAGCTCGACAAACCACTTGACCACCTCGAGCCCGTGCTCAACCTCCCAACTCGAGCCCGTGCTCGACCTCCCAACTCGAGACCGTGCTCGACCTCCCAACTCGAGTCCGTGCTCGACCTTTCAGTTCGAGCCCGTGCTCGACCTCAGCTCCACCATGTACCCACTCGATGTTGCACTCGCCGTACCCACTCAATATTTCACTCGACGTACCACTCGTGTCACCACTCAACAACATCTACCCGTCTCAACTCGACACCACCCAAGTGCTCAACGTCCAACACACTCGACCTCCCAACTCGAGCTGCACCACCCGCGAAGACTCAGCTACTTCTTTTGTCTTTTTCTATTTTAGGGTTTTCCGTATTTACTATAAATACCACTGTTGGCTATAATCCAGGGCACATGTCTTTTATTTTTAGGATTTTTCTCTGCCTCCAAACCTTGTTCTTGGTGTTCTTGTCGTTCTTCATTTTGTAATTCAGATATCTCTTAATCTAGTATTTAGTTTGCTTTGATTCTTTGCAGTCTTACTATTCTCATCCTAATCTATCTTTCTAAACTATTTTCAATAAATTCTGAGATGTTTGATTTTTCTGGGTTTATGTTCTTGATGATGATGATTTGTGTTCTTGAGTAGTGATTTAGGGTTTCTGAGGATGGGTTAGATCTGTGTAGGATTCTTGGTCTCCTTAGATGTTTGAGCTTTAGATTGCATAGATATCTTCTGGATTAGGTGTTCTTAATGCTTAGTTAGCCAAGACATTGGTAATTTTGATCTCAGGCATTTCCCACTCAGAAGGTGTTGATGAAATGCTTGAACCAACTAATACCAGATATCTATAGCTTTAACCCATGGCTTAAGAGGTTCTAGCTGTATTTTGACGTTAATGAATTGGTTCTTAATGCTTGCCTATATTATGTTTCATTGATATCTGCTCTAAGTTTCCTTGTATCTTTGACTAGGTATTAAGATTAGGAAGTGGTATAGGCTTGTTGGTGTTTGTCACGAGAGTGAAGCCACCTTACCTTGATGTTCATTGTCTAGAGTAGGGGTGGGCAAAAAACCCGGACCCGAAACCCGAATCCGAACCCGACCGAAAAAACCCGAACCGAACCCGAACCGAAGTTTTAAAATACCCGAACGGGTACTAGACTTCGAAACCCGAACACCCGAACCCGAATCCGACCCGAACCGATAACCGAATGGATACCCGAAATATCCAAAATATAATTACATATATACAAATATTAGTTATATTTAGATTTGATATAACCTAATTACAAAATTAGAATTATAAACTCAAAGATATCAATTATTTTAAGACCAAAATAATTAAAATATATAAAATAACTAAGATATCCGAAAGTTCTTAGTTATATTTGTGATATTTTAACCAAATTTTATTCAAATTTAACTATTTTTTTATTTTTTCTCAAAATTTCGGATACTCGAACCCGATCCGAACCCGAATGCACCCGATCCGAACCCGACCCGAAACTATGAAATACCCGAACGGGTATTATACCCCTAAACCCGAACACCCGAAAACCCGAAATACCCGATCCGAACCCGAACGGGTACCCGAATGCCCACCCCTAGTCTAGAGATAGCTTCTGTGAAGGTTTGTTAAGCGTCTAGGAGAGACCAAGGAGAATCACATTTCGACTGCCCCATCCTTAGACCCCTATTTACATCTTCTCGCTTACCATCGTGTTCTAAAGTCATTTACTTGTTTATTGCACGTTTATCTTTTTTCTCTCTTTGCTCGATCTCTTGACTCGGCCTTGAAACCCGAGTGCTTGTTTGTTTATTGTTTTCAGGCTTCACTCGATCTGTTGACTCGTTCAGTCTGGTCGAGTGCACTTGTTTATCCTTTTTCTGCATTGTCTCGGTCACTTGACTCGGTCTAGGACTCGAGTCAAGCACCCACCTTACTACATTTCATTTTTTTAGGTTGTTAGATAAACATTTGCTTTCTATCTAGCTTGACTTAGTTGTATCTGATCACATCTTGATTGCTAGCATCACACCTATTTCGATTGACACCTTAGTATTACAATGACAATGCTAGGGAATTGATACATCCTTCTGCACACACACAAATAAATTTCATTGTTTTTACTTGGGGATTGCATAACTGACAGGGGATTTACATCCAGTAGGACAAGTTCTTACTGCTAGATTTCCCTTGCCCACAGAACTAGTCCCTGAGTAAAAACACTACTATCAGTGTATCAGAGAGGTGACGACCTTTATGTCAATCAAAGACTTAAAAGCGAGGTGATAACCGACTTATACTTCGCCTTCAATCTCTCTTTTTCTTCGAAGATACCTTCCTTATATCGGCTTTTGCAAAATGCGAGCATCTCCTTGTATTTAGAGTCCAGCTCGGAGAAGCTTAGCTTAAGTTTCTTCAGTTCATCACAAAGGGCCCCTATCTCCTCATTCATTTTTGCCAGTCATGGTTTGATACAGTTTTCCAGCTCCTCGATCTGAGCGTTCAGTTCTTCCAACTACTTGTACTCGGCCACCGCTTTATTCAGCCCCTCGATATCTTTCTTTAAGCCCTCCACGGATAGGAGCTGACTCTTATAAGCTTCCATGGTACGGTTGTGTTTGGCCATGGCCTAGAAGAAAAATCCCTGAGTTAATATGGTTAAATAAATCATAAGAACGGATGTATGAATCCCATTGCTTGGGCATAGTAAAAGAAGGTCTGGTGGTTGGCCCGAGAAAACTTCAAAAATTTTGGAGCTTCTGGTTAAGAGTTGGGAAGACAAACCGATCATTGTACAGTGTAATGTCCGTAATTAACATAGTTAAACAAGAAGAAATATAAATACTAATAGAAAGACAACCCAAAGTAATCAATGAAAAACATGCCATCATTAACAGATTTTGATAAGAAGTTGTAACACCCGTGTTCCGAAAAATGAAAATAAAATAAAATTGGAGTTTATATCGGGATTGGAATGATTTAATATGCTGGTCAATTTATTAATTAAACCAAGGAGGTTTTAATTAATTATTGGTTTGGTTTAAATCCCAGTTTAATTTAATAAATCAAAGCCCCTAATTTGTTTTCTATAAGTCAGCGCCTAAGCCTTCTCTTTTCCTCTTCTTTGTCGTCGCCTACAACAGAAAAAGAGAGAGAGCTGAGTTTTGGTATGGCCTGAGAGGAGAAGAGAAGAGTGAGCTGTGAGGAGAGAAAGAGAGAGAGAGAGAGAGAGAGAGAGAGAGAGAGAGAGAGAAGAATAAGAGGAAACAAATTCGACTTGTTATGGGAGAAAGAGAAAACGGAGGGTCAAAGAGATTCTTTTTCGTCCAATATTTTTTGAGAGAAGCACGACATCAAGGGCTAATCACAGCTGCAAGCGGACCTCAAATAGAAGCTATAGTTTGAAAGTTATGGACGTTTTACTGAGTCAGTTCTCTGCAAATTGAGCCTTGCGGAAGTCCAACTTCAAGAGGAGTTTTCTGACGAACCGTATGGAGTTATGAAACAATCATTGGAAAGCTCTCGATATCATCTTTGCAGAGCCGCTTACCGATCATGATTTTGAGTTAAACTCCGGCTGGAATCAGAGTTTGAATACGATAGCAACTGTGACCAAATATATGAAACCCTAACTCGAAAACAGTTCTGATGCAGCAACTTCAAAAAAAACGTAGAAGGCATAAAGTCTGATTTGGATGAATTTGGTGGAGAGCTTCATAGAACTACTCTCTTAAGATTCAACGGTGGGATTGAGATTTCAACGGTTAGTTGTTGAGTTATTCATGTATTTCTGAGACATATTTGTATAGAGTAATCTCACGAGTTGTATTGTTTGGTTGGGAAAACGAGCTTGGGTTGAGCTTAAACTTTGTAGGAACCTTGAAAACTTATGGATATAAGTCTCAGTTTATGGAGAACTGTTTTTGGCGTGTGAAGGGCTGTGTCATGTTGTGGACTGTGATTTTGGTTGTATTGTAGGTGTGTCGAGGAAGAGCTCAACGCAAATGAGGAAGTCATCACTGGTTTGAGTTGTTGTTTTCCTTGTCCGAAAAATTATCCCTAATCTAAGGTGAGTGCATGACCATGAGATTAGCTGTGAAAATCTGAATGTATTAACATGTGTTCTTGTGTAGAGGTCATCGGATGAGAGTCTATATCATGTTATTTGATTTGATGATTGGTATTTGGATTATATGTTTTTACGTTGCATTTTTCTATGTGTGTATACCTCATAGATGAGAGGATTGTCTCACTAAGTATTTATCGAAATACTTATGCATCTCCTTTTATTTGATGGAGGAAAAGAAAAAGTGTGATTGTGGAATATGGCAAGGAAGAGGGGATGATCTAGACTCGTCGGTTTGTTTCGAGTGTTTTTCTATTATTTAGTTTATGATTTTTGGATTAGAATCTGGTTGAATAAATTAGTGAATTTATTTATTGGCAGGAGTAATGAATATTTATGAGAATATTAATTATTTAAAAAAAAACGGGTGCGGTTGTTTTAGGTTTAAATAGAATATGGTAAGGAAGAGGGAATGATCTAGACTCGTCGGTTTGTTTTGAGTATTTTTCTATTATTTAGTTTATGATTTTTGGATTAGAATTTGATTGAATAAATTAGTGAATTTATTTATTGGCAGGAGTAATTAATATTTATGAGAATATTAATTATTAAAAAAAAAACGGGTGCAGTTGTTGTTTTAGGTTTAAATAGAATGTGGAAGGGCCTATTGTATAGATTGATATGTTTTGCTTTCCACTTTCTTTTAAGGTTTAGATTTTGTTTATCAATGTCCTGAATATATATTGAATGTATAAATATATACTGAATATTGATATGTTTGAGTCCTCACTTCTATTTAATGTGCAGAATTCTTCTCGTAAAAGTCGGTTAGGAAAAGCATATTGTTCAACGATTAATTTGGGTTTCTCCTTTTTTATTGGTTTAGATTTTCATCTTGTGAACGACATATTTTACTTTGATATGTATGGGTTCTCAATTCATTAGTATTTACGGTTTATAGAATGTTTGTGGTTTAGCAGTTAATGTTTATGTTTTATGGTTTAAGATGTACATGATATCACGAATATCTACCAATGTTTTATAAATCTTATTAGTTCTACTAACCGGTCAATATTTACATAAACATAAAGCAACAAAAAAAAAGAAATTCTAGTAATACATAGAAAATTACAATAATAAATATATTTTCTATGATTGTAACATCGGACAAGAAGAATTAGATGAAAGTGGTGTTAGGAAAAATCGAATAATTCTTGGGTTCACTCTTAAGGGTGAACCCTTTTATTCACTTCCTTTAAGTTTAACCAATGAGAATGTGCCACATAATAAACATAAATAATAAATTAAACAAATTAAAAAAAAATCTAATTTATAATTTTCAAAAGTTTTAAAGTGTTATTTCATATAGATTTCTTGAAACTAGGGATATTGTTAACCCACCCCATTTAATCCACATATTACAGCCTGAGTTTAATTGCAGTTATTGGCGGATTTATCCGTCTTAACCCGTATGTTCTAAACTAATAACTCTAACCCGCCCGCACTATTAATCGTGGGTTTAGCGTATTAGTCCGCGGGTTTTTAAATTAAATTATCAAAAATGAAAAATGAAAATTTCACAATCATGAAATAAGTGCATCTCGTATCCAATAAAAACCAAAACAAATAGTTTCAAAAATTACAAAATATATTTCAAAAGACAAATTAAAGAAAAAAAAATAAAAGCCATATGAAATTAGCACATACCCTTGGTTTTGAAAAAGAAACGAGCAGATGAAAGGTTTTTCACTTCGACAAATAGAACTAAGGTTAAGTGTAATTAGAGTTTATATATGTAGAGTTTCACTTAAAATATTTTGGAATTTGAAAGAATAACACAAGCAATTAATGGACCATGAGTCCATGACTATATATATATATATAAATTATATAATGTAAACAAAAATTTGACTCGTTGATTAACCAGTTTGTCCCACATAGACTGATAGACCGGATCAATCGGCAATGTCCACTTTTTTCTTTTTGCTATCAAAACATGAACTTTAACCCACTCATAATAGTTTAAGTTGGGTATAACCTGCCGATTTTCAATCCTAATTGACGTCCTTACCTGAAACAATCGCCAGATTATTGTATCGTAACTCTAAGATAATTTAAAAACTAATGGTAAATTTTGTGAATAATGGAGAAGTAAGGGGCAAAAATGCGAAAGAATTTTTAACAATGATTATTTAATGTATCGCTCTATTTGTAAGACAGCTCAGCTCCACTGATTGGCTCATGCTCACAGTAAATGTTTCAATTTTATTTTATTTCTCCTCCATTATCTCTTTTTTTTTTTTTGTCAAACATTCTCCATTTTCTCCTTATTCACATTATTTGAACTTGAAGCCTGACCAGATTCAAAAGTCAAATCTTGTTCTCGGTCTTATCTTTTCATTCATAGCTAGTAATTTTACTTATTCGAAATATCTTTTTTTTTTCATTGTATGCCTCAATGGTTACGCGCCAATAAGAGTTAGATTCTCATTAAACACGGATTTGAGATTTTGTGTTTGTATGTATGGGTGAAGTAGGAAAAAAAAATACACCTTTGAGGGTTCTTAAGGTTTTGATCTGGAAATTTTCTGTTTGAAGTGTCCAGAGATCTGTGAGATTCAAAGTAAGAATTTTTTGCTTACTCCACCCATACCATACATACCCTAAATCTTGAATCCATCTCTGATGAGTAGCTACTTAAGTTCAAAGCTGAGAAAGCCACACACTTTTGTAACCCATGAACTCTTTATTGGTATATGTTTCTTTCCACTTTAACTACTGACACTTTTATGTTTTGCATAATTGTATTTATATAACTCTTATCTCTCTGTTTCTTTTGTTTCATATTTGGTTTGATTTATTGTTTGTATTTGTTTTAACTGTCAATTTGCTGAACAATTTGTATTGGTAAAATATCTCAGATGTTTCTTTCAATCTATGTTAATCTTAAAGCCTAGACTGCAGTCAAAAGGTAGCATGACTAGTCCATTTTTGTCTAAATTTTGGAGTAAATTAACTATATCTGGTGACTAAGAAAGGCTTGACTTGCATTTATATATCAATAACCTGAATTGTTTTTGGATTCTATGCTGCATTGGTTTAATGTGTGTTTTAGGTTGTTTTTTTGACAGAGGTGAATTGTGTTGTTTCCTAAGAGAAAATACTCACCATATGACTCAGTTCATGTTTCATGTTTTGGTTAGGAACATAGACATGACTGTCATGTTCCAGAGCTATTAGACCAGCTACTCATTTCAAAGATCACAAAGTCAAATTCTGATCTTCTGATTAATGAGTAAGACTCTTTTGTTCAGGTGCTTTAATTGGTTTAGAACAACAGCTTTTATTATGATTCATTAAGTTTGATTATATAGAAACTGTTAAGTGGTGAAATCTTTTGAAGAGGATTTTATTCGAGAGCTTCAATAAAATATCATTCAGGACATTGACTTTACCAAGTATTGTTGATTTAGGTTGCATGGACATATTGAGTTGTGGAGATAGAGATAACAGAGATGACACCATCGTCATTAAACCAGAGCCCGGTAAGTCCATGCTTCCCAAACCTCTCCCAAGTGGTTATAAAGCATTTTGATGGTCTAAATGGATGTTGTTTGCATCAAACCTTACTTATCTTGAAGCTGGTTTCTCGATGCAACTAGAGGATATAATAAGCGAAGCAAAAGCTGTGTGTGTTACCGATTTGCAGGCAGGTATTATCATTCCTTTTAGAAAACTAAGATGTGTTTACTTGTCTTCTTTACCTGAGTTGGTTGGTTGCATCGACAGACAGACGACAATCATAGAACTTAAGACTGTAAAATTTAATTAGCTGCAGCATATTTAAGGATCTGGAACTGTAATTACAACTCTAAACAATCTTACTCTTAACCGTTTGGTGCAGACTGTTTCCTGTTTGGGGTTTGATCATGGAATTAATATATATATCCTGCCCTCACGAAGAAAATAAAATCTTTAACTCTCTTAATTGGTGGATTATATATGTGCATGAAACTAGCGGTTTCGACTGTTTTTTAGTGGTTTTCTTGGAAGTTTTCTGTGTGGCTGATGCAAATAACTCGTGAAACTACAAAAAAAATCCAACTGTGGGAATTATTACTCCCATATGCTAGCTGTTTTTGAAAGTACCTTTTTACATCTTAGTATAACCAAATTACTAAGATGGGCTCTGGTGTTTGTTCAAAAATATTAAGATTGAGCTAAAGCTATGGAAGATAGATTTTTTTAGATTTTGTACGAGGATTGAAGATCTCAAATCTGATGGGAATTTTGGAGTAGTGGCTCAACCAACTTTCGAGGTGAAGCCTAAAAACCAATGATTTTTTTTCGAATGCTCGGTCTCGGGTCCACTTCATGGGTGTTGGAACCAAGATCATGGGTCTCTGTGGTATAGGTAGAGTAGGAAAAACTACCCTTCTCACACAGATTAACAATATGTTCACAAAACCAATGATGGAATTTACATTGTGATTTGGGTTGGGATGTTTAGATATCTATAGGCTGAGTTTATACAAACTGAGATCCCTGAGAACTAGGTCTGAGTGTAGGGGAGTGGAACAAACAAATAGAAAGCCACCCAGACATTCCCGGGCTCGCAAGAAAGATTGCTGGAAAATGGTGTGTGGTCTAGCATTTTCTCTAAATGTCATTGGCCAGACCATGGCAAGCAAGAGGATGGTACAAGAATGGCTTCATGCAATTGTTGTTTTGATTACATCTGCTGCAGATTTTCCAGTTTTGAAGTATAGCTATGATCATTTAAAGGAGGTGCAGGTCAAATCGTGTTTTTCCTGTACTGCGGCTTTATCTCAAAATGATTTTGAAATAGATAAAGATAAATTGGTGAACTACTCGAAATGTGATGGATTGATTGATGATAATGCAACATTTAGTTTTTTGCATCTTGATAACTCAATGGTTACAACTCAATAGCTCTGTCACATTTATGCATGTTTCATGGCATAGGGAGTTGAATGGAAATTCTACATGCTACAGTGATAGAGAGATATGAGATGTGAGGGAACTAACTTTGAGTTCCTATGGGAGACAATACTTTGTAATTACCCATATTAGAATTAATGTTTGGGTTAACATTATAATTTTTTTCTTTTTTGTAAAGATTTTTAATTGATTTTTTTATAGATTTCTTTCCTTTTTTTTTATAATTTAAAAAGAAGCATAATATAAATTCTATGAATTTCCCCAATATTTTAATAGGTATGTCATAAAGTCTTAAAACTTGATTGGAAGTGTAGAATTTTTGTGGTTTGTTGTTCAACGTGTCAACTAGTAATTAGTAAGCTGACACTATTGTTGATAAGTTAGTAGTACCATTTATGGGAAAACTATTTATTTATTAGCAATAAAATATTTTACTAATTATAGTTTTTGACTGAGATAACGTTAATGACTGTGTGTTCCTATTCTCTTCTCTCTCCATCGACCCTTTAATTTCTGCAATTCTCAGAGCTATTCTCCTCCAGGATCGCTCGGATCTACCTTTTTTTTTTCTCAATTGAATCATAATTTTTTTGTGTTCTCTTATATACAAACTCACTGGTACACATGTATGAATGTGTATAATAACAATCTCACTTTCTCAAAAGAAATTTTATTTGAGAAAAACTTATCACCATTTGAAGGAAGAAGATCTGATCCATGATGGAGTCAATAACGTTGGACATAGAGCTGTTGCAGTTACCGGAGACATCACCAATGTCAATGAAAGCAAATCAAGATTTCGTACAAAAGCTCTTTGATCAATGGCTTGCACTTCCTGAAACCAATCGCTTGGTAATGTTTATTCCATTTTCTTTGATGTTTTTATATTATAAGGTTTATTCAATTCTGTTAGATGATAGTATGTGATGTTTTATATTCGGGTTTGAACTTAGATGGTGACACAACAACGATATTAACATATTATGTGATTTTGGAATTATGAATGTGAATATTGCGTGTTTGAACTCAGATGGTGACAAAACAACACTAAAATAGTATATGATTTAGGGATTATGAATGTGAATAATACGTGTTTATACCAACAAAATCCGTTGGGATTATATGTGATTTTGGAGATTAATAAATATTGGTATGAATGATTATAGGTTGCATCATTGGTGAATGATGTAAAGGCAGGAGTGGCTTTAAATATTGTGAGTGGCTCTTCAAGTGCAAATTCAGGTTCTAATAGTCCTTTGGCTACAATGTTTCCGGCACGCAATGGCCCTCCTCTTTCTCCAAGGAACTCAACTGGTTTGCCTCGGATCACTAGACAAAGAACTGGACTCTCTAACCTTAACTCTCCTCTCAAAGTGGTTTCTGATCATGTTAAAGAGCTCATTCCTCAGGTCTACATTTCTATCATCTTTTAATCATTATAATTGGAGTGCTGTGTCAATTGATGGAAAATGAATATGGTTTAAAAGCAACAGAAAATATTAGCATTTAGTAATGTGTTTTGATTGATAAATTTGGAATGCTGTGGTAACCATTTAGTGAGGCGGTAAGAAGATGGTGGTACCACTGTTTTTTATCGTACCACCATCTCTTACCCGTATCCTGTATCACCAATAAATCTGTACCGTCTTGTGTCACTAATTGGATTTATAGTCTCCTCTGCATTTTTTTTCTGGTACTAAAATTAGTCTGTTATGTATTTAATGTGTAGTTTTACTTTGAAGATGGTCCTCCACCACCAAATGACTTGAAAGAGCAATGTATAACTAAGATTAATAGTCTTTTCTATGGCCATGAGGATGGTTTGAATATGCAAGGTTGGTTAGTTTCTCTTTTTATATATCTTCGTATCTAGTATTCAGTGACTAATCATGTCTTTTTTTTTTCTTATTCTCAGAATTTAAACTGGTCACTACTGAGATCTGCAAGGTTCCATCATTTTTTTCCACCTCTATTTTCAAGAAAGTTGATACCAATAATACTGGCTTTGTGAAAAGGTTTGCAACTTTTTACATTTTTTACCTACAGAGTTTAATATTTGAAAAAGTGAAAAAGTTGAGAATATATATTAGTTCAGAGATCATAATATACCCATGGATCTTGGTTTTGTTTTGGCTTGTGGACTGTTCAACACATGTTTATACAAAGTGGTTTTGTCAACTTTTTTTACAGAGAAACCTTCATTGATTATTGGGTTAAGGGAAATATGTTGACAAAGGAGACAACAACTCAGATCTTTGCAATACTGAAGCAACCAGATCACAAGTATCTTGTCCAGGTGGGTTTTTCTGAGCTGCACTTATTATTACTTTTTTACTTTTGCCACACAATTAGATATATAGTAGAACCTCTATGAATTAATACTCGATAAATTACTAACATATATAAATTAATAAATTTCGTTGGTCCTCAATTGGGCTAGTGTAATAATTTACACAATTCGATAAATTAAAAAGATAATAATTTTTTTGAAAATCCTATGTAAATATATGGTCCTATCAATATCATAAAATAATAATCATAGAATTTTATAACATATAAATAAGATATTTTAGTAAAGTAGGATTATAGTGTTATTTGTTTATTCGTAAATTTGCATTTTTGTTAGAGTTTATGTCTAATTTGTTCTTACTGTATCAAAAACAGTTAGTATTATCTTTTCAAATTGCATCCAAAAATTATGAAGGATTTATATGCGATAATTGTTTCTTAATGTCTTATGCGACTAAAAATATCGAAGTATTGTTTTCAACATCTTATTTTAAATAGATTTTTTTTGAAAAATTAATACCCTTTATAAATTAATAAAAATACTCCGGTCTCAGTATTATTAATTTATAGAGGTTTTACTGTATATAGATGTCTTTATTAAACTTGTGATAAATTTTATGACAGGATGATTTCAAGCCTGTGCTTCAAGAATTATTGGCAACACACCCTGGTCTTGAATTCTTACAAGGAACACCTGAGTTTCAAGATAGATATGGTTAGTTCACTACTATGATGAAGTGATTTAATAATTGTTTAGTTTGGTTTTTATTTGATAATATTACGGAAAAACTAAAACTTCATGTCATATCTAATAATATATGGATCAATTGTAACGTTTGTGGAAAACTTTTGGAAACAGCTGAAACTGTAATATACAGAATATATTACTACATAAATAGGAGTGGAACTGGGCATCTTACCCTGAGAGAGCTTAAGCGAGGAAATTTAGTTGACGCGATGCAACATGCTGATGAAGAAGAAGACATCAATAAGGTGTTGAGGTAGGTGGCTAAAGATTAATCAGTACTGTTGAAATTGGTGCAAAAACAAATATTTCTGACTCTTTACTGTTTATTAGGTACTTCTCGTATGAACATTTCTATGTCATATACTGCAAGTTCTGGGAGCTGGATACAGATCATGATTTCTTGATCGACAAAGAGAATCTCATTCGATATAGTAATCATGCACTCACTTACAGGATTGTAGACCGAATCTTTTCTCAGGTTTGCTACTTTGCATCTTCATTTTCTTTTATCTACTAGCCTTTGGACTGTTGTTGTCACTATGTCTACTTATATAGGTACCTAGGAAGTTTATTAGTAAAACTGAAGGAAAGATGGGTTATGAAGATTTTGTTTACTTTATATTGGCCGAAGAAGATAAGTCATCAGAACCTAGTCTTGAGTATTGGTGAGAATGATGAACTTCTTTTATATATAGAAAGTCTTTATGTATGTGTTATTTGGTGATAGATATGGTATTTTATTAATGTATGATGATGATTACAGGTTCAAGTGTATCGATTTAGATGCAAATGGAGTATTGACGCGGAATGAGCTGCAATTCTTTTACGAGGAGCAGCTGCATAGAATGGAATGTATGGCGCAAGAAGCGGTGCTTTTTGAAGATATTTTATGCCAATTATTCGACATGGTCAAACCAGAGGACGAAGGTTACATTTGTTTGAATGATTTGAAGGGTTCTAAACTTTCTGGAAATGTCTTCAATATACTTTTCAACCTCAACAAGTTTATGGCGTTTGAAACGCGTGATCCCTTCCTCATCCGCCAGGTAAATTACACAATACAAATACATTTTTGATTAGCTATATAGTTATAGAGAGACTCATTGCTATATGATTGCTTCCTAATACATAGGAGCGGGCAAATCCAACATGGACGGAGTGGGATCGTTTTGCTCATAGAGAATATATTAGGCTATCAATGGAAGAAGATGTTGAAGATGCTTCTAATGGAAGTCCTGAAGCATGGGACGACTCACTTGAGGTCTCCTTTTGAGATTTTTATGGTTAGCTCTTACAATACAAAGCGGACCATTGAGTACTTTAATCAACAGTTTTCGGTTCAGATTATTTGTGTTTTCTGCCTTTTTTTGGCATAAGGATATTCGGATTGGATTGATACAATTTTGATTTCGGTTTGATATAAAATATTATGAAGGGTTTTAAGAAATTGAGGTTTTAATCCTTATATTTATTTTGGGCATGTTCGGTGTTTGGTAAAGGTTTTTTCGGATATTTTAAAAGTTGATACCGAATTGGGAAAAAAAAACGAATTGGTTTATTCATTTCCTTCCGTCTTGTTTTTAGGATCAGTGTTTTAGTGTGTTCTCGGTATGGTTCAGATCAGTTAAACCGGGTTGGACACCCCTAGAAAAGAGCAATAGCGAGATTACGAGTGTAGTCGTTGTTGGAATGGAATCTAAACCATCATCTATCTCATTTTC
Organism: Cardamine occulta; assembly: GCA_028015245.1. Taxonomy (NCBI): domain Eukaryota; kingdom Viridiplantae; phylum Streptophyta; class Magnoliopsida; order Brassicales; family Brassicaceae; genus Cardamine; species Cardamine occulta. The sequence continues at coordinate 7,203,173 of CM051368.1, forward strand.
AACACCAGAAATCGACCCATTAATACTACGATTTAATTATGAGTATATTGGAGATTAGGTATTTAAAAAAAAAAATTTGGAGATAAGGTAGTTTTGTGTTTAAATTTGTAAATAAAGTAGTTTTTATGGTAGTTTTTAAAAAGTAAGAAAATTTAATGATAAAAATATTTTTATCTATGAGAAAAATAAAGGAAAATAAAAAGTAAGAAGGAAGAGAGAGAAATGCGGGGACCAAAAGAAAGAGAAATGTGGCGATCAAAATGGATAACGTACATGCATCGGGTGTAAATGCATCAAACGTCGGTGTACATGCATCTGACGTTGGTGTACACTGTATATTAATGTGTATATTATAATAGTGTACACCATACATCAGTATGTACGCTATAAATCGGACACCCATTTTATATACAAAATCTGAAAAATACCTTTCCGCCTCTGTTTTGATATCATCCACTTGTGATAAAATTCTCCCAATCAGAACACTCAATCTCCCTTATTGAATTCTTTGCCTCTCGTGTGGTAGCTGCGGGTGAAACATTTTATTGTTTTTGTTACCAACCTATAGCCAGTAGAGTTTTAACTTTTGCTTTATATACTTCTCTTTTAGCTGCGTAACCCGATCCCATCTTCTCAAAGCCGTGTTTTCTTCTTCCATTAGCTGAGGTGAGGGATTTTTTAGATTCACATCCTGCTTCATACATAGGTCTTGATACGCTTCTTTGGCTTTCATTACCAGGTTTCCCATCTTCTTCTTTGCTAGAATTCTGATCAAAGGTTTCAGTCCCTTCAGGTTTTTAGAAAAACGGAATAGGGAGGAAGTAGATAGGTAAGTAGACTTTGTTGTTTGCCAATAACTCTTCACCATTGGCTGAAAATCCTCCATCTCCGCAACAACATTTACAAACTTGAAAGGCTTTCGTCTTTTACTTCTACCATCCCCATTCAAGTGTATTCGACTTCTAAGTGGCTAGAGCAGCCACCAGCTTCAAATACATTGCGGAAACCTCTGAGTTCATTTATCATTGATCATGACCACTTTCCCTTTTATTACACCAAGTAAAGAGAGGACCATGGTAAGCCATATCCGAAAGAGAACAGTAATTTACCACAGTTTGAAAATCTCGCATACCCGAAGTCATGTTTGGAGTAATATCAAGTCTCGAATGTTCTGCCATATCCAAAGTCTCATTAAAACCTCCAAATAAAATCCAAGGCTTGTTACAAATAATAGGAGAGTCATAATGGTCTCTCAAATCACTCCATAACTCCCTGCGATCAACCTATTGGTGATGATTTTTTAGATCACTTTATAAATCACATTGCAGCATGAGATCGGTCGGTATCTTTCATCTCCCTTGTGTCTGTTTTTTATGAATTAAAGCCAGAATGGTTGAGTTAAGTCCCTTTGGTAAAAAAACCTTTTGCGAAGAAAGACTGCACTGAAGTGATGAATTCTTCTCCTATAGTTTCCCATGTGACTTTGTAGAATTCGGAAGTATATCCATCTAGTCCTAGACATTTATCATTTGGCATAGAAAATAAAGTCCGCATAATCTCCTCACCCGAGACCATTGCTATTAGCTTTCCTTTGTCCTCCTCCGAGCAACAAAAGTGAAACAAAGTCTGCAGTTCCTCCACTGAAATTCCTTCGAAATCATGTGGGATGAGCTGGAGAAAATCTGAAAATACCTTTCCGCCTCTGTTTTGATATCATCCTCTTGTGATAAAATTCTTCCATCAGAACACTCAATCTCCCTTATTTAATTCTTCGCCTCTTGTGTGGTAGCTGCGCGGTAAAACATTTTATTTTTTTTGTCACCAACCTATAGCCAGTGGAGTTTTGACTTTTTCTTTAGATACTTCTCTTTTAGCTCCATAACCCGATCCCATCTTCTCAAGGCCGTGTTTTCTTCTTCCATTAGCTGAGGTGAGGGATTTTCTAGATTCGCATCCTGCTTCATACATAGGTCTTGATACGCTTCTTTGGATTTCATTACCAGGTTTCCCATCTTGTTCTTTGCTAGAATTCTGATCAAAGGTTTCAGTCCCTTCAGTTCTTAGAAAATCGGAAAAGGGAGGAAGTAGATAGGTAAATAGACACTGTTGTTTGCCAATAACTCTTCACCATTGGCTGAAAATCCTCCATTTCCGCAACAACATTTACAAACTTGAAAGGCTTTCGTCTTTTACTTCTACCATCCCCATTCAATTGTATTCGACTTCTAAGTAGCCAGAGCAACCACCAGCTTCAAATACATTGTATGATTGCGGAAACCTCTGAGTCCATTTGTCATTGATCATGATCACTTTCCCTTTTATTACACCAAGTAAAGAGAGGACCATGGTAAGCCATATCCGAAAGAGAACAGTAATTTACCACAGTTTGAAAATCTCGCAGACCTGAAGTAATGTTTGGAGTAATATCAACTCTCGAATGTTCTGCCATATCCAAAGTCTCATTAAAATCTCCAAATAAAATCCAAGGCTTGTTACAAATAATAGGAGAGTCATAATGGTCTCTCAAATCACTCCATAACTCCCTGCGATCCTCACTAAGGTTCGAAGCATAGATGAAAGTGCAAAATAACTCATCATCTAGGTCCTCTAACTTTATTGAACATGTTATGAGCTGACTGCTTTTGTGAAACGGAGTCATCCTCACCGTCTTCCTCCAAAGAACCCAAATACGACCAAGATGATTGTATTCATAGTTTGTTAACACTGACCAGTCTCGAAATAATTTATTTACCAACCGCTCCACCTTTCCCTCCTTTACTCTCGTCTCAATCAAACAACCAAACTGAAAATTCCCCTCTTCCACCCACTTCTTTATTACGGAATATTTAGAAGATTGTTTAGACCGCTAACATTCCAAAAGAAGCTCGACATACTTATTTCTTCTTAGTGTGTCGTTTGGTGCTTGCCACACTAGGGAGCATGTCCTTAGTGTTGAAAGCAACAGAATCTGTGACTTGCTTAGCTCCTATTGAAGAGCATGGAGGATTTTTCCTTAAGGTTTTCTCCTCATGTCCCCTATTAACTTTTTCTTGTTCTATCTCTCCCTCTTCAGCAGTATCCATTTCAGTTTCTGCTTCTGTTTTCCCCTTAGTCACATCCTGCTCTTTTGTTTCAGCGACTTCCTCTGGTTCTGTTTCGTTTTGATCAGCGACATCCTCTGCACCTTCCTCTGTTAAAATCACAAATCTAGATGGAGATAATTCAAAATTGTCTTTACTAAGTTCAGTTTCACGTTTTGGAGTAATTCAAAATTCAGTTAACATACAAAGTCAAGATTGATTATATACGATTTGAGGAACACAAAAGTAATGACAAAAACATTGCACATTTTACCATAAAAACTAATGAAAGGGCTTACATGTTAAGAAAGCCACACTGTACTAACAAAGCTAATGAAAAGGCTTAAATGTTGACAAAACCACATTGTACCATAATAGCTACTGAAAGCGCTTAAATGTTAACAAAGCCACACTATACCATAAAAGCTACTGAAAGGGCTTAAATGTTGACAAAACCACATTGTACCATAAAAGCTACTGAAAGGGCTTAAATGTTGACAAAACCACACTGTACCGTAAAAGCTATTGAAAGGGTTTAAATGTTAACAAAGCCACACTGTACCATAAAAGCTAATGAAAAGTCTTAAATGTTGACATCACTGTAGAATCAATGGCTCAAATGCCACATATTGAGAAAAAGTTTTCTCTAATGCCACTCCCATTTTTATTATTTACTTATACAATTAATTTTAAATCAAAATTGTTGGAAATGTCTTAAAACCCTTACAAATAACCTATAATTACCAATCCAACCATTCAGAACCGACCCAAGCCCAACTTATTGGATAATCCGACCCAACAAAGACTAAAATTAACTCCCCAAATCGATTGGAATGTTAAAAAAAATTGTAAATTTTTTTAACATCTTCTTCTTTCAATCGAGCCTCCATCTCTCCTCCATCTCACCTCCGTGTCTCCTCTCGTCTCCTCCGTCATGTCCTCGATTCTACACGAGCGTGAGCCGCTGGAATCTTTTTCTCACCGCCGTGACCTTTCCTCATCTCGTCTTCTCCTCCGTCGGTTGTAAGATCCATCCCTTCTCCGTGTTCTGATTTGTTGTTCTCGATTTATTGTTCTCGATTTGTTGTTTTTGTTCTTTTCTATGCTTAGTTGTCCTAGTTGCTCTCGATTTGTTGTTCGATTAGTTGTCCTAGTTGATCTCGATTAGTTGTTCTTGTTGTTATATATGCTTAGTTGTCCTATGTGACCTAGTTGTTCTCGATTAGTTGTTCTTATTGTTATATATGCTTAGTTGATCTCGATTTGCCATAACATGTTGTTTTGTTGTTCTTGTTGTTCTCAGTTATGGCAAAAGTAAGAGATGGTAGTGGGGTTTATGAGTCAACAAGGAGCAGGAAATAAGTGAGTATTTTTGTTAACTCTTTTGAGATTCTTATTGATATATCTCTTTTGTGATTACATAATGTTTTTTTTTCAAGATGCTGAGGATGAAGAGAAGAAGAAGAAACAGAAGAAGAAGGAATCAAAGAAGAAGGCTACAAAGAAGAAGAAAAAGAAGAATAAAGAAAAAGACAACGAAACTGTGGTTTACCAACAGGGACCAGACGAGTAAGGAAACCATCTTCGTTGCTAATGACACTGTTTGAAACAGTTCAGCCTGCGAAGCGTCAGAAGACTGGGAAGAAGTAATGTGATGATTGTTAGTTGTGGATTCTATTGGTGAACTATTTTCATGATTTTCAGGATATGGTTCAACTAGGTTTATATGGTACAAGTCTTTTTTTGTTTTTGGTTCAACTAGGTACAAATGGTACAACTATATTACGTTTTTTAGTTCAACTAGGTTTATATGGTACAACTATATTAAGTTTTTTGGTTCAACTAAGTTTATATGTGATGTGATCATGGAAAACAATCAAATATGACAAATAGACTTCAGCAGACTTCACTAGACTTCACCAGACTTCACTAGACTAGGTTTATATGGTACAACAACATTAAGTTTTTTGGTTTAACTAGGTTTATATGTGATGTGATCATGGAAAACAATCAAATATGACAACTAGACTTCACCAGACTTCACTAGACTTCACCAGACTTCACTAGACTTCACCATACTTCACTAGACTAGGTTTATATGGTACAACTATATTCAGTTTTTTGGTCAACTAGGTTTATATGGTACAACTAATAATGAGATACCACAGTTGTTTAACCATTTCAAACTAAAATTTAACAACTTAGTTTTTAGAAAATGTAACATAAGATGAGATACCACAAATGTTTAACCATTACAAACTAAAATTTAACAACTTAGTGTTTGGAAAATGTAACATAAGATGAGAATATCATCACTTAGCAAGTAACTCCTTCAACCTACCAATCTCTTCTTCTTTCTGCACTAAGCGCTCCTTAAGATCATCAATTTCAACACGCATTTGCTGCACTGACACCCGAATTGACTCCAACGCAGGATTACCACTACTACCTCCAAATTGAAAAGCATCATCAAGTCGGATTGTTAATTTTGTAAGATCCTCTTCAACTGCTTCATCCCACCACTTAAAGAGGTGTTCTCTACCATCATACACATAATTACTCAGAAAATTATTTCACAAACACATCACACATTCAAATCATGACGAATTGACCACAAAAACAATTTGACGGAACACCAAAATTACCATCCTCTCTAACGCAGGGATCCAAACTTGGTCCCGAGTCTGAACTGTCGTTGCAACTTCCAGGGTCACTGAGCAGCATTATCACTATATAAAGGAAAGATTCAATCAGAAACTCTACGAACCCTAATTTCAAAGTCTACGAACCCTAATTTCAACCGTAATTCCTAAATTGATTAACCCAGATCTATAAATCAGGATTTAGATTTACCTCCCACAAGTGCTAAAAACCCAGAAATCTGCTCGCTCTCCTCTTTGTCTCCTATCGGGAAAAAGGGAAAAAGAGAATCGGGGAAGAAAAAGGAAAAAGAGAAAGGAAATAAAAGAGATTAATAAAAGAAATTGAGAAAAATATTGAAAATTCACCACACGTGCTCTGTGTAACCCCACTTTCTAATTTTGGCGGCTGGATATTAATAAAAAATAGAATGATATAACCATAGTTGTCCCTAGATGTTCAGTTGACCTTTCATTCTCATAGTTGTACAAATGCGTTTTTGAGTTTTTGAAGTTTGACTATGATGTAAATTATTCTATTGCAGTTGGCCACATGATTTCCCACTATTAATCCTCATTTGCGATGTTTTATTAATAAAAATATAGTTGGCATCATAACAGGTCTCCACTTACATAATCTCCTATGTACTATAAGGAGTGTTTTAGGTGAGAACAATAATATTTGTTGGGAAAATCATAAAATTTTGTTATATTCATTTTAAATTTTTTCTGTGTAGTTAAATATGTTCTTCGAATCCATATAGTTTTGAGCTTAGTTAAAATTGTATGGAGTTAATTGCTGACTAAAAAGTGATTTCCTTATAGAACCAAAACATAGTTGTACTTAGTTGACCGCTGTAGTATAAATCCAAGAATTAAAAATACAAACAAAAATACATAAACAAACTAAGTTTCCTCATCAGTACTTTCGGGCTGCAACCACCTCTCCAAGTCTATGCCAGCCACAAGTTTGTTTTGCCTCTTCCTTTTTGAACGACGTTCTCCGGTCGATGGAAACCGGTTTTTTTATTTCTTCCCGATTTTTTTGGTGTAATCCGGCGGTAAGGAGAATAATTCTTTAATTTAGAAAGAATAATCCACTTTGACTGATGCGGCACTACATGAATCGTCATGTCATAGGCCAATGTCCACGTTTCAATCAAGTAATATTTAGAGCAGAATAGTACCCTCCATAATCGAAATGTACGTTTGTGTTGCTGTTCTTCTTCACTGCGTTCTGAAAATAAAACTACACATGTTGTCAAAATTACGAATTACACAGTTTTTCCAGTTGTCCCATTTGTCCCATTGTCTCAGTTATACCATTTGTACCATTTGTTCCAGTTGTCATATTGTCTCTCAGTTATACCATATGTACCATTTGTTCCAATTGAACCATTTGTCCCAGTTGTCATACTCTCTCTCAGTTATACCATATGTACCATTTGTTCCAATTGAACTATTTGTCATATTTCTGCAAATTTCGTTAATCGCAAATCTAATCGGGGATTCCAATTTGAGCTAAATATCTAAGATTCAACACGATTCAACAACTACATTTGAAAATTATAACTATTAAACATGATTACCAACCAAATGGAGCATACCCAAACAAGCAATTTTCATATCAAGCCCTAAATTTATAAAATCCTAAACTTCTCTAAGAAGAACAAAGATCTTACTCTGCTTCACCAATGGCGGAGGTGAGAGGAGAAGAAACTGGGTTGCAAAAAAATAAGCTACCGGAGTCGACGGCCGGCCACCAGAGGACGCGAGCTGTTTGATGTTTCCGACAACGAGAGAAAAGAAAAGAGGAGACGACGATCAGCTGCTTTTGATTTTTTTTTTGCTGATTTTTTTTCTTTTTGTTTTACCTCATTAAAGGTAGAATAGGGATATTACAATCTGAGTGGCACAAAGATTGAACTGTGGCACACCAGATTAAAATTTCTCAATTAGTGGCATTATAGAAATACACTCCACACTGTGCCATAAAAGCTAATCAAAGGGCTTAAATGTTGACAAAACCACACTGTACCATAAAAGCTATTGAAATGGCTTAAATGTTAACAAAGCCACACTGTACCATAAAAGCTAATGAAAGGGTTTAAATGTTGACAAAACCACACTGTACCATAAAAGCTACTGAAAAGGCTTAAATGTTAACAAAGCCACACTGTACCATAAAAGCTACTTAAAGAGTTAACAAAGCCACACTGTAACCATAAAAGCTACTGAAAGGGCTAAATGTTAAAGAAAGCCACGTTTCAGACTCATGAAGCTACTCTCACATCTCCGACTCATCTGTTCATCTTCTCTGCTTTCTGAATCATTCTCTGACTCATCATCATCGTCATCATCTAACACTATGATCTCCTTATCACATGACTTCTTTGGTCCCTCAAAAAATGTTTCCAGAACAGCATCATTGGTTTCCGAGGTCTGTACATTAGACTCATCATCATCATCCAGCACTATAATTACCTCCTCTGGCTTGGACTTGAATACTTTGACCTTATTTGGCTTGGGCTTGGACAATTTAACCTCTTCTTTTACCTGCAACAGATTTCAGTTCGTAGTGTAACCAACTGATACAGTTTTTTTACAAATCTCTATGTAAAAGTTCACTTGTCATATTATATAACAACTTCACCTTGTTATCACTTTCAAACTTCCTCTTTGAAGGCAAACCTCCAAAAACACTGCTTTGTTTCTTTGAAACATCCAAACAAAACTTCTTCAAACTCGGAGAAGAAGCTTCTGTGCCTGTTTCCTCAATCCTAGATTCGATGTTCTTCTCAGAGATCTAAATTAAGAAAAGCCATAGAATAAAGAAAATATTTTCACTATAAATCATTAGCAAGTCTATGCAATAAAGCAATCATGACTCATGGCTATTATGCACCACCAAACTACTAGTCATTTGGATTAGCAAACAACTCGTAAATAACTCTCCTCTAGTTATAAAGTTCACATGCTATTGAACGGCACAGGATTTAGTTCCTAATAAACCAATTAAATCAGAATACATCATATATCATCACTGCTAATTGCTTTTCACTAAGGTCATACACCTCAACAGAGACCTTACACTTAAAAAACAGAAAACATATTTTTCATATACTGGATAACGGTAATCACTGACAAAACCACTCCAGGATATAAACGCAACTTATTGCCAAAATCACTCCAGGATAGAAAAGCAAGCACACATTTTTTTAGTGTTTATATAAACAGAAAGAAACCCAAAAAGAGTTAAAATAACAATTCATAACATAATAAATAACTTACGGTTCTAAGACGCTGCTCTTGTAAAGATTGAACAACTGGCTCGAATGTCGCTGCCTTTAGCATTGATTGTCTGATGACACTGACCACCGCGTCGAAGTTACGCTCTATGTAAGGATGCTTTGACTTCAACAACCGTCGTACCTTGCCAACATTAATTGGCATATCCTTGGCTATAAATTAATAGAATGAGTTAGACCAAGTTAGGAATCACCGAGAAAATATCCAAGAGCGTTGAGATGAGAGAGTAAAATATCTTACCCATATCAAGAAGAGTTTTATTTGGCAATACATAACCAGTGCTTTCGTCGTCTGAACGTGCAATCCGATCCCGCCATTCACAAAGCCCCTGCAAGGAAGCAACTACTATGTAAGCTCCATATGGTAAAACAAAAGGAAGACGAAGGGTGCGTTGCATCATTACGCAAGCTGAGAACATACCGCAGCAATAGCAAGTTGAACTGCGTTCAAATTAGCTGCCTGGACCCTAACAAAATGCCAAAAATGGAAACACATACTATAGATTAGTCTAAGTTCATAAGCCATGACTCATGCATTACATTTTAAACCTAACAGAGAACCGCATGTCTGTATAAAAGCAAGAAAACAATTGACCAGATAGGCGAAAAACAGGTACCCAGGCAACAAATAAAACTAAGGTGTATATTTTCTTTCATGAAGGGGAAAAATAAGCAACAGACCCGTAAATTTGAAGATATGAATTCCCAGTCAAAAGCTCTTTCTCATATATTTGTGTGCACACATCATAACTGCGCTTGTAAACCTGTCAGCAATGGAAACTTCATCAAAATGGTTATCCAAAAGTTTGAAGAAGACTACACCCACTGCATGCAACAGTAAAAGATTATGGGTATACGTGAGTTGATGTCTGATCTTCATGTCACTTATTGCAGAAAAATATGTACGCAAACAACCATGTAATAAGCCAAGCAAAGAATACATGGCAAAGAGACATCAGTATCAATCTGAGAAGGAAAAATTTACTTTTTGCACATTGGATTTACAAACAGACTTGACTTAAATATTCTTTACATGCGACTGGTAAGAAAACCACAATTACGCCTAAGCAAAACATTACACGTGAGAAATGCCTCCTAAATGTACCCATAAAGTAAAAATCTAAAGAAATAAGACCCATAAAATTCGAGAAAATTCAGGAAACTAGGGCCTCATTTAATATGAGATTAATCCACATTAAAGCCAGACATTATTTTCTCCAAACTATTCTAATGTACAGGTTAATACGCCACATAAAAAAAACATGGGGTTTAAACAATAGAAAGCAATTACCTCTATCAGAGGAGAATCAGACTGCCCGTCTTCCTTTGGCATTGTGTCCAAATCTTTTCGCATTACATCATAAATGTACAAAAGATAATGTGTATCTTCTCTAGCATACCTGCCACCATATACAAATGTGTTAGCTGAACACAACCTATATAAAACAATAATGAGAGAGACTAGACAGAGAATATATCAACCTTGTCATTACATCTGGAAGGGGTCTTATTCTCCAGTCCGCATTTTGGTATCTGCAGCCAATTAGAAAATAGAAATAGAACAAAGAGTGAGAGGATGAGAGATGAGAGTGTGAAAGAACAAAAGATGATCAAGATTGAATTGGTGCGTACTGTTTGTTAGCGGCAGCTCCACAATAATGCTTCAGAAGAAATTCCAAACTCTTTCTCTCTAGCTTTAACACCCTTGAAGCCTGAAAATTCAAGAAATCAAAACTACCAAACCCATTGTTTTCATAGCAAAAAGAATGTCAAGAACATCAGTAAAGAAACACAGAAAAATTCTATATTTCCTTTTCTACTCACTGGAAAACTGAGAAGGAAAAAATAAGTTTCATTTATTTCAATAAACTATCTTTGATTACCAATATGTGTTTTTTGTTAAGATAAATCTCCTATGCATACAAGAAACATGAACAAAATAACCAGAAATAAAACCTGTCCTGTGTCGAAAAGATTGCAGACATAAATGCCGAAGTCTCGTTGAAGCCAAATAATATCTCGATCTGCTCCATGCATTACCTAGTACATTAAATGTTATCATATTACAATAATTATATTTTAGGGATTCTGTAGAAAAAAAAACTTTGCGCATTTTGAAGAAAACCTTTTTCTTTGAAGGGTCTTTGAAGATTTCCCTTAAACAAGGACCAATATGATCCCAAAGCTTGAATGTATCAACAACATAATCCTCAGTTCTGGTAGAGATTTGCATCAAGCATGTTAATCCTTGAAAAGATCTATACTGATTATGCTCCAAATCAACCTAAAAAATACCAAAAACATGAGACTTTAGAGAGAAAATAAAAACAAGATTCACCAATTAAAACAGGAAGTTAATAAAGTCGTTAACTCATTACATAGCAAACTTCTTAAAGTCTCCACCAAAAAGTGTCACATTGCAACAATGCATTGCACATTTAGATTAAAACAAAAACCATTCAAAGGAAAACAAGATTGACCAATTCAAACAGGAAGGGATCAGAATCGACAACTCTTAGTATAATTTTCTATTCTCCAACTCAACATACAGAAATGACATAGCATAACATAAGCATCTAAGTATCTAAGTAAATATCCATTTTAATTTCAGGAAACTCATAACATAAGCAAACATCTAACAGCCTCCACCAAAAAGTGTCACATTCCAACAATGCATTGCACATTAGACTAAAAATCAAAGGAAGGAAACTTACAGCAAACTCTTCAACACTTTGCAATTTAGCAGCTAAATCCTTAAGATCATCAACTTCTTCAACAAACTTGAATGGAGTGTCTTCCAATGGTTGGGGCTTAACAGCTCTCATCTCACTTAGATTCTTATCTACAAAATCCATCACCGAAAGTTTCTCCTACAAAAACATTACAAACATATATGAAAAGATTCAGTCCCAAGTTAGAACAGATCACAGACAACATCTTTAAGAGTGAGTTCACTAACTTCTTCCCACAATTACCAACGAAATTAGATCAAAAAGTGCACAGAAACTTATAACTTACAGATCTTCTGGCCTATACTCAAACACAAATATCAAAGAACAATTCTCAGTTTGCAGAATCCTAAAATCGTAACTGAGTATAGGAAGCAATATGGAGCAATAAACCATAGAACCATCAGAGAAAACGAATTTACCAATGGATGAACAAAGTGAAGATTATCTTCACTCTTCTCCAACCAAACATGTTCAAAAGGAAAATTTCCATTGTTCACACGAATTTTATATTCCTCTTGTGGCTTGCTTATCGTTGCAACATGGAAAGGAATCTTCGACTTAGAAATTGCGTTGTTGTTCTCGGAATCATCTACTTTTCTCTTTTGAATCATTTCGAATTCATCAATTTTCTTGAACTTTCCTTCGTTCACGTTCTCAAGACACTCATCTCCCTCGATATCAGTGTAAAATCTCATCGTTTTCTCACCGATTTTGTCAAGAAGAGACTCTGAGATTTTCGTAATCTCATCGATTGAACGGTTGAGCTCGAAGAAATTCGTACGAATTTGAAGATAATTTGGATAGAGTCGTCGGCAGTGAACCACCGATCAAAGATTCAAGAGACCTCACCTCCGCCGCCGCGTCGTCACTGATTTTGGGATTTCGCGGGTTTTAGAAACGTCAGTTCAGCAAGAGAGATTACAGTCTAAAGAGGGAGAAATCGTCGAAGAAGTCCCTGGGAAAGTGTAATCTTAAAAGTCCCCGTTATAAACTGAATTTTTGTTTGAAATTAATTTAAATCGAAAAAATGGTGTTTTACTATGTTATCTTAGACAAAATTCCAAAATTACATACGAAACCTGGGTTTTATCTGATCTGAGTTGGATCTGACCCGGAAACGCGAAATCACTCTCAATTACTCCATCAATTCGATCGAATCCCTAATTTTTAAAAATCAAAACAGAAATCAGCAACTTCGAAAAGAATCGCTCTCTAAGAAACGAACTCTTCGTGAAACTAGGGATAACTACACGAATCCTACTCGATTTTCTACTAGATTGTTGTGTTCGATCGAAAACCCCTGTGCACGAAGATGGCTAGGACAAGGTGGGGAAATAAGAATGCTCAGAAGCAAGTTAATGAAGATCAAAATAGGGAACGATCTCCTACTGAAGATGAAAATAGGGAACGATCTCCGGTTGAGGAAGTTACTCAAGATGAAAATAGGAAACGATCTCCGATTGGGCAAATCGGAAGGAGTGAAGAAGATGGAGAGATAGATCGATCTCCGGTTTGGAATGATGAGAACGAGGGATCTCCAGTTCGAAGTGATGATGCCGAAAGGGCCAGAGAGGAGAGGGTTGGAGACGGAAGGAGTGAAGAAGACAAAGACGATCTCGAAGAAGAGAGTGAAGAAGACAAAGACGATCTCGAAGAAGAGAATGACCAATCTCGTGATGAAGATGAGGAAGTCGGCCGGAACGGAGAAGAAAGAGATACAGTGTCGGATGAGGGAAGCACAAGCCGAACCTTGAGCGAGTCAAGGGTAAGTAGTTTGATTCGATAGATATATTGCTTAGTTCGGAGAGGTATAACTATGTAGAACTAGGAAATACTAATTCGTTTTAGTTAGGGAAATTGGCTTTGTTGTTGAGGTAATTCGTTTTATTTAGGTAAAATGTTTAACTTGGTAATAATTGGAATTGAATTTGTAGGTTTTAAGTAGTAGAACATATCATTATGTGTTTTGCTAAATTTATGAAAATGTATAACTAGTAATACTCTGTAAAACTTGTTGTTGCAGGGTTCTGAGGAGATGGTGGCGCCACTACAACCTTTGAGAATGTACTTCGCCCCTTCGGAGTACAACAAGAAAATCAAACTGGCAACTCGGTGCTATATTTACGAAGCCTTGAAGACGCTTCATGAATTGGAACATCCCCTCACGGCATTTGAGCGGAAATGGTTTGAAGAGCATTCGCAATTCAAACACATATTCCACATGCCGCGGGAAAGAAACCACATGGTTATGGGGATGTGGATGTTCCTTCTCCGAACTGCATGCCTTGAAAAGAAGAAAGAAGCGTGGTTTGTTGTCAACGGGACTCCGATCCGTTATGGGATCAAGGAGCACGCTTTGATATCGGGGTTGAATTGCAAGAATTATCCCATCAACTATAACAATGCAGGCGGTGAGGCCTTTATGAAAAGGCAATTTAAGGGGATGACGGTCCGATATCAAGACGTGAAGAAGAAGCTAGAGGAAATGGTCCCGGGAGAGCGAACTCGAGATAGGTTGAAGATGGCGATTCTCTTCTTCTTATCCAGCATTGTGATCGCACAAACGAAGACAGGAGACGATGCCACCCCTGTGGAGCCGTTCTTTCTAAGAGCGGTGGATGATCTCAATTTATGTAAGACATTTCCTTGGGGGAGATTATCTTTTGATCACTTGCTAGAAGAGATCGAGCACACAATAGCTCATTTTGAAGGGACCGTCAAGGGTACATTATGGTCGGTTCCAGGTTTTTGTATTCCTATGGAGGTTAGTTAAAATTATTTGAGGTTATTGTTCATTGTTAGTAATTCTTATAATTGAAGCTAACTCTAACTATATGTGTTGTGTAGCTTTTAGCATTTGAGGCAATTCCGGAGTTGGGGGATCAATTCTTAGAAGCTTATCCAGGGGCAGACGAAAATTGTCCTAGGATGTGCAAGAAAAAGGTTCAAGAAAGGCGAATGTAAAGGGTTTTCTCTTTCAAAAATTTACAAAAAAACTTGGTACAACTGTGGTGAGTTATCCTAGTTATACTTGTTATCTTCAACATATAAATTATTTTGGGTTGTCATGTTTATAATTTTTTTTCATTGTTTACGTTGACAGGATATTGATAGTATCCTACCAGTTAGAGATGAAGAATATTCTCTGATGGCTGACATCACGGAAGAAGATGACGACGGTGATAAGCATGATGTCGTTGTTGATAGTTGGATGCAATGTATCCGTAAAGGATTAACCATTATGCTAGAAGAGATGTACAACCAAGATGTAGCTACGAGAGTAGAAGAGGATCCTGAGGATGCGGTGAACGAGGAAATAGCCGCCGCCAAAGAAAGACCCCCCAACTTTGGCCGAATTGGCGGATGTCATCAATAAGATGGGATCCCAGATGACTAAAATTTTGGACAAGGTTGATGGGTTCGAAAAAAGACTTGGATGGTTGGAAGCTTCTGTGAAGGAATTTGTAGAGAAGGTAAGATTTTGGTAACACTAGTAATACTGGAGTATAACTGTCGGTAATAGTTGAGAAAACTAGAGTATAACTGTATTCGATTGCAGGAGCCTGTAGACCCAACAACCGAGGAGTACGATACTGCTGGTATCACAGAGCCAGGAGAGGAGCTTAATGCTGGATCCATAGAGCTACCAAGCGAGCATGTTGTTCCGTCTCCACAGCCACCTAAGAAGGGTTGGGTTAAACGGATTGCAGTATTCGAGAATAAGCGTGTGATAAGGTCAAAGAAAAATGTGGTGTGAAGACTATGCTGTTTTTTTAGTATTTGAAATGGTAGTCCTAAAAATACTTGGTAAAACTATGCTTTTTTTAGTATTTGAATTCGTAGTACTGGTAATACTTTGTGAAACTATGCTTTTTTTTAGTATTTGAATTCGTTGTACTGATAATACTTTGTTAAACTCTGCTTTTTTAGTATTCGAATTCGTAGTACTTGTAATGCTTTGTGAAACTATGCTTTTTCTTTGGTATTGAATTCGTAGTACTAGTAATACTTTGTAAAACTATGCTGTTTGTAATACTGCTACTAGTAATACTTTGTAAAACAAAAGAAACAAAGCATAAGTCTTACAAAAGAAACAAAGGATTAGTCTAACTAATATAAGTCTTACAAAATAAACAAAGCATAAGTCTTACTAACATAAGTCTTACAAAGGAGAAACAAACATAAGTCTTTCTATATCAAGGCATAGGACCAAAAAGCTTTTCGATTCGAGCCACAAGCTTAGCCACCGAGGCCTTCAGGTTTGAAATCTCTTCAGCATTGTTTTTCAGCTCCCTACGCAGGTTGTTGATGTACAATTCATGAATTTCGAAGCTTCCCTCCTTGGACATGTCTCTCAACTTAGTGACCTCTTCTTCGATAGCGAGTTCCCAAGATTTCCGAATGTGTAAGCCATCATTTTGCACATAAAGACATATATACCATCATATATTCTGCACGTAAAGACATATATACCATCATATTATGCCATTAATCTAAAATCGATATCCTCTTCTCACCTTAAACGCATTGCATGTTAAGTATTTTCTTCCTATATGTGGCGCTATGGTTGAGATCTCGTCGATGATCCTACCACCACATGGACATCTTAAAGGAAGGCCATAGTCACCATCGGCTATTAATGTACGCATGTCCTCTTCCCTCTTGTTCCTCTTCATTTCATTGTACCAAGGGTCGCTCTCACATAGTTTATCCATGAAAACCTAATCTTATATGAAATCAAAGACGAAACAATAATTCAGATTTTTGTCCAATTGAAAAGCTAATCGAATACCTAACACAAACTCAGATTTTTGTCCAATTGAAAAGCTAATCGAATACCTAACACAAACTCAGATTTTTGTCCAATTGAAAAGCTAATCGAATACCTAACACAAACTCAGATTTTTGTCCAATTGAAAAGCTAATCAAAGACCTAACACAAACTCAGATCTTTGTCCAATTGAAAAGCAAATCAAATACCTAACACAAATTCAGATCTTACCCAAAGTCTTCTTCGAGATGGAGATATCGATGATGTCTCGATGGAGGAGGATGAGGAGGATAAAGAGGAGTGTCTAGAATAAATGTGAGACAAAGATTTCGAGAAATAGAAAACTGGTGCAAAAAATTAAAAGGAAACTCAAAAAGAAATGGAAGAAAAACCCAAATTCGGGAGCCAAAAAATTGGAAAAATTGATGTTTGGGCGCGCAAAATATTGACACTACGTCTTGCCGTTTTTCACACATGCTGCTTTTCATGACATGTGCGCCGCCTAAGTATACATAGTTATACGTAAGATAGTAGTTATGACAAACTTTCAAAGTAGTTATACTTTGGATGTTTTCCATTTTAATTAGTATTACATATACTTAAAGAAACAAATTTTAGTTTTACGTTTGATTTAAATCTATTAACATATAATTCTTAGTGTTTTGTGCATTAACATGTTAAAAACCTAGAATTCTGTAACTTTGATACCATAAGTTGGATATAATTCACAAACTCACCTTAAAAGTATAAGGATTATATAGGGTAGATTGTTTCATAGCAACTTAATTAATAGTATTATTGTAATTTCCTTGTAAATACATATAGAAACATATATTTCAGATGTTTACAATGCCTATAATTTATTCTTGAGACACATATAAAATAAAAATTATCTTTTCAAAAATTAAAATAAACTCATAACAAATTTTTAAAACAAATATGATGTACATTGGGCTTATTAATAGGATTTAAAAAAAAATATATATGTCCAAATTATTTAAAAATTAAAATAACACCCCATGTAAATACAAGTTTAAAACATTGTAACATTGAAACAATTTCTGTAACATAATTAACATAATCACAAAACCAATATATAGAATAACGGAAAACAAGTTATACGTAGTTGTCCTAACCAATAAAAAGTGTTACGAAACAAAAGGTTAAGAGATCAGAATTAAACACTACTACAATTTTCAAATAACAACCATTGGAGTCCTTGTCTTGGCCGCCTTTATTTTGCGTCCTTGGACGCCGTTCTCCAGCCGATGGCAACCTTTTCACTTTCTTTCTTTCTTTTTTTACTTTTCGATCCGGAGGTATGATTGTTTTGCTTTTGATGTCATCAATAGATTGTCCTGTAATACGTCATTGCCCACAGCTCCGTCCAATAATATTTTGAACATAACTCATGTAATTGGATATCACGAGGTCTATCATCATGCCTTAGGAATTCAATATAAGCGGCTAGTGCGTGCACACAAGGATACTTTTGAATATCGAACACCCTGTAACTGCAACTTTTGGAGAGCAAGTTTACCATATAAGTCATTCCATCACTACCGATGACATTGTATTCAAGCTCAAAAGTGTTTAGCTCTGTCACAATCAACTTCTCAGCAACACCCCATAAATCGTGCATGCAGTTCTCTACTAAAGGCACCAGTTTGTTTTTAATTGTTCCAGACACAGCCTCTTTCCGATGTTCATTAAACCAATGAGAAAACATTGTAATGATCGCATCAAGCATGGGTATTAAAGAGTAGTTCCTTGCGTCCTTGAAAACACTGTTCAAAGATTCCACAACATTACTTGTGTCTAAGTTGTATCTATCTCCTGGAAAAAAACACCTTGCCCATTTTTCTTTCATTGTACTCTCCTCCAGATACTTGGCCGCAGAAGGATATCTCGTTCTAAAAGAAGTATAAGCAGAATTGAACTCAGCAATTGTGTAATGCCTACTACACTCCATGAATCTCCATGCGACTACGTCTTTGTTAGCGTTAGAAAAAGCATGACCTTTAACATTTTGGAACAAATGCCATACACAATACCCATGATGAGCCTGGGGATACACATTACCTATGGCGCTTATGAGCCTTGCATTTCTGTCACTCATAAATACCAATTCGGAAGAGTCTGGTATAACGGTTTTCAGCATCTCCATAAACCATGTCCAACTTGCATCATTCTCACCATCGAGTACACCTAACGATAAGGGATAATGGTGTCGATTAGGATCTTGAGCTGTAGCAAAAATTAGTACACCACCATATCCGTTCTTGAGAAAAGTTGCATCCACAATTATCACTTTCCTCATGACTTCAAAACCTTCAATGCTAGCTCCTAAAGCTATGAATAGATACTTGAATTTTTTCTTCTCATCCAATTCCACACGTGTAATTGTACCATCATTTTTCTTCTCTAACATGTGCAAATAGCAATACAACAACTTGTAGCTTTCTTCCGGGGTACCACGCAAATCACTAACAGCTAGATTTCTCCCTCTCAATGCTGTGGAGTATGATATCTTCACACCTAATTTTGTCTGAACAAGATCCATGATATCTCTAGGAGTTGGAGTTTTCATTTTTCCCGGATAATCCTCTTCCAAAATGGATGTAACTAATTGTGGTGTGCCTTGCCTCTTCGTTTTGATGCTGTCGGTCTGACTAGTCCGAGAGCTTGTATGCATCTTGGTGTATGTTCTAATCGAGAAAATTTCTGTATTTTGAATTCTTGTAGCTCGTAAACCCCATTTACAGCTTTCTTGACTACATTTGAGCACTAAACGTCCCAGATCAGACTTTTTTATATCAAAACAAAAACTGTTGACAAATGAGCCTCTATCTACCACATCTTGCAATGCCTTCCTATTTGGAAATTCTTGAAGTACAGTCACTCCCAAACCGTCTTCCCATTCCTCTACAAACTGATTAGTTTCAACAACAGGTGGAACCTCTACATAATCATCACCCATATACGACCAATCCACACCTTCATCACATGATACACCTTCATCATCATCCACTGTCGCCTCATTTTGTTTTTTTGCTAGTTCTTTTTCTACATACAGAGTAATGGCATTATCTCCGATTACACCATCATTTGAATCCAGGTCGCCATAGTTCTTACCAAAAGAACTTTTTCCGGCTCTCGACAGTTGCTCAGGCAGTTCTGATCTAGTGATGACCTCCACAAACAACATACATCTACGGTTCTCTTTATCAATGGATGTTAGATAAACACACATATCCTCATCATCACAAATAATAAATTGTTCCTCACATCCCACCAGTAGTGGATAGTAACTCAATTGCAATTTAACCTTACTTTCATCTAACGCAAGCTTCTTGTATATCCTAACTTCTATCATCGACAAAGTTATCTCCTCCACTGATGTCTTCAACATTAAACTATACATGCGACCTTGACATTTAAAATGTATGTTGACGTTGTTGCTCATTGTATCCTGCCAAAACAATACAAAAAAAACTCAATCAATAATACTAGTTATACTAGTTATACTACATTTATCAGTAATACTAGTTACGAGTTATACTAGTGGTACTACATTTATCAGTAATACTAGTTACAAGTTATACTAGTTATTCCACATTTATCAGCATTACTTGTTACAAGTTATACTAGTTCCACTACATTTATCAGTATTACTTGGTACAAGTTATACAAGTTCTACTACATTTATCAGTAATACCAGTTACAAGTTATACTAGTATTACCCAGGTCTCCTATCGTAAGAACTTAAATTGGATCTTCTAATTTACAATACACTACGATTTAACCACTAAAATTCTTTTTTTACCAATTTAAAATCCTAATCGATCCAGAAACTATGGTATAACATCCAATGTGCATATAGCAAATCCTCAAATATACCTAATTGCCAAAGAATCTGGATTTTGAAGCTGAAGAACGGAATAACACCAACGCAGAGGTCGACGGCGAGGCAGAGGTCGACCAGTGAGCTCGCCGTGGCCGGAGACAGCTCGACGACTGAGCTTGAAGGCGGCGGCGGCGGAGACGCTTGTCTCGGGCTCGATCAATTTCTCAATTTCTTCTTTTTTACCATTTTTTTAATTTTTTTCTGAATAATATTAGAAGGTTAGTTTGGTCTTCACAATCTGAAACTTTTTAATAAAGGACATGTAGATTAAATGGGGACAAAGCAGATTTCATTTGCCCACTTAGGGACATATGAGACGATTGCTCGAAATTGTCTGAGAAGCCTCTAAATGGGAAAATGAAATCTCAAAACTCCCCCATCTAATAATTAATTTCTGTATGATTTATTTTAATTCGGGAAATTGGTTAATTTCAACTTTACCCTTAAAAAAAATCAGAAACTACAAACCATACCAAAAGCAAAACGGTGCGTTTTGATTAATTTCTTCTCATCTCCTCTTGTAATCTCAGCAACTCATCTAATCCGTTGTCGAACTGACATGTCGTGTCCCTAATTGGATATGACCCGGAAACGCGAAATCACCCTCAATTACTCCATCGATTCGATCGAATCCCTAATTTTTAAAAATCAAAACAGAACGAGACAACTTCTGAAAAAGAACAGAACCGCTCTCTTCGTGAAACTAGGGATAACTACACGAATCCTACTCGATTTTCTACTAGATTGTTGTGTTCGATGATAACCTCTATGCACGAAGATGGCTAGGACAAGGTAGGGAAATAAGAATGCTCAGAAGCAAGTTACTGAAGATCAAAATAGGGAACGATCTCCTACTAAAGATGAAAATAGGGAACGATCTCCGGTTGAGGCAGTTACTCAAGATGAAAATAGGGAACGATCTCCGGTTGGGCAAGTCGGTTGGAGTGAAGAAAATGGAGAGATAGATCGATCGATCTCCAGTTCGAAGTGATGATGCCGAAACAGCCAAAGAGGAGAGGGTTGGAGACGGAAGGAGTGAAGAAGACAAAGACGATCTCGAAGAAGAGAGTGACCAATCTCGTGATGAAGATGAGGAAGTCGGCCGGAATGGATAAGAAGGAGATACAGTGTCGGATGAGGGAAGACGTTTAACCTTGAGCGAGTCAAGGGTAAGTAGTTTGATTCGATAGATATATTGCTTAGTTCGGAGAGGTATAACTATGTAGAACTAGGAAATACTAATTCGTTTTAGTTAGGGAAATTGGCTTTGTTGTTGAGGTAATTCGTTTTATTTAGGTAAAATGTTTAACTTGGTAATAATTGGAATTGAATTTGTAGGTTTTAAGTAGTAGAACATATCATTATGTGTTTTGCTAAATTTATGAAAATGTATAACTAGTAATACTCTGTAAAACTTGTTGTTGCAGGGTTCTGAGGAGATGGTGGCACCACTACAACCTCTGAGAATGTACTTTGCGCCTTTGGAGTACAACAAGAAAATCAAACTGGCAACTCGGTGCTATATTTACGAAGCCTTGAAGACGCTTGATGAATTGGAACATTCCCTCACGGCATTTGAGCGGAAATGGTTTGAAGAGCATTCGCAATTCAAACACATATTCCACATGCCGCAGGAAAGAAACCACAAGGTTATGGGGATGTGGATGCTCCTTCTCCGAACTGCATGCCTTGAAAAGAAGAAAGAAGCGTGGTTTGTTGTCAACGGGACTCCAATCCGTTATGGGATCAAGGAGCACGCTTTGATATCGGGGTTGAATTGCAAGAATTATCCCGTCAACTATAACAATGCAGGCAGTGAGGCCCTTATGAAAAGGCAATTTAAGGGGATGACGGTCCGATATCAAAACGTGAAGAAGAAGCTAGAGGAAATGGTCCCGGGAGAGCGAACTCGAGATAGGTTGAAGATGGCGATCCTCTTCTTCTTATCCAGCATTGTGATTGCACAAACAAAGACGGGAGACGATGCCACCCCTGTGGAGCCCTTCTTTCTCAGAGCGGTGGATGATCTCAATTTATGTAAGAAATTTCCTTGGGGGAGATTGTCTTTTGATCACTTGCTAGGAGAGATCGAGCACACAATGGCTCATTTTGAAGGGACCATCAAGGGTATATTATGGCCGACTCCAGGTTTTTGTATTCCTATGGAGGTTAGTTAAAATTATTTGAGGTTATTGTTCATTGTTAGTAATTCTTATAATTGAAGCCAACTCTAACTATATGTGTTGTGTAGGTTTTAGCATTTGAGGCAATTCCGGAGTTGGGGGATCAATTCTTAGAAGCTTATCCAGGGGCAGACGAAAATTGTCTTAGGATGTGCAAGAAAAGGTTCAAGAAAGGCGAATGTAAAGGGTTTCCTCTTTCAAAAATTTACAAAACACTTGGTACAACTGTGGTGAGTTATCCTAGTTATACTAGTTATCTTCAGCATATAAATTATTTTGGGTTGTCATGTTTTTAATTTTTTTTCATAGTTTACGTTGACAGGATATTGATAGTATCCTACCAGTTAGAGATGAAGAATACTCTCTTATGGCTGACATCAAGGATGAAGATGACGACGATGATAAGCATGATGTCGTTGTTGATAGTTGGATGCAATGTATCCGTAAAGGATTAACCATTACGCTAGAAGAGATGTACAACCAAGATGTGGCTACGAGAGTATAAGAGGATCCTGAGGATGCGGTGAACGAGGAAATAGCCGCCGCCAATGAAAGACCCCCAACGAAAGACCGGGAGACCCAACTTTGGCCGAATTGGTGGATATCATCAATAAGATGGGATCCCAGATGACTAAAATTTTGGACAAGGTTGATGGGTTTGAAAATATACTTGGATGGTTGGAAGCTTCTGTGAAGGAATTTGTAGAGAAGGTAAGATTTTGGTAAAACTTGTAATACTGGAGTATAACTGTCGGTAATAGTTGAGAAAACTAGAGTATAACTGTATTCGATTGCAGGAGCCTGTAGACCCAACAACCGAGGAGTACGATACTGCTGGTATCACAGAGCCAGTAGAGGAGTTTAATGCTGGATCCACAGAGCCACCAGGCAAGCATGTTGTTCTGTCTCCACAGCCACCTAAGAAGGGTCGGGTTAAACAGATTGCAGTATTCGAGAATAAGCTTGTGACAAGGTCAAAGAAAAATGCGGTGTGAAGACTATGCTATGTTTTTAGTATTTGAATTGGTAGTCCTTAAAATACTTGGTAAAACTATGCCTTTTTTTTAGTATTTGAATTCGTAGTACTGGTAATACTTTGTGAAACTATGCTTTTTTTTAGTATTGAATTCGTAGTACTAGTAATACTTTGTAAAACTATCTGTTTGTAATACTTTGTAAAACTATCTGTTTGTAATACTTTGTAAAACAAAAGAAACAAAGCATAAGTCTTACAAAAGAAACAAAGGATTAGTCTTACTAATATAAGTCTTACAAAAGAAACAAAGCATAAGTCTTACTAACATAAGTCTTACAAAGGAGAAACAAACATAAGTCTTTCTATATCAAGGCATAGGACCAAAAAGCTTTTCGATTCGAGCCACAAGCTTACCCACCGAGTCCTTCAGGTTTGCAATCTCTTCAGCATTGTTTTTCAGCTGCCTACGCAGGTTGTTGATGTACAATTCATGAATTTCGAAGCTTCCCTCCTTGGACATGTCTCTCAACTTAGTGACCTCTTCTTCGATAGCGAGTTCCCAAGATTTCCGAATGTGTAAGCCATCATTCTGCACATAAAGACATATATACCATCATATATTCTGCACATAAAGACATATATACCATCATATTATGCCATTAATCTAAAATCGATATCCTCTTTTCACCTTAAACGCATTGCATGTTAAGTATTTCCTTCCTATATGCGGCGCTATGGTTGAGATCTCGTCGATGATCCTACCACCACATGGACATCTTAAAGGAAGGCCATAGTCACCATCGGCTATTAATGTACGCATGTCCTCTTCCCTCTTGTTCCTCTTCATTTCATCGTACCAAGGGTCGCTCTCACATAGTTTGTCCATGAAAACCTAATCTTATCTGAAATCAAAGACGAAACAATAATTCAGATTTTTGTCCAATTGAAAAGCTAATCGAAGACCTAACACAAATTCAGATCTTTGTCCAATTGAAAAGCAAATCAAAGACCTAACACAAATTCAGATCTTACCCGAACTCTTCTTCGAGATGGAGATGGCGATGATGTCTCGATGGAAGTCTTTTTCGAGATGGAGATATCGATGATGTCTCGATGGATGAGGATGAGGAGGATAAAGAGGAGTCTCTAGAATAAATGTGAGAAAAAGATTTCGAGAAATAGAAAACTGGTGCAAAAAATTAAAAGGAAACTCAAAAAGAAATGGAAGAAAAACCCAAATTCGGGAGCCAAAAAATTGGAAAAATTGATGTTTGGGCGCGCAAAATATTGACACACGTGCGCCGTTTTCGTCACATGTGCGCCGTTTTTCATGACATGTGCGCCGCCTAAGTATACATAGTTATACGTAAGATAGTAGTTATGACAAACTTTCAAAGTAGTTATACTTTGGATGTTTTCCATTTTAATTAGTATTACATATACTTAAAGAAACAAATTTTAGTTTTACGTTTGATTTAAATCTATTAACATATAATTCTTAGTGTTTTGTGCATTAACATGTTAAAAACCTAGATTTCTGTAACTTTGATACCATAAGTTGGATATAATTTACAAACTCACCTTAAAAGTATAAGGATTATATAGGGTAGATTGTTTCATAGCAACTTAATTAATAGTATTATTGTAATTTCCTTGTAAATACATATAGAAACATATATTTCAGATGTTTACAATGCCTATAATTCATTCTTGAGACACATATAAAATAAAAATTATCTTTTAAAAAATTAAAATAAACTCATAACAAATTTTTAAAACAAATATGATGTACATTGGGATTATTAATAGGATTTAAAAAAATTAAAATATGTCCAAATTATTTAAAAATTAAAATAACACCCCATGTAAATACAAGTTTAAAACATTGTAACATTGAAACAATTTCTGTAACATAATTAACATAATCACAAAACCAATATATAGAATAACGGAAAACAAGTTATACGTAGTTGTCCTAACCAATAAAAAGTGTTACGAAACAAAAGGTGAAGAGATCAGAATTAAACACTACTATAATTTTCAAATAACAACCATTGGAGTCCTTGTCTTGGCCGCCTTTTATTTTGCATCCTTGGACGCCGTTCTCCAGCCGATGGCAACCTTTTCACTTTCTTTCTTCCCTTTATTACTTTTCGATCCGGATGTATGATTGTTTTGCTTTTGATGTCATCTGGAACACCCATTGAGACTTATCCGATACTAAATAGATTGTCCTGTAATACGCCATTGCCCATAGCTCCGTCCAATAATATTTTGAACACAACTCATGTAATTGGATATCACGAGGTCTATCATCATGCCTTAGGAATTCAATATAAGCGGCTAGTGCGTGCACACAGGGATACTTTTCAATATCGAACACCCTGCAACTGCAACTTTTGGAGAGCAAGTTTACCATATAAGTCTTTCCATCACTACCGATGACATTGTATTCAAGCTCAAAAGTGTTTAGCTCTGTCACAATCAACTTCTCAGCAACACCCCATAAATCGTGCATGCAGTTCTTGACTAAAGGCACCAGTTTGTTTTTTATCGTTCCATACACAGCCTCCTTCCGATGTTCATTAAACCAATGAGAAAACATTGTAATGATCGCATCAAGCATGGGTATTAAAGAGTACTTCCTTGCGTCCTTGAAAACACTGTTCAAAGATTCCACAGCATTACTTGTGTCTAAGTTGTATCTATCTCCTGGAAAACAGCACCTTGCCCATTTTTCTTTCATTGTACTCTCCTCCAGATACTTGGCCGCAGAAGGATATCTCGTTTTAAAAGAAGTATAAGCAGAATTGAACTCAGCAACTGTGTAATGCCTACTGCACTCCATGAATCTCCATGCGACTACGTCTTTGTTAGCGTTAGAAGCATGACCTTTCACATTTTGGGACAAATGCCATACACAATACCCATGATGAGCCTGGGGATACACATTACCTATGGCGCTTATGAGCCTTGCATTTCTGTCACTCATAAATACCAATTCGGAAGAGTCTGGTATAACGGTTTTCAGCATCTCCATAAACCATGTCCAACTTGCATCATTCTCACCATCGAGTACACCAAACGCTAAGGGATAATGGTGTCGATTAGGATCTTGAGCTGTAGCAAAAATTAGTACACCACCATATCCGTTCTTGAGAAAAGTTGCATCCACAATTATCACTTTCCTCATGACTTCAAAACCTTCAATGCTAGCTCCTAAAGCTATGAATAGGTACTTGAATTTTTTCTTCTCATCCAATTCCACACGTGTAATTGTACCATCATTTTTCTTCTCTAACATGTGCAAATAGCAATACAAAAACTTGTAGCTTTCTTCCGGGGTACCACGCAAATCACTAACAGCTAGATTTCTCCCTCTCAATGTTGTGGAGTATGATATCTTCACACCTAATTTTGTATATTGTTTGACCTTCACACCTACATTTACCTGTAATACCAGCTACAAGTTATACTAGTTCTACTACATTTATCAGTAATACTTGTTACAAATTTTACTAGTATTACCCAGGTCTCAATCGCAAGAATTTAAATTGGATCTTCTAATCTATAATATACTACGATTCAACCACTGAAATCTGTTTGTTACCAATTTAAAATCCTAATCGATCCAGAAACTATGGTAAAATATCCAATGTGCATATAGCAAATCCTCAAATATACCTAATTGCCAAAGAATCTGGATTTTGAAACTGAAGAACGGAATAACACAAATGCAGAGGTCGACGGCGAGGCAGAGGTCGACCAGTGAGCTCGCCGTGGCCGGAGACAGCTCGACGACTGAGCTTGAAGGCGGCGGCGGCGGAGAGGAAGACCGCTCGGGCTCCCGATCAATTTCTTCTTTTTTTCTTTTTTTTTTTCTGAGTAATATTAGAGGGATAGTTTGGTCTTCACACACTGAAACATTTTTAAAAGGAACATGTAGATTAAATAGGGACATAGCAGATTTTTTTTCCCATTTAAGGGCTTTTGGAAAGTTGGCTCCTAAAGAGGCCACTCCTAAGTCTAGAGGTTAGAGAAGGTGATTAGTGAAGAGATTCGTTTATGGTTTATCCTTTAGCTGATAAGAGTATTATGTTTTTGGATTACAAAACCTGTTACACTAAGATAAAAGGATTTTTACGCATATACTTCTAAAAGGTATAGATATAGATATAGTGTTTATAAAAGATAAAAGTTAAAAGTTGAAGTTAAAAGCTGAAGTTAAATATATCCTTCTAAAAGATAAAAGTTGAAGTTATAGTGTTTGTAAGTTGTCACAAAATATTTAAAAACTCTATGTAACATAAATTCTAACAATAATTTACTAAAAACTAAAAAAGAAAAAATCGATATCTGCCAAAAACTTAAAAGGAAAATTATCACCAAAATAAGCAACAAAATAATATAAATTACTCAAAATAATGAGTTTAGTATAAGGAAATTATGCCTTAATTGCTTATTAAAGAATAACTAAAAAATATTTTTTTATAATTTCATATTTTCCTGATAATTAATTAAGAAATTATTTAATATTTAAAACAAAGGCAATTGATTGCATAATATTTTTGAATCTTTATTTAATATCTTATATGTTGTATATAGATGAAGAAGAAAAACTTAGAAGAATAAACCCTAGAGAAAACCTTAGAAAGAAAAGGAGAAAGAAGGAGAGACAACCCTGAAAAAAAAGATAATGTACATCCAAAAATGTTTTAGTAATTAATCTTATTGTCAAAGGAATGATAACTTTCACTATGACCCTGTTTCGAAAAAGATTGGAAAATCAATAACTTAATATATTAACATTCAAAATCTTATCAAGATTGGCAAGCATCATGTTCTGGAAAGGAAGAAGACACCCACATACTTTTAAGGTAAATCATGCATGTGTTATGGTTTAAGTAGTTTTTATTCAATAGTTTTTTTAAGAAATTTTACCTGATTTTTGCAAGTGTAATTAATTCTCGCGACTCTTTTATTTTCTCGATGAAAAATAGTTGTTTCCAGAAGCATATATGGCTAACATGAGAAGTTCATCTCTAACAATTTGAATAGATGAAACCTACTAGGGTGAGCATATTAGACAGTTTAGAAAGAAATAACTCAATACTATCAAAAATCATATGTTCGGATTCAGCTACTTTTCTTTTGACTACCCTGGAGCTGGGAAAAGTTAATAAATAAATGGTTATAACATATGATGCCAGTAAACTCTTGTGAATGATATTAGACAGTTGTGGAACCCATATATTCCGCCTATGTTAAAGTGTGTAAAAGAAAAAGTAACTACTGTAAAAGAACAATATTTCTCAAGTTGGTGCCAAGAACAGTAAGCGTAGTGAAAACTCATGGAAGAGTTTGCATACCAGCAAGAGAAGGCCAAGATTGTAAGCATGTCAAACAATATTTTAAGTCCAAGTGACAGCCGGACTAGTAGAAAAATTAACTTGATTTAATTATTCTATAAACATAAACCATCAACATTATTAAGATATTACTATGTTTTAGGATATTCAGTTTTGTAAAAGTTGTAAACCTGAAATATTTTTTAGCATATACTCATAAATGTATAATTTTGATTTCAAATTATAAAACCATTGTCATCAATAAATCAAAATTTTGAAAACTGTTTTATATGTTAAAATGTTCTATATGTTAATCAAAATTGGAAAAAATAATGTACTAAATAAATTTTAAAAAAATCAAAAATAAAAATATGTTAGAAGAATAAGTGATAGCTTAAGAAAATATCATCACCAGCAAAAGAAATATTAAAATATCTTATGTGCATGTATATTTTTATTTTAAAAAAATAAAACTGAAAAAGTAAATGACAATTATTTTAAAACAAATAAAAACTAAAAGAAGTATAAACGAAAAATTATCGGAATGGTCATTTACAAATAAAAGAGAGAGATAAAACCTGTAAAGAGAACTACTGTTTAAAAAAAGACCATCACTAGAAAATAAATAATAAAATATACATTATGTGTAATCTATTCGTAGTTGAAAAAATATATATATATATATATATATATTTGATTAATTAGATCGTCTATGCATATCCGTCTATACTGTTCTTTCATTTTGAGCTTTCTCTTAATGCATGTAGCTAGAGTCATGAACTAGCCACTGATTTCAGGCATCTAGGTTTTGCTATCCGCTTGCTTAGTTTACTAGAACCTTGTTTTGGATGAGTACTGCGTCATAACAAGCACATACCACTTAGTTATGGAGTTTTATGAATTATAATTGAACTTGATCTTAATGCTTTTATATATGTGTTGTTGCCTGCGAAAATTGAGTAACAAGATATATTGATCTCAGCCGGTTTTCTCTACGAATTATAGGTTAATCGATCTTTCGTGTTTCTTAGTCAAAGACTTAGGAGTAGACATGCATTTACATGAATTATTTTGAATGAATTGATCATCGAACCCCTGAGATCCCTTGAATGCCCAACACCTTTCTTTATTGTTTTACATCTCGTTTCGTTTGCTATTTAGTTTACTTGTTGCATGACACAACAAAATCTTTGCCTTTATATTTAAGTTCTAGCCTTACTTGTTCCTCTAGATTCGTAATACAACTTCTCTATCTGTGGGATCGATAACCTTAAGTACTACCACAGATTTGGTTGTTCACTTGTAGCTTTATCATTGTGTTGTTTGAGGAAAACTAGACTACGCATATACACACACCTCGCACCACAAGCAAGTTTTTGGCACCGTTGCCGAGGAGAGATTGTTTGTTTACAAGTCTAAGAACTAGAGTAACGTCTAGGACACTTTGATTTTGATTTTTCTTTTTGGTTTTTACTATTTCAGAAGACGTTGAGGATGAATCTCAATGCTCTACCTGAGCAATTTCAGAACCTTACTCTTGTGCAACTCATGGCGCACTACAACATCATGGATGGAGATGATATGCTCAAATTAACCCGAGCGCAATTCTCTCAAATTAAGAGATCGATTGTAGTACATAGGGTCGAATTCCACAAAGAACTCACATTCACACAATAGATTATCAGTTTATGAATTAAGCTAAACAGCAAAAATTGTAATTAAAAACAACAAAGCAATTAAATATGTTGTAAAACAATTAGGAAAAGAGCTAAGCTGTAAGAATTTCTCAGGTAATTCAGAATTGCAGAACAAATAAATTGTCAGGATTATTATTAAGAACCGTTCACGAACTCGAAACACAATGGTAAAATCAACCAGCTTTTGCTACAAAAATTATCTATGTCTACATCTAGAATTCTAATTTTTTTTGCTAAATTCCTCCATTTAGACAAGCATTAATGATTAGGTTCGATTGTTCACAAAATACCTAAACCAAATTTCTTTGCGAATAGTTATTTTGCTCATCTAAGATAGTTCAGGCAATCAATTACACTTTCGTGTCAACTAATCAACATAAGATCAGATTCCAGGTCGCGAAGCTAGAATAAGCAATAAACACAATCCACATGAAGAACTGTATTGATTCAATCCTAACAAATCTAACAATCTAAGAATTCATCATAAACCTTTGACAATCTCTAAAACTAACAAGCAAACTACTCAGACATAGTGAATGAAACAAACACCATGAATAGAATAGAATAGATTTCTCAAAATAAATCTCTCAAAGTCTGTCAATAGAATCCAAGAGTAAAGTGAAAATGTGGCCTAAACAAGTGGCCAAAACCCTAAAAATATAGCTAAACACGAGCCAAGGTGGTTTTGGAAGATTCTGGAGATTTTGGGCGAACAGAAAATCTTCTATAAATCTTTATATGTGCCTGGTGTCTGTGTCGATTGACACCACCCTTGGTGTCGGTTGACACCAATGGTAAAAATATGGCATTTCTCTGCGATCACTCCACCTCATATCTGCTTTGATTCATATGACTTCAAAAGCCTCCAAAAGCCTCCATAATTGTCTAACTCATGCAAGAACCTGCAAAGACTCTAAAAGACTCAAAAAACACCGAAACGACTCGATAAACACTACATATATCATGGCTAAAAACCGGTAAAATTCATGATATATCAACTCCCCTAGACTTAGCTTTTGCTTGCCCTCAAGCAAACAGAGAACTAAACTAGAGAAAGAAGTTTAAAAACACATAAAATCATTTTGTCATAGGAGCACCACACTCACATTCGCCATTGTAATCCACTAGAAATTCTTACCTGACAGGATCCAGACCACCATGTACTTCACCATAGACATCGCAACTTTCCAGATTCAACCCATAATTTCGCAACATAGTCCATAAGCCCTTCATCGCTGGGTCTCATCTTTGATCTCAATATCAAGAACCTTCTAGACTCATACTCATACAATACCATGACAAAATCAACCATACAACAATAGGTACTCTTTCTTTCCCCCAGACTTATTATTTTTGTATTCTTTTCTTTCTTCCTTTTTTTTGTTTTATTTCTTTTAAAGGTGTAGGCAAATAATGGTATCACAGGAAATTTTTCTAACCTCGCTTCCAACCTTCGTGTGATCATCTCTTTCAAAGTAAAATAATAGGATCATTGAAAATTTTCCTACCCTTTTATTCAAAAGAAAGTCGTATCATCTTTTCTCTATATATTTTTTTATTAGAATAAGGGAGACGAGTACCATTACTTTTTACACAGGTTGTCTGCTGTCAAGTATGAACGAGGAGTCAAGTATGAACGAGGAGTCAAGTCCTATGAACATTAGCCACATCGATGAAGTAAAAAGAAAAATCAGAAATTAGCTCAGGCTTTAGTGGATTTCTGCTGGAAATGTGGATGTCTCTAGTCAACCTCTCAACCTTTGGTTTTTCTATTAGTCTCGGATGTCAGTCATGTTTGAATCAATGGTTACTTAAGTTCCTGCAAATGTGGTGGTTTCATCGAAAAATCATAGAAGCATGAGTTCGGTTGAAAATTAAAAAGAACTGACTCAATAAAAATATTAAAATATTACAGACTTACCAATGGGTTGCCTCCTACTAAGTGTTTTTTTAGTCAGTAGCTTGACTATGCCACGGTCAGACATTTGTGGATCGGCTAATGGCAATGAATGCCTCTGCGAAAATCATTTCATCCATGGTGGTGTATATGCATTAAGCGCATGAGAACGGCCAAAGAAGTGAGGAACATCAGTCGGGCGAGACGTAAGTCTGTGTGGAACACTTCTTTTCTCTGTAAGATCATCAGAAGGAGAAATAAGCGCTCTACGATAATCTCGTGGCTTGGTTAACTGTAAAACAGTCTTTGTACCTTGGAAAATCTTATTGATGATATTAGATGGTTTGGGTCCAGAAAGTGTGTACCTTTGCTTTTCCCGGGGTGAATGATGTGTGGGATGTGGAGTTTTCTGTTTGGCAGCAGCTCTCGGGCTTGCAGTATTGAGATCATCCCGAAAACCAGTCTCGTCGTGTCTGGTGTCGACCGACACCCTAGTGGTGTCGATCGACACTGTGCCTACAGCTCGGATATCTGTACTTTTCTGCAATTCAGCTTTGCAATCCCTTTTTCCATCACAAAAGCGTCTTCTTCCAGCAACTTGTTAGTGAGTAGAACCTCGTCTTGGAGCCTAGTCCGGAAGAGATGATCACCACTCTAATCCTCAAGTTCATAAATTTGGTTATTCACTTGCTCACTAGGACCCAACTCTTTGACATACCCAGCAGTAATGTATGCAGAGGTTTCTACGGAGAATGCTTGACCATCAATGGTGGGTGTCTTTCTCAGCTTGTCCATGTCAAATTTCATGACCAAATCACCCACATTCAAGCCTATCATTCCTTTCCTCACATCAATCATGGCACCAGCTGTAGCCAAGAAAGATTTTCCTAGAATAAGAGGATCCTGAGGTTCTTCCTCATATTTCAACACCACAAAGTCTGTGTGAATCAAGCAATCTCCATTTTTTACTAGAACATCTTCTAAGACACCTTCTGGAATCTTTTTGGATCGATCAGTCAAGATAACATAGATTCCCGTTGGTTTGAAAGCAGTCAACCCAAGGCTAACAGCAACAAAGTGAGACATCAAGTTGATATTCGAGCCAAGATCACAAAGAGAATGAGGAAATCTTCCTGTGGAGATGGAGCAATCAAGCACAAAACTTCTTGGCTCATGTAGCTTCTCTGGAATCCTACTCTTAATCATGGCACTAACTCATTTAGAGACTATCACTTCCTTCGGTTTTCCTTTCCTTTTTTGTGGGGTCTCGTTCAAGAAAATTGCACTAATGTCCTTGGTAAGCGCAGCTCCTTCCTCAAGACTCACACAATTAGTAACCATTATCCTAACATACCTCTTGAGTGGAGGTGAAAGCTTGACTGCATCAACTAGAGGGAGCTTATTCAATACCTTATCCATCATTGCTTGGCATCTAGCTTTCTCCATCTCTTGTTTAGACTTTCTAGGAGTTCTTGGGAAAGGAACCTTTGGTTTGTAGACGCATTTCTCTAAAGTTTGTGACTTTTCAGAACTTGGTTCACCAGATGGCTGGTCGTGTCGACCGACACCAAGGTTGTGTTGATCGACACTAATAGTTTGAATTGTATCATTGACTTTTGGCTGCTGGTGTCGATCGATACCAGCAGTAATATAGATCAATACTGGTGTTTCATAACATGGAGTAGCCTTGTCTTGCTACTGGTGTTGATCGACACCAGGGTGTGTGTCGATTGACAATGGTACCACTTCTACAACATCCTCTTTGATTTCTTCTAACTCCACGAGTTCATCTCCACTTTTCACGAAAATGGCATTTCAGCCATGGTTAGGGTTGTTCTCAGTCCTTTAGGAAGGAATCCCTCTTGTCTTTTGACATCCCCAACAGTTTGTGCAACCTGAACATCTAACTTCTTGACATGGGTGTTCAAGGCTTTGAATTTCCCATTCAAATCAGTGTATAAAGCATCAATCATCCTATTAAAATCAATTGTAATCTTCTGCTGACCTTCCAAAATCTGTTCCACCATAGACTTCATCTCACTTTCTGCAGTTTTGGGAGGGGGTGTCTGGTAAGATGAGGATCCATACTTCCTACTGAAGTTGCTATTGCTCTGTAAAGGTTTTTGGTACTGAGGGTCAATTGTCTCAACTTCTACAGCAAATTGAACTGACTTTTTGCTCACCAGAATATTGTGAGCAATCTGCTTCCCATCAATGCTTTCAGCTTGCTTCTACCTCTCAAAATCAGCGTTCTTGGTGCTATTACTAGAAGCCAAGTTCTCAATCAGTACAATATCATCTTCAGGATACCTAGTGTTGAAGTTTAAACATTGCTCGCAGCATCGAGAACCATTTGGTATCTCCAATCCACACCTCTGAAGAAAATGCCTAGTAGCTAAACCTCCGAAAAACCATGATTTGGACAATCTCTCTTGTACGCTCTGAATCGCACCCAAGAAGCCTTGAATGCTTCAGTCGGTCCTTGAGAAAATGCAGAGATTTTTGTTCTCAGCTCTTCAGACCATGCATCATCGTAGAAGTTGTTCAGAAAAGCAATCTTGGTCTCTTTCCAAGTTGTCAGTGATCCCAGCTTTTAAGCCAAGAAACTGCTTTCCCAACAAGAGAGTATGGGAAGAGCTTTAAGAAGAGGTAGTCATTGGATACACCATTTGCTTTGATCCTTGTTACCAGATCCTCAAACCTCTCAATATGATCCATGGGGTGCTCATGAGAAAGATCATGAAAAGGATTCTGGCCCACAAGAGTGTAGTATGCGGGTTTCAGCTCAAAGTCGTTTCTCTGAAATGGAGGAGGTCAAATAGCATACCGATTAGCATAGAACTGCTCAGGTGATATGCTCAAATTTTAATCCCTAGAGCTACACCGCAAGTGCACATATATGCAATTGTAGTATATAGGGGTCGAATCCACAAAGACTCATAATATTTCATAATAGATTTTTTCGTTTCGAATTAAGCTAAGTTAAACATGAGATAAATTAAAACAATTCAAAAACAGTAAATGAAGTTTGTTGTATTCAAATGGGAAAAACGTCAAGCTTAGGGAATTTCTCAGGAATTCATGAAATGCAAATCAATTAACCAGTTAGGATTGAATTAAACACCAGTTCTAGAACTCAAATCACTAATATTGAACTAACCAACTTTCGCTGTGAGAGTTCTCTATGCCTAAAATATAAGAAACCAAATTCCTTTGTGAGACTTAAGATTTTAAACAAGCATTAAGTTCAAGTTTGATTTGTTCACAAATTATCTAATCCAAATTACTTTGCAATTATCTAATTTGCTCACTCTAGGTTCTGTCATGTTCCAAATCACACCGTCGTTTCAATTCAATAACCTAAGATCGAGATTCTAGGTGATCAGGCCAGATCTAGCTTTAAGAACAACCTAAGTGAAGAACTTATAAAGTTATGAATCCTAACCAATCAATCATACTTACAAATCCATGAAAACCCGAGTGAGAATCCCTGAACCTAACAAGTGATATACTCAGACATATTCATTGAAATCAAAGACATGAATTGAATAGATATCATATAAAACTCAAAAGAAAAATAAAAACATGGGTTCAAAATCTTCTGTCAAGTGTACAGAGTAATAGATCAGCCCCAAGCTCTCAATCTCTCCAATAGTCTCTTGCCAAAGATGAACTCTCTCTTATCTAAACCTAAAACCCCTACTTAATACCCTAAAACACGATTTGGGTTCTTCTGTAAATAATTAAAACTTCTGGGCAAGATTCTAAATTTCCATGTGTAGCTTTAGCATGTGACACGTGTCGATCGACACCAGTGGTTTGTCTTCACACCAGCTTCAGCTTCTCAGCAACAATGCTCCAAAATGCTCCAAAATATCTAAAAGTTCTCAAATGTGTGTAAACCTGTAAAAATCTCTAATAGGACTCTAAAGACACATAAAAAACTCGATCAAGAACATACATTGTGGTTTAAAAACCATAAAACCATGATATATCAACTCTCCTAGACTTAGCTTTTGCTTGCCCTCAAGTAAACATAGAACTAAACCAGAGAAAGAAGTTTGAAAACACAGAAACTCATTTCGTCATAGGAGCACCACACTCACATTTACCATAGTAAACCACTAGGAATTCTTACATGACAAGATCTAGACCACCATATACTTCACCATAGACACTCACAGCTTTCCAGATTCAAACCACAATTTCGCAACATAGTCCATAAACCTTTCATCGCTTGGTCTCATATTTGATCTCAATGCCAAGGTCTTTTTAGACTCATTCGCGTACAGTACAATGATGCATCAACCATATATAACGTTTTGGTACTCTTTCTCTCTCATAGACTTATTATTTTCCTTATTCTTTTTTTGACAAAGTTGTAGGCGAAAAATGGCATCACAGAAAATTTTCCTAACCTCGCTTCTATACTTCATGTGATAATCTCTTTCAAAGTAAAATAATGGGATCATTGGAAATTTTCCTACCCCCTTTACTCAAAAGAAAGTCATCTCATCTTTTATATTTCTTGCTTTTTTTTTAATAAGGGAAAGGAATACCGTTACGTTTACACGGGTTGTTCTGCTGTCAAGTATGAATGAGGAGTCAAGCCGTAAGAGCATTAATCACATCGATGAGGTAAAAGAAAAAATAAGAAATTACCTCATGCTTTAGTGGATTTCTGCTGGAAATGTGGATGTCTCTAGTCAACCGGTCAGCCTTTGGTTTTTTCATTAGTCTCGGATGTCAGTCAAGTTCAAATCAAATGGTTACTTAAGTTCCTTCAAAATGTGGTGGTTCCTCGAAAATCTTAGTTTCATACTAAATTTTGACTCGATAAAATAAAGACTCAATTGACTCTAAGAAAAGAAAAGAAAAGAGAATGTTAGTAACTACCTCCCCCAGACTTAAACAACATTGTTCTCAGTGTTATAGAAGCATGAGTTTGGCGAAAAGACAAACAAAAACTCAGAGGAAGAGAAAAGTGAAAGTTACCTATGCAGGGCCCCTGTGTCGATCGACACACAGCTTGGTCTCGATAGACACTGGCATAAATCAATGATATTTGTTTGAGTTTAGTGGTGGTGTTTACCGACACAGCTACTGGTGTCGATGGACTCCAGCCATATACAGCAACACGGATTTTCGCAAACGGTTAGAACAAAAACCTGTAAGCTAAGAAGAACAACTCAAATTCAACATAAGAAACACCATCATATCTTCATAATCAATTCCAAGAGATAAAAGAATAAGCGAAAGCTAAATGAAAACATAAAAATGTCACAAAGCTAAAGAAAGATACAAAAAGACATAATGGAGCATGTGAAGGGCTTCCGCTGCAAACCTACAAGATGGTGAGCAAATAGCACCAAAACTAATATCATGCTTAGCGGGGAAGGCAGTGGAGTATTCATGCTCCGCCAGGTGACCCACTACATAATGGAGCATGATTAACTCCTGAAGTCTCATCTTGGCCACTTTGGATTTGCACAAGAGCTTGCTACCAACTAGCTTAGCAAGGTAATAGAGCACGGGATAATGTATATCGGACTGCATCTACGTCTTGGAATCATAATCTCCAGTGCCAAAGTTGCCCCAAAAGACCTGCTGATCAGGGAAGTCACTCGGAATTGCTACCCCCATAGCATTCTCTCTAAACTTGTAAATGGGGCACAATGTGGGGAAGGATATCCTGTAGCGCCTCTTGCGAAGCATGAAAATGATAGTGCCTTGCTGAGCAATCTTGTTAGCATCATCTTTATATTAGACACAGATCGTGGCGAAGAACTGGTAAACCAACTGTAGATAGAGCTTGTAGTACGTAGTTGCCATAGTTCACAATCCCATCCCCATGCTTGTCAATGTATCCATACAAACAACTCGAGTTCGTTTAACCTCCACTATCAGCCAAGCATTGTAGAACAAAGTATCGTAGTTGTCCCAGAAATCAAGGATTGAACGATCAACACACTTAGAGGATATTATCTCAACAGCTTGCTCGACATCCCAAATTCAAGCCGATTTGATCGGCGTACCCTCAATTCTTGGCCATCGGAGATGAGGCTGCTCTGATGGTGTTGAAGCTGTTGTGGTGATGGCTTTGTTCGTGCGCTTAGATCATTTCAGAGTAGACATCTGTAGTTATAAAAAAAGAAAAATAACCTCAAAGCATTATGTCGGGAAGTAAAATCAGTGAATAGACGAAGTTGTATGCTAAACTGCAAGAACACCAATCCACAATATCAAAACTAACTCTAATTCATTGTAATTACAGTCCAATTTTATGGTCCTGGGCTATATGCCAAACAAAATCTCTAGTGAGGATCAAGGCTAAGCAAACTTGTGAAATAGCACTAGATATCACAAACCAATGATGAATTCTTCCTCTAACATCTTAAATAGGCAAGATTTAGCGAATGAATTAAGTTAAAAGAGGCTTAAATTGAAGATCCAAAAATTAGGGTTCATGAACGACAATTGGGAGATTTGAAGAACATACCTTGGAATTGGATTGAATGATTGCTAGATATGGATTAAACACGAAAATCGAATAAAATTAGGACTTTGAATCACTCAAATCGGTGAAATATTAAGGGTTTTGAAGATTTGGGAATGGAAGTTTTCTTAAGTTCTCACATAGGGGGGTGGGGGAATGGGGAGGAAGAAGAAGAAGAAAGGAATTTATAGCACTTACCTTGTGGTGGTTGGTGTCGACCAACACCAGGGGTGGTGTCGACCGACACCAGCTGGGGTGGTGTCGATCGACACCAACACCTTAAGTCGGTGCTTCTTCTGCTTTCCAGGGGTATCCACCGACACCAAGGGTGGTGTTGATCGAATTCGATTCTCATTGTCATCAATAAACTTCTTTTTCTGTTTTTCATGACTCAAATATGCAAAAACGAAAACCAAACAAAAACAAGACTCAAAATCAATGTATATACAGACTTACCAGTGGGTTGCCTCCCACTCAGCGCTTGTTTAACGTCACGAGCTTGACCGTACTACACTCAGGCATCAGGTGCAACTTGTAAGTTCATCACGTGTCCCGGGGAGGTTTTGGCTTTGGCCCAGTAGTGTTTCACCCTTTGTCCATTCTTAGTGAACTCATTACCTTCGGTATTCGTCAACACAATAGCACCATAAGGGTTGACCTCCTTGACGGTGAAAAGACATGACCAATGAGAATGCAATTTTCCAGAAAAAAATTGTAAATGAGAGTTATATAGAAGTACCTGGTCGTTTGGTTCGAAACTCCTGGAGATGATCTTTTTGTCGTGATATGCTTTAGTGCATTCCGTGTACAACTTGGAGTTCTCGTAAGCATGATATCGTATCTCGTCCAGTTCATTCAGCTGCACCAATCTTTTCTCTGCAATACTTTAACTGCCCATGATGCCTTGTGCTCCAGCTAAACTAGAAGATGACACACTTTCCATAGAGAAGGTGGAACGGCGTAGTCCCCAACGGTGTTTTAAATGCGGTTCTGTAAGCGCATAGCGTGTTGTCAAACTTAGTGGACCAATCTTTTCTGGTCTTGCCCACGGTTTTCTGGATACCTCAACCTGTCCACTCGTCTGAGGGTGATACGGAGTAGCCATGCGGTGATAAACACCATGTTTCTTCAACAACTTCTCAAAAACCTTGTTGATAAAGTATTAGCCACCATCACTTATTATGATTCGAGGTACTCTGAAACAAGAGAAAATGATGGTCTTAAAAAGCTTAAGAACCACAGAGGCATCATTGGTAGGACTAGCGATGGCTTCCACCCATTTAGATACATAGTCCACATCAACCAAGATGTACCTATTCCCATAAGATGATGGAAAATGGCTCATAAAATCAATGCCCCATCAATCAAATACCTCAACCTCCAGGATGAAGTTTTACGGCATCTCATGCGTCTTGCTAATCTTTCCCCTTCTCTGACAGATATCACACTGAACTATGAATGCGTGAGCATCTTGGAATATAGTAGCCCACCAGAAACCTGCTTGGAGGACCTTAGAGACTGTTTTAAAGGTCGTGAAGTGTCCAGCATACTCGGAACCATAACAATGAAATAACACGTCCTTAACTTCAGTCTCAGCAATGCATCTTCTTTAAATGCCGTCAGCGCAATGCTTGTATAGGTAGGGCTCATCTCAGTAAAATTGTCTAAGCTCCCTCAAAAATTTATTCTTCGCATACCCCTTGAAATTCTCTGGCTAAACATCTGCAGCGAGATAGTTAACAATGCCAGTATACCACGGTTTATCGGAAACAGTTACTGCACATACCTCATTGTTAAAATCATAATTCTAGATCATAGGAGATTCCAAAAGCTTATGAAAGATCTCTTCTGCGAGGTTACTGAGAGTATCTACTTAGAACGTCTGCTCATCTATGGTGGGTCGCTTCACAAGTTTGTCCATATCAAAATTCATAATTAAATCACCCATATTTAAAGCTATCTTACCATTCCGCACTTCAATGAGTGCACCAGCTGTAGCCAAGAAAGGTCTACCTAGGATAAGATGATCCTTAGGCTCATCGGTGTATTGCAGCA
Source organism: Cardamine occulta (assembly GCA_028015245.1). Taxonomy (NCBI): domain Eukaryota; kingdom Viridiplantae; phylum Streptophyta; class Magnoliopsida; order Brassicales; family Brassicaceae; genus Cardamine; species Cardamine occulta. The sequence goes on from CM051368.1 coordinate 7,244,262, forward strand.
CCACAAAGTCAGTGGGAATCATGCATTCCCCTATGCGCACAGGCACATCTTCCAACACACCTTCTGGAATCCTTATGCTTCTATCAGCTAAGATCAAAGAGATCTTTGTAGGCATGAAATCAGTCTTACCAGGGCCTACAACAACTGAGTAAGGCATCAAACTCACGCTTGAACTCCGATCACACAGCTAACCTTTGAATATATCTTTTAATATAGAACAATCCAAAACAAAACTTCATAGATCCTTGAGCTTCTCTGAAATTCTGTATTGAATCACAGCACTACAGACTTCATAGATCATCATAACACCTTCCTCTTCTTGCATACTCTACGTAAGCATATTCTTCAGACATCTCTTAACCGTAGGAGTAGTCTTGATGGCATCAATCAATGAAATCTCAATGGTGAACTTATCCATCATAGCCTTACAATTTGCTTCATACAGCTCTTGTTTAGACTTTCTGGGTTTCCTGGAAAAGTCACCTTAGGTTTGTAAACTCGTTCTTCTGAAATCAGTGGCTTCACAGAACTTGGTTTCTCAGATGGGTCTTGGTGTCGACCGACACCAGTGTTGTGTCGATCAACACTGTGTGATTGATTTGATCCTTCGGACTTGGACTGCTGCTGTCGATCGATAACATGTGTTGTGTCGATCGATGGTGGCACTTTAGAATTCGGAATTACTTCATCCTGCTGCTGGTGTCGATCAACACCAAAGGGTGTGTCGATTGATACAGACACCTCTTCTGTAATATCTTCTTCAATTTTCTCTAACTCCATGAGTTCATCAACACTTAAATCATTTATAAGTACATGATTGAGCTTCTTACCACTTATCAATGTAACGGCATTGCACTGATATTCGGGTTAGCATTTGTTCTTCCTGAAAAAACTTCATCTTGTCGCTTCACAGACCCAACAGTTTGCGCAACCTGAGTATCCAATTGCTTGATATGAGTGTTCAAAGCTTCAAACTTCCCATTCAAGTCCGTGTACAGAGCATCTATCTTGCCATTAAAGTCAACCGTGATCATCTGCTGACCCTCCAAAATCTGCTCAAGTATGGACTTCATTTCACTTTGCTTGGTTGGTGCATGAGGTGTCTGGTAAGATGAGGATCCATAGTTCCTGGTGAAACTACCATTGCTCTGAAAAGGCTTATGGTACTGCAGCCTGGAGACGTAACCAAAAGAGTTGTGGTTACCAGAGTAAGTATTCCTCTGATTATTCCCATTGTAATCACCTCTGCCTTGTAGATTACCAAATTTCTGACCCTGAAAATCAGTCCCACCAATGTAGTTCACATCCTCTTCATCACATCCTTCTTCTTCTGGCTCAAAGGTTTCAACCTCTGTAGCAAACTGAATCGTCTTCTTATTCACCAGAATGTTATGAACCGAATCCAACTAAGTCTTCAGCTTAGTAATCTGTTTTCCATCTATATTCCATCTATAAGTGTTCATTATCTCAAGTCGGCATTTTTGGTGATATTACTAGATGCCAAGTTCTAAATCAGCACATAAGCTTCTTCTGGAGACCTTGTGTTAAAATTTCTGTTACTACCAGCATCTAGAGCCATCTGATATCTCCAATCCACACCTTTGAATAAAATACCCAATTGGTTAAAGACCATGTCTGTAATTGCTTCAACCAATAAGCCGCTTCACCACTAAGAGAATGTGGGAAAATTTTACAAAGAGGTAGTCATAGCTGACTCCATTGTGCTTCATGCTATTCACCAGATCTTGAAACCTCTCAATGTGATCCATGGGGTGCTCATGAGAAAGCCCATGGAAATGATAATTTCCAACTAAGGTGTAGTAGGACGGCTTCAACTCAAAATCAGCTCTCTGGAAAGTAGAAAGTCAAATCACAGAACTATTCGCATTAAATTAATCAGGCCTGTTGTAATCTCCAAGTGTTCTTCCTCTTCCAGCGCGCGCTGGCGTGTTCTCTTGTGCAATCTCTACGCCTGCAGCAGTAACTGGCACTATGGGGTTCACATTATCATCAAGTCTCTGCTCTTGATTGTTGCACACGTGACCCTCTTGGTCCCTAATAACACCAGCATCATACTGAAGTAAAACCACACGATCAGCCATTTCTGCTGGTTTTTTTGCTTTCCTTCCTGCTCGTTCTAACTTTGCTAGCTCTTGATTCGGAAGGGACAAAAGCTGACTGTATTTCTTGCTCCGGGTAACACGTTGAGGCATACACCTGATACACACAAGACAAAAAGAAAGAACTATTTAAGTAAAACTGAAAAATAAAAACTTAGTCTAAATTCTACACCTAAATCTATGGAAAACAAGAGTCCCCAGCAATGGTGCCAGAAACTTGATATGCTCAAAGTTTAATCCCTAGAGCTACACCGCAAGTACACAGATATGCAATTATAGTATATAGGGGTCGAATCCACACAGACTCAGAATATTTCACAATAGATCTTCTCGTCTCGAATTAAGCTAAGTTAAATAGGAGATAAATTAAAACAATGCAAAAACTGTAAATGAAGTTTGTTGTATTCAAATGGGAAAAACGTCAAGCTCAGAGAATTTCTCAGGAATTCATGAAATACAAATAAATTAACCAGTTACGATCAAATTAAACACCAGTCCTAGAACTCAAATCACTAATATTGAACTAACCAACTTTCGCTGTGAGAGTTCTCTATGCCTAAAATCTAAGAAACGAAATTCTTTTGTGAGAGTTAAGATTTTAAACAAGCATTAAGTTCAAGTTTAATTAGTTCACAAATTATCTAATCTAAATTACTTTGCAATTATCTAATTTGCTCACTCTAGGTTCTGTCAGGTTCAAAATCACACCGTCGTGTCAATTCAATAACCTAAGATCTAGATTCTAGGTGATCAGACCAGATCTAGCTTTAAGAACAACTTAGGTGAAGAACTTATAAAGTTATGAATCCTAACCAATTAATCAATTTTATAAATCCATGAAAACCCTAGCGAGAATCCCTGAACCTAACAAGTGATATACTCAGACATATTCATTGAAATCAAAAATATGAATTGAATAGATATCATATAAAACTCAAAAGAAGAAATAGAAACATGGGTTCTAAATATTTTCTCAAGTATACAGAGTAATAGATCAGCCCCAAGCTCTCAATCTCTCCAATAGTCTCTTGCCAAAGATGTGCTCTCTCTAATCTAAACCTAAAAACCCTACTTAATACCCTAAAACACAATTTAGATTCTTTTGTAAATAATTAAAACTTCTGGACAAGGTTGCAAATCTTCAAAACTTGTAAATTTCCGTGTGTAGCTTCAGCATGTGGCATGTGTTGAGCAACACCCATGGTGGTGTCGATCGACACCCATGGTGGTGTCGATTGACACCAGTGGTCTGTCTTGGCACCAGCTTCAGCTTCTCAGCAACAATGCTCCAAAATGTCCAAAAGTTCTCAAATGTGTGTAAACCTGTAAAAGACTCTAATAGGACTCTAAAGACACATAAGAGACTCGATTAAGAACATATATCATGGCTTAAAACCCATAAAAACCGTGATATATCATCAGGCCTGTTGTAATCCCCAAATGTATCAACTCCGCTGTTACCCTGTGGACCATCATTGATACGTTGTTGTCGATCGACACTAGGGGGTGGGTGTCGCTCGACACCAATGATGCCTGCGATCACGTTTCCATCTAAATCAAGTTTCTGACCCTGCTCGTTGCGCATTTGGCCCTCTTGATCACGTAAAACTCCAGCCTCATCCCTTATCAGCACTAGCGGGTTCATCATTCCTGCTCCCCGCTGTGTTTTCCGGTTTGCTCGTTCTAACTCTACTAGTTCTTGAGTAGAAAGATTCCCTAGCTGAAGATTCTTTTTGCTTCTGGTTACGCGATTATGCATACACCTGAAACACACAAGACAAAAAGAAAAGATAGACTAAATTCTAACTTAAATCTAATGGCGAATCAAAGAGTTCCCCGGCAACGGTGCCAAAATTTGATATGCTCAAATTAACCCTAGAGCAACTCTCTCAAATTAAGATATCGATTGTAGTACTTATGGGTGGAATTCCACAGAGATTTCACGTTCACACATATCATACAATTGCTGTTTGTATTAACAATTGTATGATCTTCTAGAAAGATGACGAAAAGGAAGATAAATGTTTGTTTTGTGGTGCAAAAAGATGGAAGCCTAAGGATGTCCGGCGTAGAACAAAAGTACCATATAGTCGTATGTGGTATCTACCTATTGCTTACAGATTGAAGAGAATGTATGAGAGCGAGAAGACTGTAGCAGCAATGAGATGGCATGCCGAGCACCAATCAAAGGAGGGAGAAATGTGTCATTCTTCTAATGCAGCGGAGCGGAGATATTTTTAAGATCAAAATCCCCGGTTTGCCGAAGAACCCTTGTAACGTTTATCTTGGATTATGTACTGATGGGTTCAATCCATTTGGCATGTCTAATAATCCTTCGCTTTGGCCTATGATCCTGACTCCATATAATTTAGCCCATGATATGTGCATGAATACAATGTACTTGTTTCTTACAATTCTCAATTCTGGGCCAAATCATCTGCGAGCTAGTCTTGATATTTTCCTCCAACCTCTTATTGAGGAGTTAAAAGAGTTGTGGTCTACTGGAGTTGATGCATACGATGTGTCCTTGAATCAAAATTTTAATCTAAAAGCAATGTTGTTGGGGACAATAAGCGACTTGCCGGCGTATAGTATGTTATCAGCATGGACAACCCATGGTAAATTATCTTGTCCAATTTGCATGGAAAATACAAAGTATTTTTATCTACCTAATGGAAGGAAGACATGTTGGTTTGATTATCATCGGAGATTTCTTCCTTATGGTCATCCACTGAAGAGGAATAGAAAATACTTTTTGAAGGGAAAAGATGCTTCGAGAGAGTATCCACCTGAGTCTTTGACCGGTGAGCAAGTTTATTGGGAGCGGTTGAATGTTGTAAATCCACCAAAAACAAAGGACGTCGGTGGAAACAGTCACAAAAAGAAGAAGCCTGGCTATGGGAAGGAGCATAACTGGCACAAGGAAAGCATATTTTGGGAGCTGCCGTAGTGGAAAGACCTCAATCTCCGACATAATCTTGATGTATAGAGAAGAATTGTTTTGACAACATCATGAATACTCTTTGCCGTGTGAAAGGTAAATCAAAAGACAACATCATGTCAAGATTGGATATAAAACAATTCTGTTCGCGGTCACACTTACATATTGATAGTGAGGGTAAAGCTCCTTTCCTAGACTTTGCATTGACAACATCATCCAGAACAAGTTTACTGGAATGTGTGAAACATGCGGTTAAATTCCCCGATGGTTAATCTTCAGACTTAACTCGTTGTGTTGATATGGACAATGGAATGTTTTCGCCATTTTGCGGATAGAAATTGTCGGGGAAGGAAGATTACTTTTTCAGTTCCTGGTTCTCCGGTTGTCGAGTTTTATGGCTCTAAAGTAACTCCTCGGTTGGCGATTATATCATGTTTGAAGGCATAAAGATTGATAAATGAAGGATGTATGGGCTTCTTGGCGGTGCTAGTGGGTGAGGAGAAGCAATCACCTAAAATCGAAGAAATTCCAGTAGTATCAGATTTTTCAGAAGTTTTTCCAGAGGATATACCAGGTTTACCACCATCACGTGATGTTAATTTTACGATTGAGGTTATCCCAGGAACATCACCAATTTCCAAGGCTCCGTACAGGATGGCTCCATCAGAAATGGCAGAGTTAAAGAAGCAGCTCATGGAGTTATTAGAAAAAGGCTTTATTCGTCCTAGTTCATCCCCTTGGGGTGCACCTGTACTATTTGTGAAAAAGAAAGATGGTAGTATGAGGTTGTGCATTGACTACCGACAATTGAATCAAGTGACGATCAAGAACAAGTATCCTATGCCTAGGATCGATGATCTACTTGATCAGCTTCAAGGAGCGAGTTGGTTCTCTAAGATCGATCTAAGGTCAGGCTATCATCATGTGAGAATCCGAGATGGTGATATCTCTAAGACACCTTTTTGGACCAGATATGGACATTTTGAATTTGTGGTTATGCCTTTTGGCCTAAGTAATGCTCCAGCTATATTCATGGATTTGATGAACAGGGTATTTAGACCGCACTTAGACAATTTTGTCATTGTGTTCATCGATGATATCTTGGTTTATTCAAAAAGTCGGGAAGAGCATGCTAAGCATTTAAGATTGATACTTCAGACTCTTAAAGAAGAGTGGTTGTATGCTAAGTGGAGCAATTGCGAATTTTGGCTTCGACACGTAGGATTTTTGGGACATTTGGTATCAGGAGAAGGTGTTGTAGTCGATCCTGCCAAAGTTGAGGCAGTCACTAACTGAAAGCAGCCGAACAATGTCTTAGAAATCCGTAGTTTTCTTGATCTAGCCGAGTATTACAGAAAATTCATAGAAATTTTTACTCAAATTGCTAGACCACTCACCCAACTACTTTGCAAAGGAACTCAGTTTATTTGGAGTGAGTCTTGTGAGCAGAGCTTTAAGACACTGAAGAAAAGGTTAACTTCTGCTCCGGTGTTAGCTGAGGAAGCATTAAGATGTATGAAACGCTTAAACCTTTTTATCACTAGAATGGTATGAAGGTTGATGTTGCAGAGTTTGTATCGAAGTGTTTGATATGTCAGCAAGTAAAAACTGAGCATCAAAAGCCTAGTGGTAAACTGCAACCATTACCTATCCCAGAGTGGAAATGGAAAAAAGTTTCTATGGATTTTGTCACTGGACTTCCAAGGTCACAAAAAAAGAAATGACTCATTTTGGGTAATAGTGGACCGACTCACTAAATCAGCTCATTTTCTGCCAGTAAAGAAGACATTTTCTACATCCCAACTTGCAGAGATCTATGTGAAAGAAATTGTGAGGTTGCAGAGTCCCAAGTAGCATTGTTTTAGACAGTGATCAAGAATTCACTTCTCATTTTTGGAATGGCTTACATCAGGCATTCGGTACGCAACTACATTTTAGTACCGCTTATCATCCTCAGACAGATGGGCAGTCTGAGAGAACTATTCAAATACAAGAGGAAATGTTGAGATCATGTGTTTTGGATAGCCATCAAACATGAGAGAGGTCATTACCATTGATTGAGTTTGCTTATAATAATAGTTTCCATGCAAGTGTTGGTATGACACCATTCGAGGCTCTATATGGTAGGCCATGTCGTACACCTCTTTGTTGGGCTGAAGCCGGAGGAACTACCAGTATTGGACCTGATGTGATCATGCCAAGCACAATGAAGGAGCAGCTTGAACCTGAGCAGCTTGTAGCCGAGGAAGCTAAGAAGAAATGGATTATCTCAACAACAACGTTTCATCCGGGAATATTAAGAACATCACAACCTCTTGGAGAGCATTCAGGGACTGGATCCTAATCAGGATCATATCAAGTGGTATCAGAGCTGACTCCACGCCAGGTTGTATCTTTTCCGATCTATTACACCTCTTTACATTCCGATCTGTTTTGTCTGCTGACTGTTGGAATTTTCATAAATTCATTTTTTCTGATAAAATCGTGAGATCTGTTGAATCTGCTTCAAAACAAGAGTCTAGTATTTGTTAAAATTGATTCTAGAATTTTTGAACATGTTTTGATAATTTTTCGACGTTGATTTCGTCGAACAGTCCCAACTAGAGGTTATTGGAATTTGAAAAGTTATTTTCGTGTTAAATTGCTAGAATTGTTTAAAATCATTGGTTAATCCTAAACTCGTAAACTCTGTTGCATTAAAACCTAGATTGAGTCTAGTATTTGTTAAAATTGTCTTTGGAATTGTTGAACGTGATTTGATATTTTATTCTGTTTGATATGGTCAAACTGTCATTTAGGTTTCTTGCCAAGTTTTTCCTTGTTCTGTTTGAGCATTTTTTTTGTTTACTTGTTGGGATTTGAACAGGTACCATGGTGGGAACCAGCCAGGATGAACAAGAGTCTTCCAACTCCAACAAGCAACTTATAGACTCCTTCAAAGCTATGATGGTTGAGAGTATGGCCACTATGAAAGCAGAACTAGAAAGATCCATCAATGATGCTGAACAAGAACGATTTGAGGCTATGCTGGCTAAGAGGGCTCATAAGTTGTGTGAAAGATTAACAGCCAGGAACCGACGATTTGAAGAAGTAAATCCACAATGGCATGGTCGTCTAAAACAAAAACCAAGCAGAGAGCCATGGAGAGACAAGCCGAGACAACACAGAGGAGAACACAGCTACAAATTTGGAGAAACGTCACTAGATGTTGTAGCCAAGATTGAAGCCAACCTTGCAAAAACTAAACCGAAGGTCCCGATCATCAAATCAACTGAGGGAGGACATTTTCTTCGACCAACCATGCATAAAGAAGATCCAAAGGAGCCTTTTGAAGAATCTGGTCCGAGCAGAAGTCAGTTTGGAAAAGGAATAGCAACTAAGAGCCTTACAGTTCAAAATGAAAACGAGCCTAGCAAAGAAGTTGTGAGTACTCACTCTAACTCTGGCGTGAAGGCTGGTGAGATCAAAAAAATCTTACTCTCGACACCACCTTCGATTAAATTTGTTTATAAAGAAACTCTTCTGAGTTTTACTAACCTTGCACCGGTGCTGCCGAGTAAGAAACCTTGTCATTTTCAGGACTTCGAAGTTGTATTCCCTAAATACAACTCAGGAATTGTCTCACTAATCCGTGGGAAGGAGAATCATATCGTCTTTGATCCAGGAGCACCCGTTGAAGCATTTCCTTATGACATTGGAAACAAGATATGTAAGGAAATTGTTGTGCCTAATGCAACAATTCAAAGGTATGCATTTCTTTTTGTTCCTAAATCTAAGTTGCTGGAATATGAACACATCAAAGAGATTTATATGTCAACTGTTGATTTTAAAGATGTGATTCATTATTGTGAGAAATTTGAGCATACAAAGAACTTTAGGCATGGAGGATTTCTGTTTGATAAAACGTATGAACCGAACATAAATCTTGTGCTGATAGATAGACTCTCTAGGATAACACACTGCACTTCATATCCTAACACTAGAGAGGTTTTTTCTGTTTCGAGACCATTCACTAAAAGTTTCGACATTCTGGTCTATAACAAATTACTTATTGAATCAAAGGATGATACCCTTTGCACCTATGATCTCTTGTTTTGAGTTTTTGTTGAAAGTGCACAGGATAAACAAGCTGAAGAAATGAAAGCTCATACACCAGAGACATGGTTATTTTACTTAAGGCTAAAGCGGTTTACTGTCCAAGTTGATTATGACCCGTTGAAACAATGGAGAAAGGAGCAGCAACCAAAGATTGAAGGCCTATTCACAATCACCAAAAGGATCAATGGCGACAACACCTTTCTCAGAGGTAAGTATAAAGAAATTTCCTTATTCAAAGTTACTTATTCTCTTCTTCCTTTCATTGCAAATTGTTCGGATTTGAGGTCAAATCCTTTTCAAGTGGGAGAGGATGATGTGATCATGCCAAACACAATGAAGGAGCAGCTTGAACCTAAGCAGCTTGTAGCTGAGGAAGCTAAGAAGAAATGGATTAGCTCAACAACAACGTTTGATCCGGGAATATTAAGAGGATCACTTCAACAATTCAAGACATCTTTACAACACCTTCTCAACACCATCCAGGGTAGTTTATTGTGTGCTAATCCAGCTACACTAGTTGTGATCCAAGCCACATAAACATTTATCAAGAGAGGTGATATGACTTACAATCATTTTCCCTTCATTTGGTTTTGTCCCATTTGGGTTTTCCAAATAAGGGTTTTAATGAGGTAAGCCATATCACTCACTCATCAGCCTCTTGATAAAGCCTATGGCCACTTCTATCTCTTATCACGAAATAAAGAAGCCCAAGTCCAAGAAGAATCAGCCGAAAATGGAAGACTTGAAGAGTCATTTTTATGTTCAAACTTTGTTTTAATGCTATGTTATTTTCGAGATTTTTCCTTTACTCATTTGCTGATTTAAACTCATGTAAGGCTTCATTTCTAAGTTATCAAACTCTTTTCATATTCTACAACTCTCGGAACCTGTTTGATCAATCCTTGCTTGTGATCGGATCTTCATCCTCACGATAGAAAGTTCGATAGTCTTAGGGTCTGTCACAACTCCTAAGAAGTTTCACTCCGATCAACCTCTTGTTCATCACTTCTAGGGTCTTCACCCACGTACAGAACAAGTCTGAAAGTCTAAAGGTTCACCATCCCCTTTGGAAGTTTCACATCAATCCCCAACACCCATCGAATCTTACTCGCTGTGTCAACATCTTTTCATCTCTTCCGCATCGCTAATCTCATCACTCCGACCATCACAACCTCTTGGAGAGCATTCAGGGACTGGATCCTAATCAGGATCATATCAAGTGGTATCAGAGCTGACTCCACGCCAGGTTGTATCTTTTCCGATCTATCACACCTCTTTACATTCCGATCTGTTTTGTCTATTGACTGTTGGAATTTTCATAAATTCATTTTGTCTGATAAAATAGTGAGATCTGTTGAATCTGCTTCAAAAAAGAGTCTAGTATTTGTGAAAATTGATTCTAGAATTTTTGAACATGTTTTGATAATATTTCGAGGTTGATTTCGTCGAACAGTCCCAATTAGAGGTTATCAGAATTTGAAAAGTTATTTTCGTGTTAAATTGCTAGAATCTTTTAAATTCATTGGTTAATCCTAAAATCGTGAAATCTGTTGCATTGAAACCTAGATTGAGTCTAGTATTTGTTAAAATTGTCTCTGGAATTGTTGAACGTGATTTGATATTTTATTCTGTTTGATCAGGTCAAACTGTCGTTTAGGTTTCTTGCCAAGTTTTTCCTTGTTCTGTTTGAGCATTTTACTTGTTTACTTGTTGGGATTTGAACAGGTACCATGGTGGGAACCAGCCATGACGAACAAGAGTCTTCCAACTCCAACAAGCAACTTATGGACTCCTTCAAAGCTATGATGGTTGAAACTATGGCTGTGACGACCATATTTTTGTTTTTTTTTTTTTTTTTACTAACAAACATAATTACTTAGTATTTAAAATGCCCATACATTTTAAATACTCTCCAAGTACTTATACAAAAACAAAAATACAATACCAAGCATAGAATACGTAATTCTACAATACAGCGGAAAATACAATACAATATGGTAAAGCAAACAACTAGAGGTTATCGGAATTTGAAAAGTTATTTTCGTGTTAAATTGCTAGAATTGTTTAAAATCATTGGTTAATCCTAAAATCGTGAAATCTGTTGCATTGAAACCTAGATTGAGTCTAGTATTTTTTAAAATTGTCTCTGGAATTGTTGAACGTGGTTTGATATTTTATTCTGTTTAATCAGGTCAAACTATCGTTTAGGTTTCTTGCCAAGTTTTTCCTTGCTCTGTTTGAGCATTTTACTTGTTTACTTGTTGGGATTTGAAAAGGTACCATGGTGGGAACCAGCCATGACGAACAAGAGTCTTCCAACTCCAACAAGCAACTTATGGACTCCTTCAAAGCTATGATGGTTGAGACTATGGCTGTGACGACCAGATTTTTTTTTTTTTTTTTTTTTTTACTAACAAACATAATTACTTAGTATTTAAAATGCCCATACATTTTAAATACTCTCCAAGTACTTATACAAAAACAAAAATACAATACCAAGCATAGAATACGCAATTCTACAATACAGCGGAAAATACAATACAATACGGTAAAGCAAACAACCCCGGGTCCTAATCATCCTCTCCCTCCGAGCCTTCGATTCCACGATCACACCTTATCTTTACCTGCATCGACAAAAGTGATGCATCAACATTTGGAAACCAAATGCTGAGTGAAATTGATCCTCCCAACAACAGGTATGCGAAAACCCACAAACAAGGCATACAACCACAATCACAATTCACGCATGAAATGATTCACCACAAAGGCCCTATCAATTCCTAACATCACACAAGCAAGGCAATCAATAGCAATACAGGTCTAGCCCCATAGCAATTCGACACACACGAAAGCTAACCCGGAGACACACAAAGACAAACCACACAAGGACGGCCATCGGTCCAACCTGACCGATGGACCTAACCGATGAACCCCATCGGTCTGCTCTAACCGCTGCAAGTGTCCTTGCGAAATGCCAGGAACATTGCAACACAACCCATCGGTCTGCTCTAACCAATGGACCTGACCGCTATGTGCCAGTGGGCACTTCCATCGGCCAGGCACGACCGATGGAACCCACAGAACCCCTAAACTTGACTTAGACCAAGCTTAACAAGCACCGAGCACAATAAACAAGCCTAAACACACTAGATTAAGCTTAACAACAAGACCCCAAAGCCTCTAAGCAACCTAGGCACAACCTCAATGCTTGTCTAAACCCCACAAGCCCCCAAACAAGGCCTAAGCCACCTTTGGTCACAACTCACCTTATAGATGGATGGATCTAGCCTCTATGGACCTCCCCCAAGCTTTAAAAGGAACTCTCCTCCACCTCACAAGCCACGTCCAAGCTCAGCCCCAACTCCAAAACTATTTCCCAAGCTCCACAAGCTCACACACACTTGATTCTACTAGAACCAACTCAACCAAGCTCCACCAAGCTCTTCTCTCTTCTTCTCTTCTCTCTAGAACTCTAACAAAGCTCAAAAACCTCTCCCAACACCAATAATGGCGTGGCCAAGGTGGAGAAGATGAAGGAAAAGAAAATAATATCTCAAGTTTCGGAAATTGCACCCCAGCCCTTCGGTTTCCCGCTTCACTACGGAATAACCCCAAACTTCCGAAACGACATACGACCACCCCCGTAACAAATCAAAAAGGACATTTTAACCCAAATATCACTTCCTCAAGACTTGTCTCAGGTTCATAAACTCGAAAGGACATCCCAATTCATTAACCGATAATTAAATTCCGGGACACGGGCGTTACAATGGCCACTATGAAAGCCGAACTAGAAAGATCCATCAATGATGCTGAACAAGAACGATTTGAGGCTATGCTGGCTAAGAGGGCTCATAAGTTGTGTGAAAGATTAACAGCCAGGAACCAACGATTTGAAGAAGTAAATCCACAATGGCATGGTCGTCTAGAGAAAAACCAAGCAGAGAGCCATGGAGAGACAAGTTGAGACAACAAAGAGGAGAACACAGCTACAAATATGGAGATACGTCACTAGATGTTGTAGCCAAGATCCAAGCCAACCTTGCAAAAACTAAACCAAAGGTCCCGATCATCAAATCAACTGAGGGAGGACATTTTCTTCGACCAACCATGCATAAAGAAGATCCAAAAGAGCCTTTTGAAGAATCTGGTCCGAGCAGAAGTCAGTTTGGAAAAGGAATAGCAAATTTGAATTCTATGAATTCTGAAAGTGAGAAGCATAACATTTGTGAAAAGCTGGAACACAATGCAACTAAGAGCCTTACAGTTCAAAATGAAAACGAGCCTAGCAAAGAAGTTGTGAGTACTCACTCTAACTCTGGCGTGAAGGCTGGTGAGATCAAAAAAATCTCACTCTCGACACCACCTTCGATTAAATTTTTTTATAAAGAAACTCTTCTGAGTTTTAATAACCTTGCACCGGTGCTGCCGAGTAAGAAACCTTGTCATTTTCAGAACTTCGAAGTTGTATTCCCTAAATACAACTCAGGAATTGTCTCACTAATCCGTGGGAAGGAGAATCATATCGTCTTTGATCTAGGAGCACCCGTTGAAGCATTTCCTTATTACATTGGAAACAAGATATGTAAGGAAATTGTTGTGCCTAATGCAACAATTCAAAGGTATGCATTTCTTTTTGTTCCTAAATATAAGTTGCTGGAATATGAAAAAATCAAAGAGATTTATATGTCAACTGTTGATTTTAAAGATGTGATTCATTATTGTGAGAAATTTGAGAATACAAAGAACTTTAGGCATGGAGGATTTCTGTTTGATAAAACGTATGAACCGAATATAAATCTTGTGCTGATAGATAGACTCTCTAGGATAACACACTGCACTTCATATCCTAACACTAGAGAGGTTTTTTCTGTTTCGAGACCATTCACTGAAAGTTTCGACATTCTGGTCTATAACAAATTACTTATTGATTCAAAGGATGATACCCTTTGCACCTATGATCTCTTGTTTCGAGTTTTTGTTGAAAGTGCACAGGATAAACAAGCTGAAGAAATGAAAGCTCATACACCAGAGACATGGTTATTTTACTTATGGCTAAAGCGGTTTACTGTCCAAGTTGATTCTGACCCGTTGAAACAATGGAGAAAGGAGCAGCAACCAAAGATTTAAGGCCTATTCACAATCACCAAAAGGATCAATGGCGACAACACCTTTCTCAGAGGTAAGTATAAAGAAATTTCCTTATTCAAAGTTACTTATTCTCTTCTTCCTTTCATTGCAGATTGTTCGGATTTGAGGTCAAATCCTTTTCAAGTGGGAGAGGATGATGTGATCATGCCAAGCACAATGAAGGAGCAGCTTGAACCTGAGTAGCTTGTAGCCGAGGAAGCTAAGAAGAAATGGCTTAGCTCAACAACAACGTTTGATCCGGGAATATTAAGAGGATCACATCAACAATTCAAGACATTTTTACAACACTTTCTCAACACCATCCAGGGTAGTTTAGTGTGTGCTAATCCAGCTACACTGGTTGTGATCCAAGCCACCTAAACATTTCTCAAGAGAGGTGATATGACTTACACTCTTTTTCCCTTCATTTGGTGTTGTTCTATTTGGGTTTTCCAACTAAGGTTTTTAATGAGGTAAGCCATATCACTCACTCGTCAGCCTCTTGATAAAGCCTAAGCCCACTTCTATCTCTTATCACGAAATAAAGAAGCCCAAGTCCAAGAAGAATCAGCGGAAAATGGAAGACTTGAAGAGTCATTTTTATGTTCAAACTTTGTTTTAATGCTATGTTATTTTCGAGATTTTTCCTTTACTCATTTGCTGATTTAAACTCATGTAAGGTTTCATTTCTAAGTTATCAAACTCTTTACATATTCTACAACTCTCGGAACCTGTTTGATCAATCCTTGCTTGTGATCGGATCTTCATCCTCACGACAGAAAGTTCGATAGTCTTAGGGTCTGTCACCACTCCGATCCACCTCTTGTTTATCACGTCTAGGCTCTTCACCCACGTACAGAACAAGTCTGAAAGTATAAAGGTTCACCATCCCCTTTGGAAGTTTCACATCAATCCCCAACACCCATCGAATCTTACTCGCTGTGTCAACATCTTTTCATCTCTTCCGCATCGCTAATCTCATCACTCCGACCATCACAACCTCTTGGAGAGCATTCAGGGACCGGATCCTAATCAGGATCATATCAAGTGGTATCAGAGCTGACTCCACGCCAGGTTGTATCTTTTCCGATCTATTACACCTCTCTACTTTCCGATCTGTTTTGTCTACTGACTGTTGGAATTTTCATAAATTCATTTTGTCTGATAAAATAGTGAGATCTGTTGAATCTGCTTCAAAAAAAGAGTCTAGTATTTGTGAAAATTGATTTTAGAATTTTTGAACATGTTTTGATAATATTTCGAGGTTGATTTCGTCGAACAGTCCCAACTAGAGGTTATCGGAATTTGAAAAGTTATTTTCGTGTTAAATTGCTAGAATTGTTTAAAATCATTGGTTAATCCTAAAATCGTGAAATCTGTTGCATTGAAACCTAGATTGAGTCTAGTATTTTTTAAAATTGTCTCTGGAATTGTTGAACGTGGTTTGATATTTTATTCTGTTTAATCAGGTCAAACTATCGTTTAGGTTTCTTGCCAAGTTTTTCCTTGCTCTGTTTGAGCATTTTACTTGTTTACTTGTTGGGATTTGAAAAGGTACCATGGTGGGAACCAGCCATGACGAACAAGAGTCTTCCAACTCCAACAAGCAACTTATGGACTCCTTCAAAGCTATGATGGTTGAGACTATGGCTGTGACGACCAGATTTTTTTTTTTTTTTTTTTTTTTACTAACAAACATAATTACTTAGTATTTAAAATGCCCATACATTTTAAATACTCTCCAAGTACTTATACAAAAACAAAAATACAATACCAAGCATAGAATACGTAATTCTACAATACAGCGGAAAATACAATACAATATGGTAAAGCAAACAACCCCGGGTCCTAATCATCCTCTCCCTCCGAGCCTTCGAGTCCACGATCACACCTTATCTTTACCTGCATCGACAAAAGTGATGCATCAACATTTGGAAACCAAATGCTGAGTGAAATTGATCCTCCCAACAACATGTATGCGAAAAGCCACAAGCAAGGCATACAACCACAATCACAATTCACGCATGAAATGATTCACCACAAAGGCCCTATCAATTCCTAACATCACACAAGCAAGGCAATCAATAGCAATACATGTCTAGCACCATAGCAATTCGACACACACGAAAGCTAACCCGGAGACACACAAAGACAAACCAGACAAGGACGGCCATCGGTCCAACCTGACCGATGGACCTGACCGATGAACCCCATCGGTCTGTCCTGACCGCTGCAACTGTCCTGGCGAATTACCGGGAAACGCTGCCACCACCTCATCGGTCCAACCTGACCGATGGACCTGACCGCTAGTTCCCAGCGGTCTGTCCTGACCGCTAAAAGTGTCCTTGCGAAATGCCAGGAACACTGCCACACGACCCATCGGTCCAACCTGACCGATAGACCTAACCGATGAACCCCATCGGTCTGCTCTAACCGCTGCAAGTGTCCTTGCGAAATGCCAGGAACATTGCAACACAACCCATCGGTCTGCTCTAACCAATGGACCTGACCGCTAGGTGCCAGTGGGCACTTCCATCGACCAGGCACGACCGATGGAACCCACAGAACCCCTAAACTTGACTTAGACCAAGCTTAACAAGCACCGAGCACAATAAACAAGCTTCACAATCAATACACAAGCCTAAACACACTAGATTAAGCTTAACAACAAGACCCCAAAGCCTCTAAGCAACCTAGGCACAACCTCAATGCTTGTCTAAACCCCACAAGCCCCCAAACAAGGCCTAAGCCACCTTTGGTCACAACTCACCTTATAGATGGATGGATCTAGCCTCTATGGACCTCCCCCAAGCTTTAGAAGGAACTCTCCTCCACCTCACAAGCCACGTCAAAGCTCAGCCCCAACTCCAAAACTTTTTCCCAAGCTCCACCAAGCTCTTCTTTCTTCTTCTCTTCTCTCTAGAACTCTAACAAAGCTCAAAAACCTCTCCCAACACCAATAATGGCGTGGCCAAGGAGGAGAAGATGAAGGAAAAGAAAATAATATCTCAAGTTTCGGAAATTGCACCCCAGCCCTTCGGTTTCCCGCTTCACTACGGAATAACCCCAAACTTCCGAAATGACTTACGACCACCCCCGTAACAAATCAAAAAGGAAATTTTAACCCAAATATCACTTCCTCAAGACTTGTCTCAGGTTCATAAACTCGAAAGGACATCCCAATTCATTAACCGATAATTAATTTCCAGGACACGGGCGTTACAATGGCCACTATGAAAGCCGAACTAGAAAGATCCATCAATGATGCTGAACAAGAACAATTTGAGGCTATGCTGGCTAAGAGGGCTCATAAGTTGTGTGAAAGATTAACAGCCAGGAACCGATGATTTGAAGAAGTAAATCCACAATGGCATGGTCGTCTAAAAGAAAAACCAAGCAGAGAGCCATGGAGAGACAAGTCGAGACAACAAAGAGGAGAACACAGCTACAAATATGGAGATACGTCTCTAGATGTTGTAGCCAAGATTGAAGCCAACCTTACAAAAACTAAACCGAAGGTCCCGATAATCAAATCAACTGAGGGAGGACATTTTCTTCGACCAACCATGCATAAAGAAGATCCAAAGGAGCCTTTTGAAGAATCTGGTCCGAGCAGAAGTCAGTTTGGAAAGGAATAGCAAATTTGAATTCTATGAATTCTGAAAGTGAGAAGCATAACATTTGTGATAAGCTGGAACACAATGCAACTAAGAGCCTTACAGTTCAAAATGAAAACGAGCCTAGCAAAGAAGTTGTGAGTACTCACTCTAACTCTGGCGTGAAGGCTGGTGAGATCAAAAAAATCTTACTCTCGACACCACCTTCGATTAAATTTGTTTATAAAGAAACTCTTGTGAGTTTTACTAACCTTGCACCGGTGCTGCCGAGTAAGAAACCTTGTCATTTTCAGGACTTCGAAGTTGTATTCCCTAAATACAACTCAGGAATTGTGTCACTAATCTGTGGGAAGGAGAATCATATCGTCTTTGATCCAGGAGCACCCGTTGAAGCATTTCCTTATGACATTGGAAACAAGATATGTAAGCCAATTGTTGTGCCTAATGCAACAATTCAAAGGTATGCATTTCTTTTTGTTCCTAAATCTAAGTTGCTGGAATATGAACACATCAAAGAGATTTATATGTCAACTGTTGATTTTAAAGATGTGATTCATTATTCGAGAAATTTGAGCATACAAAGAACTTTAGGCATGGAGGATTTCTGTTTGATAAAATGTATGAACCGAATATAAATCTTGTGCTGATAGATAGACTCTCTAGGATAACACACTGCACTTCATATCCTAACACTAGAGAGGTTTTTTCTGTTTCGAGACCATTCACTAAAAGTTTCGACATTCTGGTCTATAACAAATTACTTATTGAATCAAAGGATGATACCCTTTGCACCTATGATCTCTTGTTTCGAGTGTTTGTTGAAAGTGCACATGATAAACAAGCTGAAGAAATGAAAGCTCATACACCAGAGACATGGTTATTTTACTTATGGCTAAAGCGGTTTACTGTCCAAGTTGATTATGACCCGTTGAAACAATGGAGAACAGAGCAGCAACCAAAGATTTAAGGCCTATTCACAATCACCAAAAGGATCAATGGCGACAACACCTTTCTCAGAGGTAAGTATAAAGAAATTTCCTTATTCAAAGTTACTTATTCTCTTCTTCCTTTCATTGCAAATTGTTCGGATTTAAGGTCAAATCTTTTTCAAGTGGGAGAGGATGATGTGATCATGCCAAGTACAATGAAGGAGCAGCTTGAACCTGAGCAGCTTGTAGCCGAGGAAGCTAAGAAGAAATGGCTTAGCTAAAGAACAACGTTTGATCCGGGAATATTAAGAGGATCACTTCAACAATTCAAGACATCTTTACAACACTTTCTCAACACCATCCAGGGTAGTTTAGTGTGTGCTAATCCAGCTACACTGGTTGTGATCCAAGCCACCTAAACATTTATCAAGAGAGGTGATATGACTTACACTCTTTTTCCCTTCCTTTGGTTTAGTCCCATTTGGGTTTTCCAAATAATGTTTTTAATGAGGTAAGCCATATCACTCACTCGTCAGCCTCTTGATAAAGCCTAAGCCCACTTCTATCCCTTATCACGAAATAAAGAAGCCCAAGTCCAAGAAGAATTTGCCGAAAATGGAAGACTTGAAGAGTCATTTTTATGTTCAAACTTTGTTTTAATGCTATGTTATTTTAGAGATTTTTCCTTTACTCATTTGCTGATTTAAACTCATGTAAGGCTTCATTTCTAAGTTATCAAACTCTTTTCATATTCTACAACTCTCGGAACCTGGTTGATCAATCCTTGCTTGTGATCGGATCTTCATCCTCACGATAGAAAGTTTGATAGTCTTAGGGTCTGTCACAACTCCTAAGAAGTTTCACTCCGATCCACCTCTTGTTCATCACATCTAGGGTCTTCACCCACGTACAGAACAAGTCTGAAAGTCTAAAGGTTCACCATCCCCTTTGGAAGTTTCACATCAATCCCCAACACCCATCGAATCTTACTCGCTGTGTCAACATCTTTTCATCTCTTCCGCATTGCTAATCTCATCACTCCGACCATCACAACCTCTTGGAGAGCATTCAGGGACTGGATCCTAATTAGGATCATATCAAGTGGTATCAGAGCTGACTCCACGCCAGGTTGTATCTTTTCCGATCTATTACACCTCTTTACTTTCCGATCTGTTTTGTCTACTGCCTGTTGGAATTTTCATAAATTCATTTTGTCTGATAAAATAGTGAGATCTGTTGAATCTGCTTCAAAAAAAGAGTCTAGTATTTGTGAAAATTGATTCTAGAATTTTTGAACATGTTTTGATAATTTTTCGAGGTTGATTTCGTCGAACAGTCCCAACTAGAGGTTATCGGAATTTGAAAAGTTATTTTCGTGTTAAATTGCTAGAATTGTTTAAAATCATTGGTTAATCCTAAAATCGTGAAATCTGTTGCATTGAAACCTAGATTGAGTCTAGTATTTGTTAAAATTGTCTCTGGAATTGTTGAACGTGATTTGATATTTTATTCTGTTTGATCAGGTCAAACTGTCGTTTAGGTTTCTTGCCAAGTTTTTCCTTGTTCTGTTTGAGCATTTTACTTGTTTACTTGTTGGGATTTGAACAGGTACCATGGTGGGAACCAGCCAGGATGAACAAGAATCTTCCAACTCCAACAAGCAACTTATGGACTCCTTCAAAGCTATGATGGTTGAGACTATGGCCACTATGAAAGCCGAACTAGAAAGATCCATCAATGATGCTGAACAAGAACGATTTGAGGCTATGCTGGCTAAGAGGGCTCATAAGTTGTGTGAAAGATTAACAGCCAGGAACCGACGATTTGAAGAAGTAAATCCACAATGGCATGGTCGGCTAAAAGAAAAACCAAGCAGAGAGCCATGGAGAGACAAGCCGAGACAACAAAGAGGAGAACACAGCTACAAATATGGAGATACGTCACTAGATGTTGTAGCCAAGATCAAAGCCAACCTTGCAAAAACTAAACCGAAGGTCCCGATCAACAAATCAACTGAGGGAGGACATTTTCTTCGACCAACCATGCATAAAGAAGATCCAAAGGAGCCTTTTGAAGAATCTGGTCCGAGCAGAAGTCAGTTTGGAAAAGGAATAGCAAATTTGAATTCTATGAATTCTGAAAGTGAGAAGCATAACATTTGTGATAAGCTGGAACACAATGCAACTAAGAGCCTTACAGTTCAAAATGAAAACAAGCCTAGCAAAGAAGTTGTGAGTACTCACTCTAACTCTGGCATGAAGGCTGGTGAGATCAAAAAAATCTTACTCTCGACACCACCTTCGATTAAATTTGTTTATAAAGAAATTCTTGTGAGTTTTACTAACCTTGCACTGGTGCTGCCGAGTAAGAAACCTTGTCATTTTCAGGACTTCGAAGTTGTATTCCCTAAATACAACTCAGGAATTGTGTCACTAATCTGTGGGAAGGAGAATCATATCGTCTTTGATCCAGGAGCACCCGTTGAAGCATTTCCTTATGACATTGGAAACAAGATATGTAAGGAAATTGTTGTGCCTAATGCAACAATTCAAAGGTATGCATTTCTTTTTGTTCCTAAATCTAAGTTGCTGGAATATGAACACATCAAAGAGATTTATATGTCAACTGTTGATTTTAAAGATGTGATTCATTATTGTGAGAAATTTGAGCATACAAAGAACATTAGGCATGGAGGATTTCTGTTTGATAAAACGTATGTACCGAATATAAATCTTGTGCTGATAGATAGACGCTCTAGGATAACACACTGCACTTCATATCCTAACACTAGAGATGTTTTTTCTGTTTCGAGACCATTCACTGAAAGTTTCGACATTCTGGTCTATAACAAATTACTTATTGAATCAAAGGATGATACCCTTTGCACCTATGATCTCTTGTTTCGAGTTTTTGTTGAAAGTGCACAGGATAAACAAGCTGAAGAAATGAAAGCTCATACACCAGAGACATGGTTATTTTACTTATGGCTAAAGCGGTTTACTGTCCAAGTTGATTCTGACCCGTTGAAACAATGGAGAAAGGAGCAGCAACCAAAAATTTAAGGCCTATTCACAATCACCAAAAGGATCAATGCCGACAACACCTTTCTCAGAGGTAAGTATAAAGAAATTTCCTTATTCAAAGTTACTTATTCTCTTCTTCCTTTCATTGCAGATTGTTCGGATTTGAGGTCAAATCCTTTTCAAGTGGGAGAGGATGATGTGATCATGCCAAGCACAATGAAGGAGCAGCTTGAACCTGAGCAGCTTGTAGCCAACGAAGCTAAGAAGAAATGGCTTAGCTCAACAACAACGTTTGATCCGGGAATATTAAGAGGATCACTTCAACAATTCAAGACATATTTACAACACTTTCTCAACACCATCCAGGGTAGTTTAGTGTGTGCTAATCCAGCTACACTGGTTGTGATCCAAGCCACCTAAACATTTATCAAGAGAGGTGATATGACTTACACTCTTTTTCCCTTCATTTGGTTTTGTCCCATTTGGGTTTTCCAAATAAGGTTTTTAATGAGGTAAGCCATATCACACACTCATCAGCCTCTTGATAAAGCCTAAGCCCACTTCTATCTCTTATCACGAAATAAAGAAGCCCAAGTCCAAGAAGAATCAGCCGAAAATAGAAGACTTGAATAGTCATTTTTATGTTCAAACTTTGTTTTAATGCTATGTTATTTTCGAGATTTTTCCGTTACTCATTTGCTGATTTAAACTCATGTAAGGCTTCATTTCTAAGTTATCAAAATCTTTTCATATTCTACAACTCTCGGAACCTGTTTGATCATTCCTTGCTTGTGATCGGATCTTCATCCTCACGATAGAAAGTTCGATAGTCTTAGGGTCTGTCACAACTCCTAAGAAGTTTCACTCCGATCCACCTCTTGTTCATCACGTCTAGGGTCTTCACCCACGTACAGAACAAGTCTGAAAGTCTAAGGGTTCACCATCCCCTTTGGAAGTTTCACATGAATCCCCAACACCCATCGGTTCTTACTCGCTGTGTCAACATCTTTTCATCTCTTCCGCATCACTAATCTCATCACTCCGACCATCACAACCTCTTTGATGAGATCCTGACCAGCAGCATGTTTGAAGAGGCTAAGGAGATGGAGGAGCAGCTTGAACCAGAGCTTAAGGAAGCTAAAGAGGAAGCCACGGAGCAACATGAACTCGAGGAAGCAAACAACAAAGACCTACATGTGCCCCTTGGTCCAATGACTCGATCCAAGCAAGCAAGATTCCATCAAGCATTCTACACTCTCTTACACCATATTCAGGGCCGACTTGAGTGTGCTAATCCAGTCACCTTGATTGTGATTCACGCCACTTAAGCATTCATCAAGAGAGGTGTGTGGACTTGTACTCTTTTTCCCTCCTCTTGGTTTTGTCCCAATGGGTTTTCCAAGAGAGGTTTTTAATGAGGCCAGCCCACACACTCCTTATCATTGCCTTTTGATGAAATCAAACCCACTCCATTCTCTCAAGAATCTCGCCACTTTGAAGATGAAGAGTCTACTTGTTTTAGTCTTGTACACTTAATGGTTCACCTTTGACTCATTAATTATTATCTATTTTCTATGTATTCTAGTTCTAAGTATCTTAAAATCTATAAGTACTTATATTCTCTTTCTTTTCAGATTTATCAAACCTTTCTTATTCTCAATCACCTTTGAAACTGTTTGATCAAGTTCGATTAGTGTATTCGGAAATCTCCTTGCACTACGAACAATCTTTATAGTCTAAGAGTGATTCCGCACCTCTTAGAAGTTTCATTCAATCTGTTTTCGTAACTTAATCATCCCTCTTGACCGATCCATTCCCCTCCTCACTCGCCGATCATCATCAAAACCGGTACATCCGAGGGTTCTTCGCTTCAAGGACTTCACCTAGCATTTGGAGAGCATTCAGGGACATTGATCCTCACCATGATCATATCAAGTGGTATCAGAGCAGACTCCATTTCAGGTTGTGTCTTTTCAAATTGATTGTACCCTTTCATATTCTTCATAACCTTTGAATCGATTTATCTGTTGATTGTCGGAATTTTCATAAATCTTTGGTAATAGATAAAATCGTGAAATCAGTTTTCAAAGAGCATATTATGAGTGTAGTTATTGTTAAAATTTATTTCTGAATTTTTGGACACGATTTGATATTTTAATCTGACCGATCATCTTCAAGTGATTTTGAGAAGAGAATTTCTGCGATTTTCAGTGTTTTAATTTTCATAAATCCGTTTTAATTGCTAAAATGGTGAGATCGGTTGGATTTGCTTCTAAAACGAGTCAGGTATTTTAGAAAATTGTTTCTAGAATTTTTGAACGTGTTTGGATATTTTATTCGAATCGATCAAACCAAACTGTCTCTTGGACTCCAAGCAAGCTTGTCAAGTATTGTTGTTGTGTTATCTTTTGGGCATTTTACTTGTTATTTTGTTTGAATCTGAACAGGTACCATGGCAGAAACCAGCAATGGTGAAGAAGAATCCGCAAACTCCAACAAGCAACTTCTTGACTCCTTTAAAGCCATGATGAACGAGAATATAGCAACCATGAGGGCAGAGATGAGAGCTGAGTTCGACAGATCCATCAATGACCGATTTAGGAGGCAATCACAACCTTCTGAGGCTGAGCAGTACTATAGTCACTCCTCTAGAACACATCATTCAAGAAGAAGACGACCAAGAGAGGAACAACCCCTTAGGATCAACCAAACTCAATCCCGAGATCCTTTAGCCGGCCTAAAAATCGAGATTCCATCTTTTCATGGTACTAATGATCCAGAAGAATATCTAGAATGGGAGAAAAGGATTGAGATCGTTTTTGACTGCAGAGAATTCACTCAAGACCACATGGTTCGGATCGCTCCAACCGCATTCAAGGATTATGCTTTAAGTTGGTGGGATCAGTTAGTAACTTCAAGGAGAAGGGTTGGAGATCTTCCTATTGAAACTTGGAATCAAATGAAGATTATTATGAGGAAGAGGTTTATACCTAGTCATTATCATAGAGAGTTGCATCTAAGGCTGAGAAATCTATCTCAAGGAAATAAGACTGTGGAAGAATACTATAAGGAGATGGAAACTTTATTGCTTAGAGCCGATATTCGAGAAGATGGTGAAGCTACTATGGCCAGATTTATGGGCGGACTTAATAGGGATATTACGGAACGGCTTGAAGTACACCATTATGTGGAAATGGAAGAGCTTCTTCATAAAGCTAACATGTTTGAGAAACAGCTTAAGAGAAGGAACCCTAGACCCGGTTATGTTTCCACAAGATTCAGCCAAACCCGAGACGACAAACCTATCAAGGACCACCAGCCACTTTCTAAACCTAGGACAGAAGAGCCACGTCTGAAGGGCATTGATAAGGGTTCAAGCACCAAGACCAGGGAAATACAATGCTTCAAGTGTAAGGGTTTTGGTCACTATTCGAACGCCTGCTCCAATAAAAGAACCATAGTCATCCGAGCCAATGGAGAGCTAGAATCGGAAGAAGAACATTCGGAAGCTGAGTCTATAGAAGAGCATGTTGCAATGCCAACGGTAGGACAACTCTTAGTCACAAGGAGGACTTTGAATCTGCATGCTACTTTCGAGAAAAATGAGCAACGGGAGAATCTATTCCATACTCGATGTCTAGTAAAAGAAAAGGTTTGCAGCTTAGTGATCGATGGGGGAAGTTGCACGAATGTTGCGAGTGAGTCCATGGTGGAAAAACTTGGGCTAGCGGTCATTAAGAGGGCTAAGCCTTACAAATTACAATGGCTTAATGATGAGGGAGAGTTGGAAGTTAAGCATCAGGTCTTAGTTCCCTTGTCTATAGGAAAATATGAAGATGAGGTCCTATGTGATATCTTGCCAATGGATGTTGGGCATATACTTCTTGGAAGACCTTGGCAATCTGATCGTAAAGTCATGCATGATGGGTTCACCAACAGGTATACCTTTGAGTTCAAGGGCAAGAGGAACATTCTCGTACCATTAACACCACAAGAGGTTCATCTAGACCAGATCGCTTTGAAGAAAAATAAGACCACCTCCGAATCCAAGCCCAAACAACCGACCAATCTTATGATCAAGCCTCAACAAGGAAGTTATTTACCATCCCTACTTTTTGTGTTTAAAGAATGTCTTAAAACTAACCAAACGGTGCAGGAAATCCCTAGCAAACTTCAGTTTCTTTTACAGGAGTTCCAAGATGTTTTCCCAGAAGAATCTTCCCAAGGTTTGCCGCCAATCCGTGGCATTGAACACCAAATCGATTTCATACCCGGAGCGTCTCTTCCCAACAAACCAGCCTACAGAACCAACCCTCTAGAAACTAAGGAGCTTTAACAACAAGTCACCGAGCTCATGGAGAAAGGACATATCCGAGAGAGTATGAGCCCATGTGCCGTGCCCGTTTTGCTTGTCCCAAAGAAAGATGGAAGCTGGAGGATGTGTGTCGATTGCCGTGCGATCAACAATATCACTGTAAAGTATCGACACCCTATACCTAGATTAGATGATATGCTTGATGAATTGCATGGTTCTAGCATCTTTTCTAAGGTAGATCTTAAAAGCGGATACCATCAAATTAGTATGAAAGAAGGGGATGAATGGAAAACCGCATTTAAAACTAAACATGGTCTATATGAATGGTTAGTCATGCCTTTTGGATTAACCAACGCACCTAGTACTTTCATGAGACTAATGAATCATGTTCTTAGAGCATTCATAGGTCATTTTGTCGTTGTATATTTTGATGACATCCTAATCTATAGTCGTAGCTTGGATGATCATGTGGAGCATCTTAGAAAAGTTTTGGAAGTACTTAGGAAAGAAACCTTGTATGCTAATCTTAAGAAATGTACCTTTGGAACGGATAACCTTGTCTTCTTAGGTTTTGTTGTGAGTACAGATGGCATTAAGGTTGATGAGGAAAAGATCCAAGCGATCAAAGAATGGCCGAGTCCTAGGAATGTCGGCGAAGTGAGAAGCTTCCATGGCCTTGCCGTTTTTTATCGGAGATTTGTCAAAGACTTTAGCACTCTAGCAGCTCCACTCACTGAAGTTATCAAAAAGAATGTTGGATTTAAGTGGGAGCAGGCCCAAGAAGATGCTTTCCAAGCTTTGAAAGACAAGCTCACACACTCTCCGGTGCTATCTCTTCCTAACTTTGATAAAACTTTTGAAATTGAATGTGATGCCTCACGATTTGGTATTGGCGCTGTAGTTATGTAGGAAATGAAGCCCATAGCCTACTTTAGTGAAAAACTTGGAGGAGCCACACTCAATTACCCCACCTACGATAAAGAACTCTATGCGCTTGTTCGAGCCTTGCAAACATGGCAACATTATCTTTGGCCCAAGGAATTTGTTATCCACACGGACCATGAGTCTCTAAAGTATCTCAAGGGACAACAAAAGCTGAATAAAAGGCACGCAAGGTGGGTTGAATTCATTGAAACTTTCCCTTATGTGATCAAATACAAGAAAGGTAAAGAGAATGTAGTAGCCGATGCTCTTTCTCGAAGGTATGTTCTCTTGAATTCTCTAGAAGTTAAGCTACTTGGATTCGAGCATATCAAGACTTTATATGCAGCTGACCCTGATTTTAAAGACATCTATGCTTCTTGTGAGAAGTTCGGTAGCGGCAAATATTTTCAATGTGATGGTTTTCTCTTTTATGAAAATAGATTGTGTGTACCTAACTCTTCTTTAAGAGATTTGTTTGTGAAGGAAGCTCACGCAGGTGGTCTCATGGGACATTTTGGCGTAGCTAAAACCTTGAGTGTGATGCAAGAACATTTCTTTTGGCCACACATGAGGAGAGATGTAGAGAAAGCTTGTGAAAGATGTACCACTTGCAAACAAGCTAAGTCTAAAATCCAGTCTCACGGTTTGTATACTCCTTTACCCATTCCTTTGCATCCATGGCATGACATTTCTATGGATTTTATTGTTGGATTACCTAGGACTAAGACCGGAAAAGATTTTGTGTTTGTTGTGGTAGATAGGTTCTCCAAAATGGCACATTTTATCCCTTGTCATAAAACTGATGATGCCATGAATATAGCCGGATTGTTCTTTAGGGAAATTGTTAGGTTGCATGGTATGCCTAGGACCATTGTATCGGATAGAGACACTAAGTTCCTTAGCTATTTCTGGAAAACGCTTTGGTTTAAGTTAGGAACTAAGCTTTGTTTTTCTACAACTTGTCACCCACAATCCGATGGTCAAACCGAAGTAGTTAATAGGACTTTATCTACTTTGTTGCGTGCATTGATTAAAAAGAATCTAAAGACTTGGGAAGAATGTTTGCCTCATGTAAGTATTCTCCATTTGAAATTGTCTATGGGTTTAATCCTATATCACCTTTGGATCTAATGCCTTTACCCGTGAGTGAAAGAGCTAGCTTAGATGGGAAAAAGAAAGCTGAACTTGTCAAACAGATTCATGAGAAGGCTCGGATCAATTTGGAGAGCAAGACCAAGCTCTATGCTAAGCACGCAAACAAAAGCCGAAAGGAAAAGATTTTCGAAGAAGGCGATTTAGTTTGGATACATTTGAGAAAGGAAAGATTTCCCAACGAAAGAAAGTCCAAGCTCATGCCTTGAATCGATGGTCCTTTCAAAGTCATCAAGAAACTTAACAATAATGCCTACCAGCTGGACCTCCAAGGTAAGTACATTGTAAGCTCAAGCTTCAACATAACTGATCTAGTTCCTTTTTGCGCAGATGAAACGGATTTGAGGTCAAATCCTTCTCAAGTGGGAGAGAATGCTGAGATCCTGACCAGCAGCATGTTTGAAGAAGCTAAGGAGATGGAGGAGCTGATATGATCCTCCTAGCATCGGCACTTTCGAGGGGTAAGATGAAAGGAATGGATAGATTGATAGAGGTGGAGTGAATGGATCGCACCAAGGTTGCGGAAGGCCTTGGATATTTCCTCAATGACTTTTCCAAGATATTACACACTTGAAATCGCCAAGGTTTGAATCGCGGATATGACACACCTTGATTCGATCGATTGATGGATATGACTCACCAA
Source organism: Cardamine occulta (assembly GCA_028015245.1). Lineage (NCBI taxonomy): Eukaryota > Viridiplantae > Streptophyta > Magnoliopsida > Brassicales > Brassicaceae > Cardamine > Cardamine occulta. Next base: position 7,273,154 of record CM051368.1, read on the forward strand.
CAATCAGTTTTGTTCTTCAAAGAACACAAGAGAAAACACTCTCAATTTTTAATAAAAATATTTGGTTAATCCGAAAATGAGTCTAACAAAAGAGTTTTAAAGAAAAAATGAAGTAAAGAAAAACTAGAATTAATTCATAGAAATTTAAGAAACATTAACTAGCTTGAAAATATCTCTTGGAGTCTCCCAAGCCACCTCTTCCACTCCCTTGGCCGAAAATTAATCAGGTGGTTAGTGAGCTGGGCTGATTTAATCTCTTCTTTGGGCTTGAGACTTCAAAAGATAAATCCAAAATTATTAAACTTGGATTTGGACCAAACTTGTTTAACTCTTGTGGACTAAGATGGAGTAGAGTGACCCATTTGCCTCATTAAAACCTTCCTTTGGAAAACCCATTGGGAAAAACCAAAGGCTAGGAAAAAGAGTACAAACGAATCACCCGCTATTAGTCTACCCGAGCAACCAAGACGGTTTGATTTTCCTTGTTCTCAAACTGAACTTTAGTCGGTTGAACTTGAGTGAGTAATGCGGAGATGGCGCTCTGAAATTCTTTGGCTCTCGATCTTGTCATTGGTCCACTTGGTACGGCCAAAGCATCCTCGGGTTCAAGCTGCTTCTGTGAGCTATCCATGATCACATCATCCCCTCCCTCTTGAAAAGGATTTGTCCTCAAATCGGGAGCATCTGCAACAAAAGGGATTAAGTCAGCAACATTAAAGCTTGAACTCACATTGTACTTACCTTGGAGATCGAGTTGGTAAGCATTATCGCCGATCCTCTTTGTGACTCGGAATGGACCGTCAATCCTAGGCATCAACTTAGACTTCCTCTCAGCCGGAAATCTCTCCTTCCTTAGATGTAACCACACGTAATCTCCTTCCTCAAAAAAAATCTTGCGCCTGCCCTTGTTAGCTTGTTTAGCATACAGCTTCGTCTTCTCCTCTATGTTGTGCTTTGCTTTCTCATGAATCTGTTTAACAAGTTCAGCTTTCTTTTTCCCATCCAAGCTTGCTCTTTCACTCAAAGGCAATGGGGTTAGATCCAAAGGAGATAAAGGATTAAAGCCGTAAACAATTTCAAAAGGAAAAAACTTGGTGGCGGAATGACAGATCGGTTATAAGCAAATTCAACATGTGGTAAGCATTCTTCCCAAGTTTTTAAATTCTTTTTAATCAAGGCACGCAGCAAGGTAGACAAAGTTCTATTAACTACTTCAGTTTGGCCATCGGATTGAGGATGACAAGTAGTTGAGAACAGCAACTTAGTACCTAGCTTAGACCAAAGCGTCTTCCAAAAATAACTCAAGAATTTTGTATCCCTGTCACTGACTATAGTCCTAGGCATTCCATGCAAACGAACTATTTCTTTAAAGAACAACTCAGCAATATGGGAAGCATCGTCAGTTTTATGACAAGCAAGAAAATGTGCCATTTTAGAGAACCTATCGACAACAACAAAGATTGAATCTTTTCCAGTCCTAGTTCTAGGTAATCCAAGCACAAAATCCATAGAAATGTCAGTCCAAGGTTGATCAGGAATAGGCAAAGGCGTGTACATACCTTGGGACTGTACCTTCGATTTGGCTTGTTTGCACGTGACGCATGGCCCACAAATTCTTTCGACGTCTCTCTTCATTTGCGGCCAGTAGAAGTGTTCTTGCATCACTTTTAAAGTTTTGGAGATCCCAAAATGCCCCATCAAGCCTACTCCATGCGCTTCCCTAACTAACAAATCTCTCACGGAAGAATTAGGCACACATAACCGATTTTCATAGAAAAGAAATCCGTCATGCCTAAAATATTTCCCAAAAGCAAACATATCACACGACTTAAAAATCTCTTGAAAATCAGAATCAACTTGATAAAGATCTTTAAGGTGTTCAAAGCCCAAAAGTTTAGCATCCAAAGTAGAAATCAAGGCATACCTTCGAGATAAGGCATCAGCAACTATATTTTCGTTACCTTGTTTGTACTTGATCACATAGGGAAATGTTTCGATGAATTCTACCCACCTAGCATGCCTCTTGTTGAGCTTTTGCTGACCCTTTAGATGCTTCAAAGACTCGTGGTTAGTATGAATAACAAACTCCTTCGGCCAAAGGTAGTGCTGCCATGTTTGCAATGCTCGGACAAGTGCGTACAACTCCTTGTCGTAGGTTGGATAGTTCAATGTAGCTCCTCCAAGCTTCTCACTGAAAAAGGCAATGGGCTTCTTCTCTTGCATCAAGACAGGTCCAATACCTACACCAGATGCATCACACTCAATTTCAAAAGTTTTAAGAAAGTTCGGTAAAGATAAAAGTGGTGCATTGGTGAGTTTATCCTTTAACACTCGGAATGCTTCTTCTTGTGCCTCTTCCCATTTAAATCCGACATTTTTCTTGATCACTTTAGTGAGAGGAGCAGCTATGGTACTGAAGTCCTTCACAAATCTCCGATAAAATCCCGGCAGTCCATGGAAACTTCTCACTTCTCCTACGGTTTTCGGACTGGGCCATTCTCGGACAGCTCGTACCTTTTCTTCGTCCACTTTGATGCCATCTGCACTTATGACAAAACCTAGAAACACAAGGTTATCCGTACAAAAGGTGCATTTCTTCAGATTAGCATAAAGTTCCTCTTTCCTAAGTACCATCAAACCCGCTTCTAGATGATTAACATGCTCTTCTAAATTTTTGCTATAAACTAAGATATCATCAAAGTAAACAACAACAAAAATTCCAAGGAAGCCCCTTAAAACATGATTCATCATCCTCATAAAAGTACTAGGTGCGTTGGTTAATCCAAATGGCATAACTAACCATTCATACAAGCCATGTTTCGTTTTAAACGCAGTTTTCCATTCGTCACCCTCTTTCATCCTAATCTGGTGGTATCCACTCTTAAGATCTATTTTGAAAATATGCTAGAACCATGCAGCACCTCTAACATATCATCTAAACGAGGGATAGGGTGGCGATACTTTACAGTGATATTGTTGATGGCTCGACAATCAATACACATCCTCCAAGTCCCGTCCTTCTTCAGAACAAGCAACACCGGCACAGCACAAGGGCTTATGCTCTCTCGTATGTATCCTTTGTCCATCAGCTCACTCACTTGTTTTTGAAGCTCCTTAGTCTCCACCGGATTGGTTCTGTATGCTGGCTTGTTGGGAAGTGAAGCTCCCGGCACGAAATCGATCTGGTGCTCAATCCCCCGGATAGGCGGCAATCCCTTAGGGTTTTCCTCCGGAAAGACGTCTTCAAAATTCTGTAAAATAGAAGAGATTTTACTCGGCAATTCCGGTACGGGGTTAGTAAGGTTCAGCAATGCTTCTTTGAAAACAAATAATAGAACGGGTTGTTTAGAGAACAGAGCTCTCTTAACCACATTTGACCTCACAAAGAAATTTGAATGCCTCACGGGTTTACTCTCACAAGCCTTTTTCTTGGGTTTTCTCAAACTCTCATTTTTATTTTGAGATGGCGTGTTTAGGGGTTCACTCACAATGATTTTTCCTTGTTGCTGCAGCTGGAGTTGGTCTTGATGAACCTCATGTGGCGCCAAAGGAGCAAGTATCGTCTTTCGGCCATTGAACTCAAAAGAGTATCGGTTAGTAAAACCGTCATGTAAGACCCTTCTATCGAACTGCCATGGTCTTCCAAGTAGTATATGGCCGGCCTCCATAGGTAAGACATCACATAATATCTCATCCTCATACTTGCCTATGGTTAAAGGAACCAATACTTGGCGGCTCACGGTCATCTCACCAGCATCATTAAGCCATTGAAGCTTAAATGGTTTCGGATGCTTCTTAACTTCCAGTCCTAACTTCTTCACCATTGTTTCACTAGCCACATTAGTACAACTTCCACCATCAATAATAAGGCTGCAGACCTTACCTTGTACCAAACATCTCGTGTGAAACAAGTTTTCCCGCTGCTCTTGGACAGAATCTTTAACTTGAATACTCAAGGAACGTCTTGTTACCAATAATTCTCCGATGGCTGGTAACTCTATGTCCTCCTCGGTTTCAACATCACTTTCAAGTTTTTCCTCCTCAGTTTCAATCTCGCCATTATCCAATAGAATCATAGTTCTCTTATTGGTGCACTCGTTGGCGTAGTGTCCTCTCCCTTGACACTTGAAACACTTAACGTCCCGATTTCTAGACATAGTAGCTACAGCTTTACCCTTGGCGTCTTCAGCATTGGCGTGGGGTTTAGGGTCCGGTCTTGGCTTAGAAACAGTTTTATCCTCTCGGCTGTAACCCGTCCTAGTGTTAGCCGCTCCAGCTCCATAGGAAAGTCTAGTAGTACTTCTCCTTTTAATTTGATGTAACCAACACAGCCTTATGAAGCATTTCTTCCAAATCTTTATAAGTTTGAAGCTCCATTCTATCTTGAACATCACGAGCTAGACCACTCAAAAACCTGGCCATTGTCGCCTCAGCATCTTCATCTATATCGGCCTTAAGCATTAGAGATTCCATCTCTTGGTAATAATCCTCCACACCCTTACTTCTTTGAGTTAAACGCCTAAGCTTCTGATGCAACTCCCGATGATAGTGGCTTGGAACAAATCTTTTTCTCATCAGATTTTTCAACTCTTCCCAAGTGACTACAGCCGGTTCTTGGTTACGTCTTCGACTTGTCACAATCTGATCCCACCAATTAATTGCATAATCAGAAAACTCTGTTGCCGCTACTTGAACTTTCTTTTGCTCCGAATAATTTTGGCAATCAAACACGAGCTCAATTTTTTTCTCCCACTCCAAGTAGACATCCGGGTCATTTTTCCCATGAAATGGTGGTATCTTCAACTTAAGTCCACCGAGATTATCTTCATTTCGACCCCTAGCTTCTCTTACTCGTCTCGGCCTTCTTTCACTTTGATTAGAAGCTTGGCTACCTCTGCTGTAATAATGCAAGTCATCCCCATCAGTTTCATCTTGAGGTCGTGCTCTTCTTCTTCTAGCAACAGTATTCGGCAATAGTCCTTGGTTAATGGACTCTTGAATCGTATCGATCCTTGCATTGACTGCACCCATCTCTTCCCTCACCATCCGCCTCATTTCTACCATTAAGGTCTACATGTCCAGAGTGTTATTTCTTCTTCTTTGAGCTCGGTTGGTGTTCTCAACTTCTTCGCTGGAATGATTTGACATATTGATCTTGTTTTCCCTGCACTTTTAACAAACGTTAGCAATAAAAAGTCGATCCTCACAAGTGTTTCTCTCCTTTTTATTCACTCAATCACTCAGCACTCAAAATGTTCTCTCTCAGCGATTTTCTCAATGGTTCGTATGGAACAAAACCGATCAAATCGGATGAACAACTCCAACAACACAAATTCGAAACAAATGATTTGAGATAGAAAGAAAAGAGAAAAGGATTTAGTATTTTTTTTTTAAATTAAGAACGGATCAAATGATCAGAAAATTTAGGAAAAAATTAGAGAAATAATTTCCCCCCCTAAACTATTTAATTTTCGGACTGATTTTTTTTTTTTTTTTTCTTCAACAACTCATAAATAAAACTAGAACTATAGAAAGATCAAACAGAAAAAAATATGATCAAAGATAAAAAAATCAAATCGACTAAATCCCCTAATTGATTGATCCGATTAACTAGATTAGAAGGACAAGAGAGAAATGAAAAGTCTAAGATCAAAAGATGATAGATACAAATACCGATCCCGAAAGTGTGCTCTGATACCACTTGATATGATCCTCCTAGAATCGGCACTTTCGAGGGGTAAGATGAAAGGAATGGATAGATTGATAGAGGTGGAGTGAATGGATCGCACCAAGGTTGTGGAAGGGCTTGGATATTTCCTCAATGACTTTTCCAAGATATTACACACTTGAAATCGCCAAGGTTTGAATCGCGGATATGACACACCTTGATTCGATCGATTGATGGATATGACTCACCAACAATCAGTTTTGTTCTTCAAAGAACACAAGAGAAAACACTCTCAATTTTTAATAAAAATACTTGGTTAATCCGAAAATGAGTCTAACAAAAGAGTTTTAAAGAAAAAATGAAGTAAAGAAAAACTAGAATTAATTCATAGAAATATAAGAAACATTAACTAGCTTGAAAATATCTCTTGGAGTCTCCCAAGCCACCTCTTCCACTCCCTTGGCCGAATATTAATCAGGTGGTTAGTGAGCTGGGCTGATTTAATCTCTTCTTTGGGCTTGAGACTTCAAAAGATAAATCCAAAATTATTAGACTTCGATTTGGACCAAACTTGTTTAACTCTTGTGGACTAAGATGGAGTAGAGTGACCCATTTGTCTCATTAAAACGTTCCTTTGGAAAACCCATTGGGAAAAAACCAAAGGCTAGGAAAAAGAGTACAAACGAATCACCCGCTATTAGTCCACTCGAGCAACCAAGACAGTTTGATTTTCCTTGTTCTCGAACTGAACTTTAGTCGGTTGAACTTGAGTGAGTAATGCGGAGATGGCGCTCTGAAATTCTTTGGCTCTCGATCTTGTCATTGGTCCACTTGGTACGGCCAAAGCATCCTCGGGTTCAAGCTGCTTCTGTGAGCTATCCATGATCACATCAGGAGCAGCTTGAACCAGAGCTTAGGGAAGCTAAAGAGGAAGCCACGGAGCAACATGAACTCGAGGAAGCAAACAACAAAGACCTACATGAGCCCCTTGGTCCAATGACTCGATCCAAACAAGCAAGATTCCATCAAGCATTCTACACTCTCTTACACCATATTCAGGGCCGACTTGAGTGTGCTAATCCAGTCACCTTGATTGTGATTCACGCCACTTAAGCATTCATCAAGAGAGGTGTGTGGACTTGTACTCTTTTTCCCTCCTCTTGGTTTTGTCCCAATGGGTTTTCCAAGAGAGGTTTTTAATGAGGCCAGCCCACACACTCCTTATCATTGCCTTTTGATGAAATCAAGCCCACTCCATTCTCTCAAGAATCTCGCCACTTTGAAAATGAAGAGTCTACTTGTTTTAGTCTTGTACACTTAATGGTTCAGCTTTGACTCATTAACTATTATCTATTTTCTATGTATTCTAGTTCTAAGTATCTTAAACTCTATAAGTACTTGTATTCTCTTTCTTTTCAGATTTATCAAACCTTTCGTATTCTCAATCACCTTTGAAACTGTTTGATCAAGTTCGATTAGTGTATTCGGAAATCTCCTTGCACTACGAACAATCTTGATAGTCTAAGAGTGATTCTGCACCTCTTAGAAGTTTCATTCAATCTATTTTCGTAACTTAATCATCCCTCTTGACCGATCCATTCCCCTCCTCACTCGCCGATCATCATCAAAACTGGTACATCCGAGGGTTCTTCACTTCAAGGACTTCACCTAGCATTTGGAGAGCATTCAGGGACATTGATCCTCACCAGGATCATATCACTCTTGGAGAGCATTCAGGGACTTGATCCTCATCTAGGATCATATAAAGACCTCAAATCAAAAAAAATCTGCAAGGAAAAAGATTAAGTTAGAATTAATGAAGTTTAAAATCCGAAAACACTTACCTTGCGAGCAGGTCTTGTAGCCATTGATCTTTGTGTGGGCTGGAAAATGTCCTATTTTCATTTGAATCCAAAAACTTTCACCAGGCTTAAAGATCCTTCGGCATTGCTTCTTGCTTAAAGTCTGAGAGAACTATTCAAATACTAGAGGATATGTTGAGATCATGTGTTTTGGATAGCCATCAAACATGAGAGAGGTCATTACCATTGATTGAGTTTGCTTATAATAATAGTTTCCATGCAAGTATTGGTATGACACCATTCGAGGCTCTATATGGTAGGCCATGTCGTACACCTCTTTGTTGGGCTGAAGCCGGAGAAACTACCAGTATTGGACCTGAGTTAGTTATGGAAACCACTGAAAAATTGAGGTTGATCAGAGATAGGATGAAAGCTGCCCAAGACCGACAAAAGAGTTATGCAGATCGTCGAAGGCGTGATTTAGAATTTCAGGTGGGTGATCAAGTATTTGTTAAAGTTCAACCCATGAAAGGCAAAGTTCGATTTGGGCAATCAAGAAAGTTAAAACCGCGCTTTATTGGTCTTTTTAGGATTCTTGAGCGGGTTGGGAATGTAGCATATCGCTTGGAATTACCTTCAGAGTTGGGACATGTGCATAAAGTATTCCATGTATCGATGTTGAGGAAATATCATTATGACCCATCTCATGTGGTAGACTATCAACCATTGGAAATTCAAGATGACATGAGTTATGAAGAAGAACCAATTCCGGTATTGGAAACAAGGGTGAAAGAGCTAAGGAGGAAAACTATACCCCTCGTTAAGATCTTGTGGGCGAATCATGGCGCTCATGAAGCGACATGGGAGTTGGAGTCGGAGATAAAAAAAGTATCCCCACCTATTCCACGTAAGTCTCTGAATTCGAGGACGAATCCTTATTAAGGGAGGTGGAATTATAACATCCAAAATTTGAGAAGAAAAAAAAAGAATCAGATTTTGTGTTTAATTGATCAATTTGGAAAGTTTTGAACTTGTCTGATTTCAGGGAGATTTCCGATCGATTTAAAAGTTGGAAGCAAGATCTGTAAATAGAGAAAAAAACAAGGACTCAAGTGCAAACTCGCGAAAATCAGGATGAATTCGAGTTCATCCTTTCCGAAATCTCTGGATAGTTTTTGGCAATTCAAATCTTCAGTTTCCAACCCTAATACAATTCGTATTTATTGATGTGTCGAGTTTTAACCCAAAATATTTTCTGCAAGTGCACAGGCACACGCAGTAGTATATGGGGTATCGAATCCACAGAGACCAAGGTTACACTATGAAATTGTAGATTTTAATTTAAAGCTAAGACAATATGGGTTTTGTTGAATTTTCGGAACAGCAAATAAATAAAATAAATCGATGTAAAACAATTAATAAAAAGCACTAGGTTAAGGTGTTTCGCCGGTGATTCGGAGACAAGGCTGAGCAACTATTCAGGGCTAACTAACTACCGGTCTAGAACTCAAACATAAATAAATGCCGCCCCACTCTCGTGATGTATCGACACCTTTATCTAACAACCTAGATACCGAAACTCTCGTCTGGACCTAGCGAAGACGATAAGCATTAACAAGCAGGTTCAATATGTTCACAATCGATCGCAACAATCAACTCTCGCTGGTTGCGCACCAATTGCTCACCAATGATTTATCTAGCAAACCTAGAGCACTCTCATGAATAAGTTTAACCTAAAATCATAGATTAAGTGGCCAGTTTAACCTAAGCTTTAAGAACCCCTATTGGCGAAGACATATAAATTCCAATCCTATTTGTACTCAGCCATTAACAACCTAAATCACCATTAAAAACCTTAACCTAGCTATGGATCTACTCACACATAGCAAAATCAAAGACAACAAAGCAAGGAGATGAATTCATGATTTATTAAAGAGAATAAGGTTCAGGAAAACTTCTCAAACAGAGTTGTGGAATGATCAATGATAGGAGAATAGAGATCCAAAGCTGAGTAATACAAATCCAAATCGAAATAGTAGAAGAACAAAAGGAATCCAAGCTAAGAACTCTCAAAAGTAACGTAGAATAAAAAACTGAGGTCTGAGAGAATGTGATAGAACGTGATACAAGTCTGAGGCGGCTGGCCTCTTTTTATTCTAAAAATTAATTAAAAACGTGTCCCTAGGTAAAATAGGTCGAGCACCCCGGGCGAGCACCCTGGCGAGCACGCGAGCACCTGCTTGGCTTGAAAATCGTCTTTTTGCTCCAAATTGCTTCTTTTGCTCCAATGTCCTCAAATATCTTCAATACATGCTTCAGAGCCTCAAAATACCTGAAAAGACACAAAAGAACTAGAAATGACTCGAAAACAAGATAAAAAGACTAGTTAAAATGGGACAAAATACTAATATATCAACTCCCCCAGACTTAGACCTTTGTTTGTCCTCAAACAAAACAAGATCAAGAACTGAGAAGAGGTTTGAAAATCACGGGAACTCACTTGCTTGTTGGAAAATTTTTGAACTTCATACTGCTCGTCACTAGGCGTTGGAATTTGCTCCGTTCAACCATGAACATCATCACCACCCCTTAGTTGCTCGCAGACCAAAGGAATTTTTGGAATCCCCCCAGTTATCTCTTTACATAGATTAGTGAAATGAAAGTGCAGTGGTCTTACCAGGAGTAATAGATCCAAAAGGTGCCAACTTCTTCTAACCAAAGACCCTCTCCCATATAACTTTCCTCTCCCCTCTTTCCCTCTTTCCACGCCACCATCTTTCTGTTTATTCTTTACAGCCATCAGTTTTCATTTGCCGATGCTTCACCCTTTATCACAGCCATCACTTTTCTGATGCTTCTTCTTTATTTGTGGGATGAATCTCCATGAGGTCACAAAGGATACACGGGTCTACGCATCATCCCTTGGTTCACTTCGATTTTTAGTTTCCCTTACAACAAGCTTTCCATGAGGTCACAAAGGATACACGGGTCTACGCATCATCCCTTGGTTCACTTCGGCTTGTTGCTTTGAACTTTTCCTTTTTATTTCTTTTCTTTTCTTCTCTTTTCTTTTTCTCGGTGTAATGAAGGGGAGTGAGAGAGGAATATCATACTTTGTGGAGAGTTGCGTGGTCTTGTTTGGCTCGAATAGGTCTTCCCTAATGAACATCAAATCCCTGAGAAAGAAATTGAAGATCAGGTTAGGGTTCAATAAAAATTAAAGATAACTTCGGTTCAGCCTATTTCCCAATGAAAAGGAGCTTTGGGAGTGATTAATCTGCCCATGATCTTCCGAAACAAAGCCTCCGCCCATCTGTGAGTCATTACAAGTAATTCATAGTCCAAATAATCCAATAGATCAAGGTCATAATTCCCAAACAAGCTTGACTCAATAAAAAAAAGAATAAAAACTGACACTTAGCTGCAAGCAGCTGGACCTGATTCAGACCTAGACAAAGAAAAAGACGAAAGACACAAAAATAAGACTCAAAGACAAAGAAAAATAGTTAGTAGCAGACCTCTCCCCCAGACTTAAATCACACCGTCCCTGGTGTGAAAAAGAACTGAAGGATTGGCTGAAAAATGAAAAAGATAAAAATGGATAACACAATGGTAAAAGAAAGTGTGGATAGAATTCACCGCGTTGTAGCGGTGTCCGGATCATCACAGCTGGCTCTTCGCTTCCATTGTCGCCAGAGCTGGCTCGTGTCGGAGGTGCTGGGCGAAGGCTGGGGCTGTGTGTTGACTCGGCGAGCACCCTGGCGGAGCAGGTGCTCGGGCCAGTTCTGGGGTGCTCGATCATATATATATTTTTTTTTTTTTTTTTTTTTTTAAGAATTAAAAACTGAAATCACAAATAAAAAGTTACAATCAAAAGAAATTTAAAACGAATTATGTACAAGAAATCTTACCAGTGGGTTGCCTCCCACCAAGCGCTTGTTTAACGTCATTAGCTCGACTGCAGCAGCGCCTAAGCGCGAGAGTGTGGATCCGCAGGAGGATCGGGGTATGGTGGTGGTTTTTGAGCTCCCCCAGACTTAAACTTAGCCTTCTCCTCTATGACAACATAGGAGCCATTTTGCTTGCCATCAGAAATTGCGACATAGAATACACCCTTGTTGACTTTAGAGAGAGAGACCTTTTTTTGAGGTAAGTCAACAATTGCTCCTGCAGTAGCGAGGAACGGCCTTCCCAGGATCAATGGCATGTAAGCATTATTCCTCATCTCGACCACCTAAAAATCACAAGGCATTAAGCAATCATCAATGCTTACCTCGAGGTCTTTGACAAATCCTTGTGAAGTTGATGTTGCTCCATCTGCAAATTTGAGGGTCATGTCTGAGGGCTGTATGTTTTCAATTCCTAAGGACTTAGCAAGATCCTTTGACATTACGTTTACCGTAGAACCGAAATCACAAACAGAATCCTCAAAAGCAACTCCGAGTATGGAGCATGGAACTACAAACCTTCCGGGATCTCCGATCTTGGGGAGATGCCTTAGTTTAACCGCTCGAGCTGGGCCTGGAAAATGAACCTTGGGAGAATAAATTCTCGTTGGAGGAGTTTCTGCAGAACTGGCCAGAGCACCCTGTCGGAGCAGGTGCTCCCGAGGAGGTTTTGGGTGCTCGGTAGATTTGGTCTGAGATTTTGCTGGAGCAGTCTCAACTTGTGTTTCTGAGTGTGAACCATGTTCCAGCATATATTCATCTGTGCCAAGAGATTTTCCTTGGGTCTTGTATTCTGTAGCTTGCTCTTTACCCTTTCCCATGACTTTAGGGCTAGTTGGAGGTGCCAACGCTTTCCCACTTCTCAGCTCCACTGCGGTGAAGTTTTTCATGACTTCGCGCTGTAAGTCAATACTTAGGCACTGAACCGTCCAATCCAATGTAGCAATCCGTTCGTTCATCTGCTGATCATTCTTGATTTGTCCATCAAGGATCACTTTCATCATCCGTTTAAGCTCATTCTCTTCGTCCCCAATGAAGTTCACTTGAGCACTTGAGCCACTATAACCACTTCCATTCCTGGGGCTATGCTCACCCCTTGCTGAGAGAACTACTTGCTGTCGTTTGACAGTTTCGGCGGTTTGGGCAACTTGCATGTCAAGCTTCTTCACGTAAGCGGTAACAGCTTCATACTTCGCATTCAGATCATTATACATGTGATATACCTTGGCATTGATCTCTGTTGCGGCCTTTTGCTGATTGACTAAGAGTTGCTGCATAAGACTCTTCAGCTCATCCTGAGATGTAGGCGCGGAGACAGCTTGTGGTGGTGTAGCGAATTGGGCGTTTTGCTGTTAGTTTCCCCCTTGGAACTAATTCTGATTCTGATTTGAGACATAGTGTTTCCCCTGAGTGTTGTTGGAGTAAAAATTCTGGAAACCCTGAGCTTGTGGCAACTGAGTGATACCTCCTTGTTGCGGATAAACTTGGTCTTGTGTGTTCTCGACATTGGTGCTTCGGTAGGAGAGGTTGGGGTGGCTCCGATAATTTTGATTAAACCCATGGTTCTGGACATATCCCTGACCACTCACATAGTTAACCTCATGTACTCCAGCATCGTCATCTTTCTCAAACTCTTGAGAAACGGGCGCAGCCCCATTTTCTTCCACAAACTTGACCGGTCTTTGACTTTCGCGTAGGAGTAAATTTACCTTTGCCGTCAGCTCATCTATCTTCTGAGTGTCCACACTGTTAACTTTCTTGGACCTATCATACTCAGGAGACCTGTTGCTAGAGCTTGAAGCAAGGTTCTCTATCAGCTCAAAAGCACCATCTCTTGTCTTGGTCATAAAATCCCCATTACTCGCAGCATTTAGGGCGTTGCGGTAATCCCATTCAACTCCATCATAAAATATCCCCAGAATCTGTTCATCCTTAAAACCATGATGAGGACACTCCCTACGGTATTCCTTCAGTCTTTCCCAAGCTTCACAAAAAGCTTCACCAGAATGTTGTTGGAAAGACGAAATCTTGTTTCGTAGAGCGGCTGTCTTGGACTTAGTGTAGAAGTGGTCCAAAAAGGCAGCTCTAACTTCATCCCACGTCCCCAAAGAACCAGCTGGCAATGACTTCAACCACCTTTGAGCCTTGTCAGCAAGAGAAAACGGAAACAGCTTGCATTTTAGAAATTCCGACGGTACCCCATTAGAACCGGTGGTGCTGCAGATTTCTTCAAAATTTTCGATGTGGTCCATCGGTATCTCAGCTGGCAGTCCGTGAAAGAGATGTTGTTTCACCAATGTGATCATCTGAGGCTTGATCTCATAGTCTTGCCTCTGAATTGTTGGAGAGACAATAGCTGAGCGGTTTTGATAAAATGCATGGGGGTTATCCGAATCCCCTATACCCGGCTGAACTCGTGGAGCTGGCGGTTGATCTCTTCTCAACTGAGCAATCTGATCCCTTAGCAACTGTAACTGAGCAGCCATACCATTATCTTGTTCAGCCATGATGACCGGAGCAGCTGTAAGTCTCTTTTGACGGTTTTGACGTTCGATGCGAGCTAACTCTTCGTTGGTGAGGATGGTTAGATCTTCGGTGCAATTTTTTCTTGTTCTTCTACTGGTCATGCACCTGACACATAGCAGAAACAAATAAAAATTAAGGTCAGTAGTTTCTTAGACTGAAAACAAAATCAAAAATCAAAGGTAACGCAATTGGTCCCCGGCAACGGTGCCAAAAACTTGATGTGTCGAGTTTTAACCCAAAATATTTTCTGCAAGTGCACAGACACACGCAGTAGTATATGGGGTATCGAATCCACAGAGACCAAGGTTACACTATGAAATTGTAGATTTTAATTTAAAGCTAAGACAATATGGGTTTTGTTGAATTTTCGGAACAGCAAATAAATAAAAAAAATCGATGTAAAATAATTAATAAAAAGCACTAGGTTAAGGTGTTTCGCCGGTGATTCGGAGACAAGGCTGAGCAACTATTCAGGGCTAACTAACTACCGGTCTAGAACTCAAACATAAATAAATGCCGCCCACTCTCGTGATGTATCGACACCTTTATCTAACAACCTAGATACCGAAACTCTCGTCTGGACCTAGCGAAGACGATAAGCATTAACAAGCAGGTTCAATATGTTCACAATCGATCGCAACAATTAACTCTCGCTGGTTGCGCACCAATTGCTCACCAATGATTTATCTAGCAAACCTAGAGCACTCTCATGAATAAGTTTAACCTAAAATCATAGATTAAGTGGCCAGTTTAACCTAAGCTTTAAGAACCCCTATTGGCGAAGACATATAAATTCCAATCCTATTTGTACTCAGCCATTAACAACCTAAATCACCATTAAAAACCTTAACCTAGCTATGGATCTACTCACACATAGCAAAATCAAACACAACAAAGCAAGGAGATGAATTCATGATTTATTAAAGAGAATAAGGTTCAGGAAAACTTCTCAAACAGAGTTGTGGAATGATCAATGATAGGAGAATAGAGATTCAAAGCTGAGTAATACAAATCCAAATCGAAATAGTAGAAGAACAAAAGAAATCCAAGCTAAGAACTCTCAAAAGTAACGTAAAATGAAAAACTGAGGTCTGAGAGAACGTGATAGAACGTGATACAAGTCTGAGGCGGCTGGCCTCTTTTTATTATAAAAATTAATTAAAAACGCGTCCCTAGGTAAAATAGGTCGAGCACCCCGGGCGAGTACCCTGGCGAGCACGCGAGCACCTGCTCGGCGTGAAAATCGTCTTTTTGCTCCAAATTGCTTATTTTGCTCCAATGTGCTTCAGAGCCTCAAAATACCTGAAAAGACACAAAAGGAACTAGAAAAGACTCGAAAACAAGATAAAAAGACTAGTTAAAATGGGACAAAATACTAATATATCATTTATATGCATTTTAAAGCCCCAAACATTTACAAGCCGACTACGCTGTCAAATTGAAATTTTTGGTGAGTTTTCGAAACCCTTTTTGCCTAAATCTGATTTGTATATTTTTTATAACTGATGCTCCGAAGCTGTGGTGATTTAGGTTGTTTGAGGCCTCATTTATTGCTGCTTTAGTTCTGTGTCGTCCCAGCCATAGTAGAAGCGATTGGTAAGCTTCATCTTCTTCCTTCTTCAATTTTTCTTCCATGAAAGTGAGTTTCAAGCTCTTTAATGGTGGTTTTGTTTACGGGGAGAATTAGGATACAATCTATATCTATCTAGAAACTTCTTGTTCTCCTGAATCTAGCCCAAGTGACCGTTCCTCATTTGGTGTTCTGAGTTGATCGAATTTTGAGTTGTAATTTCTCCGATCTGATGCTTATCTCATCTAATTGAAGATGTTTTAGTCCGGTTCTGGGCTTTAATGCACACAATAAACAATTGCCTGTAAACGAAAATAAATTTGGACATATTTTCGTATTAAACCGAATGGAAATCAGACCGGTACAATAGGTTTTAAACCGGTTTTGGGAATTTGGATTCCAGATTTAGATTGCGCTTGTCAAAAGTTTTCTAGTGACATATTGAACGTAGTTTTCTGATCAATGGTCGATTTTAGGTGCTTTATTTGGTGTTTAAGAGCTTTTCTAAACATTTCATTAAGGGTTTGTTAAGCTGAAAATTTGTGTCAAGGTGAGTTCTAACTCTCTTTTTAGTTATTATACAATGGTATAATATTTTAGAAAATTTTAGTGATGAGTAAATATTTGAATATTAATTCAATATATTAATTCAAATATGAACTAAGAATTGATTAAATTATTTGGAATTTGAAAATTATGTGATAATGTCTTTATGGGTTACTAGAAATTATGATTCTGATGATGAGATATGTTATTCTGTTAAGACCGGTATCAGCATGCTTCTCTGATTTAGCTAGCTGTATTGAGCAAATCTGTGGCGGCCAGCATCGTCAACAGATGTACTATGTATTATGTTAGTCTGTTAGTGGTATTGAGGTCGGTTAATACCGTGGACCGTACTTTCTTATCATCTTGTTAGGGGCCAGCATCCCTATCAAGTATATTATGTATATATTCTGTTAGTATATGGTTTAGGTGACCAATGTTGGGGTCATATCATTATGCTACAGCATTGCTGGATATCTGATCATTCTGTTCTGAAATATATGTCTGTTCTGATGATATGTTCTGATGATATAGATCTGTTATGATGAAGTTATTATGTTTTAATGATTTTATTTTAGAATTTATTGGATATGAATTCATGTTTTTTTTAATACCAACAAGTGAATATTTTTCTGTGCGGGATCAGACCGTGTTGGTACATGTTAGTCGGGTTGTAGTCTCACTGAGCAATATTTTTTGCTCACCTAAGTTCTGATTTCCGTGCAGACGGTGCTGAGGAGGAGCAGCATGTAGCCGAAGTTTAGAGTGTTGAATCCGTTGTAGCGCGAGACTTGGTAGTTTTTTTATACATTCTATTTGCTCTTATTTCTCGAGGATTTGTTTTTTTATGAGGTTTCAGACATTGTTATTTTTTTGAGAAAATAATTTTATTTAATTATTTTAAAAACATTTCTAAAAAAATAAAAATATTATTTTAAAATTGTTTTTTTGGGTCGTTACAGTAGTAGTATTTGTTTTCGTTTGGTTTCTAAATTATTTATTAATATACATAATTTTAAATTAAGTCAGATCCCATTTGTTATTGTTTTAAGTAAAGAATTTTGGAAATCTGACATTAGTGCAGGTTATGTATCTATGTTTAAGTTTAAAAAGTTAATGAGAATTCCACATATTTTTTTAATGATTTGGGTGGTTTGTTTAGCGATTTTTTTGATATGAGCGTTATTTATGGTAATGTTGATGCATTTTATTTGAAAGCGATTTATATGTGTTTTATTGTTGGTAATTTTGAGGCATCTTTGTCATTACTTTTGAGCCCGATTATGAGAAGATATCCTGAAGCAATATGGTTATCATCATTGGTTTTTTTATTTGTTGGACGTTTAAGTAGCGGTAAAAATCAAATGAATTGTTTTAAATGGGTTCGCAATCCTGAAATTCTTTCAGTTGTTGGTAATAAAGCGATGGTTCCATTTCGGTGTTTGAAGACTGTCGATAAAAGTATATATAGGGATCTAATATGTTATTATAAGTATGATAAATTGTTAGATTGTGATTGTTTTTTCGTTTGTTGGAAATGTAATTTACGTCATCAAATTTCATTTTTTTTGAATAAATGTTGATGTTCTACTTTATTAGTGTATTGGTTGGTTTTCGATTTGAAATGGCTTAGTTCCATTATCTTTCCCAATTGCATTCATTTTGGGTTTTTTTTTGTGTTAAGGTGTTAAGGGTATAATTTTTTTTAATTGTAATGGTATATAATTAATATTTTTTTTTTTTCATTCTTATTCTCATTTATTGTTGTAATTGCGTAAGTATACTAAATATTTCTTTTAATTTTTGTTTGAGTTTTTCTAATTTATTCTTGTATTATCGGATTTTCGCTGAGCTTTTTGCTTGTTAAACATTTGCTTACTTAAATCTCGTATTTGTGTAGTGAGATTTTATATTTTTTTTTTGTTTTTGGTCTTTCAATTGTTTACAGTTATTCTTGTATTATCGGATTTTTGCTGTAGTTTTTGCTTGTTAAATATTTTGCTTACTTAAATCTCTTATTTGTGTTGTGAGAGTATATATTTTTTTGTTTTTTGTTTTTGGTCTTTCAATTTTTTACAGTTATTATTTGTTGTTGATAATAAAGTGATGGTTTCAAATTTGTGTTGGAAGATTGTTGATAAAGTATCTTTAGGGATCAATTTTTTATTATACATATGAAAATTTTATAGATTGTGATTGTTTATTTGTTTGTTGTTAATGTAATTTTCGTCATCAAAATTTATTTATTTATATAATTGTTGACGTTTATTTATTTGTGTATTTGTTGATTTAATTTTTTTGTTTGCTTTTATTGTTTTTGTTATTTCATTGTGTCAACATGCAAATAATGTTTTGTAGTGTATTGTTTGTTGGAATGTTGTTTTCCTTTTAATTTTAATGGGATTATTACGAACTATTAATTTTTATTTCATTTTCATTTAGAGATTTGGTCTATAATGAGTATTAATATTTTTTTGGTTTTGATTATTTGTTATTATTGTTCTTAACTTTCGTTGTGGTTTGTTTTCAGTTTGTTTATTTTTATCGTTTATGGGCTGTAGCTTGTGATCGCGAAATATTTTGCTAACTAAAATTGCGGTTTTTTTTTAGATTTGAAATTATTTTATTTGTCTTTGGTTTTCGGTTGTTTTTTCAGTTATGATAAGGTTGATTTGTTTGTTGTTAGCAATGTTAAATTATTTAACACCAAGTCTTTATTATTTTTATTTTTATTTATATAAATTTTTTATAGTAATAAATTACATTGACGTTTGCTTAAAAATTCATATAATGTAAAAAAATATAGTTTTTGTTTTTATGATTTGGTTGTGTTTTGTTGTCTTGATTGTTTATAAATTTAAATTTTTAATTTGTTTACATATATTTTATATTTTTAAATTGTAGCTATAGTGGAATTATTATGTTTTCTATGTTTTATTTATTTTGTTGTTAGTTGTTTTCTCAAACAGCGCTGAGATGTGGTGTTGTTATTTTTATGTTTTGTTAGTAGTTTTTGAGTTTATTTTTATTTATACCTATTTTGTTTGTGAATGTTTCTATATATTTATATTTTTTTATTGGAGAATTTGTTTTGTTTGTTATTTGATATTTCTGTTGTTTTTGTTGATCTTGAGGCTGGGCAAAGTAGTGGTTATGTTATTTGTAAGTTTTGGTGGTTTGAGTTTACTTTTTACCTAATTTGTTTATATTGGTGCTTATTTAGTTTCTTGTTATTTTTTATTTTTTATAGTGAGATTGTAGTGTAATCTTGTCAGTTGATATTGATTACGAGTGACTTGTTTTCTTTTTTTTGTTTCTTACTTAGTGCGTACGGTTGGTCGTTATATTTTTATAGTGGTGAAATTATTTGTTTATAATTTGGTGATTAATCGATTTAGTTTGTTAGTTAATCGATTAATATATGGTGAAATTATTTTGTTTATAATATGGTGATAATAATATATTATTATTTTTTGTTTTTGTGGAATTAATTTATATGTAAATTGTGTAATGTATTTATATAAGTTTAACATTTTTGTATAATATATTATTATCAATTTATTGGTATTCGTATATGTACGTATTTTTGTTGATTAGTTATTTTGTTAATGTTGTTGGTCGTTGTGTCTTTGTTTTATATTGTTAGTATTTTGTTTTAAAATATGTAATTAATATTGTAGCCTATATTTATGGTTTATATTTTTTATTGTTGTAACTTTTATTGTATTTATTGTTTTTTTTTTGTACTTGAGATGATTGATATAAATGAGTAGATTATGTAAGATATGGGTGATATGATGAGTTTTTTTTTTTATATGATGTTTGATTTTACGTGTATTTGATTTATGATGTAATTGATTTGTTGTAGAGTTTGAACGTCTTTTTTTTAGTATTGTTTAGTTTTTCGATAAGTTATTTTTCTAATATTTATCCTTTGTTAATTTTGTTTATCTTTATAAACTCTTTTGAAGTGTTATAAAGAAAAAATTTGTAAAGTTGTTTAAGAGATTTTAGAAATGTTGAGTGGTCATTCTCTTCGGATGCTTAAGCCTTCAATTACTTGTTGGCACATATTTGTTAAAGTGATTCGCCGTTTTAAAATTCTTCTTGGAAATGGAGAGCCATCGTTGGGTATTATTTTGGTTGATCAAGAGGTAATTTTTTTCTTTGTTAATTTCTTAGTGCATGTATTGTTTTTGTAATTATCATATGTGTTTATTGGATTTTGATTTTGTAAACTTACTCCAGAACTATTGTTGTGTGTAGTTTTTTTTTTTTTGTTTGTGTAAAGTTTTTTTTTGTTTTGTGTAGAATAATCGGATTGAAGCCAGAGTTCATAGCGATTTCGTTGATTGTTATGAAGATTTACTCCTTGAAGGTGTATGGTATTCTATTATCTCATTTAAGATTTCAGAGAATTGCGGAGATGTTAGATCAACTAATCATCCTTACCGTTTAACATTGCTTGAGCACACTGTTGTTACCAAAATGGTTATGTTCTGTATGACTCCTTTGGCCAATTTTACATCGTTTTGCTCGATTCAAGACGATACTGTTGATAAGTCTGTTTTGATTGGAAAGCATTTTGATTATGTTTTTTCATGTTTAATTGTTATTTATACTTGATTTACTCTGGTTTTTTATTTGGTTTTATAGATTTGGTTGGCATAATTTATAATGTTGGAGAGTTGGTTAATGATGGTGCGAATCCAAACAATGTTTTAGGTTGCAAGCTTTCTTTCCAGATTTGTAATGAAGAGTAAGTAGTATTAATCTGCTCATTTTTATTTTTTTGTTGAGTACTTTAACAATTTTTGATTTAAAGTTTTATTAATGTTTTTATCGTTGTTTTTGTATTTTGTAAAGCAACGTTAGTTTGGAATGTCTGGTGAAGGGAACTCAAGCTATCTTTTTTTGATAGAAACTATAAGAATTATGGATCTAAAACCTTCATTTGTTATCTTGGTTGGTGGAAGATTGATCGTTACTTTACTGGTGTTAAGAACGTTCGTATTTGTGATAATGGTCCTATTTCGAAAGTTATGCCTAATCCTGATATTCCAGAATTCCTTCGTGTTAAATTGATGTAAGTATTGGTGATTTAAAATTAATTAGTGTACATTTGACTTTAGATTAAGTTCTAATTGTGATTTAATTTTTTGTTTTACTTTCAGGAAAGCGTGGAAAGCTCTAGACATTATGGAAGCTTGATTATGGTGGTGGAAAAAAGATTAGCTTTGGTGTCTTATATTTTATAATGTTGTATTTTTCTTTTGAATGTTATATTACTCTACTTGGAACTTATGATTTTCTATGTGTTTGTTAATATTTTTTAGAAAGATTTACTTAAATATACCAGAAAAGTTGTAAAATGACTACCATAGATATTTATTTTTGAAATTACTGAAATATCAGTTTTGGTAATGAAAATGTCAGTTTAGCCAAATTTAAAACTCAAATTACGGATTTTGCCATTATGATTTATTTTTTTCATAAAAAAAAAACTTTAAGAAGCAAAAACATTTTTTTTCCCCAAATTTTCGATCGTGCCTCCTCTCCTCTGTCTCCCTACATCCGCATTCGTTGCACTATCTCCGGAGAAAAAAATCGCAAAGAGTTATTCATCTTCCGTAATTGAAATTCCAAAAATTAGAAACTCAAGTTTCTGCAAATGAAACTTGATTTGGGAATTCAAAAGCTATAAAGGTTTGTGTTTAAGTTACCTTGAAGTTATTATGTTAAGAATTGACAGTGATTTTTAAGAAAAATCATTAACGCACATTTTTCTAGGTTTACAGGATTTCAATCAAAGAAGATGAACAGTCATGGATGGTTGTACAATATATGTTTCAGTCATGGCTGACTTACGATTCAGTGGCCGACTTACGATTCAGTCATGGCTGACTTACGTTTCAGTCATGGCTGACTTACGATTCAGTGGTTGACTTAAGTTTCAGTCGTGGCTAACGTAAGTTTTAGCCATGGCTGACTTATAAAATAATGGAGCTGATTTCAGAGCATCATCGCGAAGTTAAACAGTTTTCTGTCTGATTTTGTTTGAATTTTCATAAATTAGTAGCTTACGATAAAATTGTTAAATCAATTGATTCTGAACCTAGGATGAGTCTAGTATTTTTTAAAATTGCTTTCAGAATTTTTGGATGTGTGTTGATATTTTTTTGAGATCGATTTCATCGAACAGTCGTGATTAGTTAAGCAGTTTATGTCCAATATTGTTTGAATTCTCATTAATTATTGATATGTGCTAAAATCGTGAAACCAATTTCATCTGAACCTAGGTTGAGTATAGTATTTGATAAAAAATAGTTCAGGAACTTTATGGATGATGATCAGTCTTGATCAGTTTGAAGATTTACACCTAAACCCGTTGGAGAGCTCCGAATTGAAGTACATGTTAATTAAAGTGTCGGTTTCGGCTCAGTAAACCTGAGGAAACAAGACACATATGGATCTAAAGATATTTGAGTCTAGTTTTCAAAACATCCACGATCACCTCAATCCGCTCAGCCAATCACCCTGGAGAGGCCCAAAAGTGGAGGCATATCTGATGGATCCTATCATAGCCGAAAATGTCAAGTGGGATATTTTGAAGATCAAACATGAAGATCATCTGAGCATGATTTCTATGACCTTAAGAGACACTTAGGAAGCTTCTAAGACCAGCTGAAGTTATTAAAATATGTTCAAAATAAGTGAAAACTAAAGAGAAGATAAGCTCCTTAAATACCACTTAAGTGGAGCTTATTGTGACCGATCATCAGCTAGTGTTGCAAATAGGGTTCTATATTTCAGTCATGGCTGACTTACGCTTCAGTCATGGCTGACTTACGCTTCAGTCACGGCTGACTTACGCTTCAGTCACGGCTGACTTAAGACCAGCTGAAGTTATTAAAATATGTTCAAAATAAGTGAAAACTAAAGAGAAGATAAGCTCCTTAAATTCCTCTTAAGTGGAGCTTATTGTTCATTTGAATTTTACTTGAGTTTGTGTGCGTTTTTTTACTTTGAGTTTGTTTGTGTTTTTTTTACTTAGAGTTTGTGTGTTTTTTTACTTTTGATTCCTTTTACTTAGAGTTTGTGTGTTTTTTTTACTTTTGTTTACTTAGAGAACTTGGGTATATAATGTCATACTTGTACTTCATTTTCTTCATCTCTTGATTAGTAAAGTTTATGTTTTTTTGGCTATTCCAAAAAGTCTTTCTCTCTAGACTTGTAAGCTAGGTCCATGCTTGTATCAGATGAGTTTTGGTATTTGTTTGTGACCGATCATCAGCTAGTGTCGCAAATAGGGTTCTATATTTCAGTCATGGCTGACTTACGCTTCAGTCATGGCTGACTTACTCGAAGTTACGGCTGACTTACGCTTCAGTAACGGCTGACTTACGCTTCAGTCACGGCTGACTTACGCTTCAGTCACGACTGACTTACGCTTCAGTTACGGCTGACGTACGTTTCAGTCATGGCTGACTTCAGTCACGGGTGACTTACGCTTCAGTCACGGGTGACTTACGCTTCAGTCACGGCTGACTTACGCTTCAGTCACGACTGACTTACGTTTCAGTTACGGCTGACGTACGCTTCAGTCACGGCTGACTTACGCGAAGTTAAACAGTTTTCTGTCCGATTTTGTTTGAATTTTCATAAATTATTATCTTGCGATAAAATTGTTAAATTAACTGATTCTGAACCTAAGATGAGTCTAGTATTTGTTAAAATTGATTTTAGAATTTTTGGATGTATGTTGATAATTTTTCAAAATCGATTTCATCGAACAGTCACGATTAGTTAAGCTGTTTATGTCTAATATTTTTTGAATTCTCATTAATTATTGGATTGTGCTAAAATCGTGAAACCAATTGCATCTTAACCTAGGTTGAGTATAGTATTTGATAAAATTGCTTCAGGAACTTTTAGATGATCACGAAGAACTGATCAGTTTGAAGATTTGCACCTAAACCCGTTGGAGAGCTCCGATTTGAAGCACATGTTAAATAAAGTGTCGCTTGCAGCTTACAGAACCTAAGGAATTAAGACACATATGGATCTAAAGATATTTGAGTCTAGTTTCCAAAACATCCAAGATCAGTTCAATCCGCTCAGCCAATCAGTCTGGAGAGGCCCAACAGTGGAGGCATATCTGATGGATCTTATCATAGCCGAAAATGTCAAGTGGGATATTTTGAAGATCAAACATGAAAATCATCTGAGGACGATTTCTATGACCTTAAGAGACACCTAGGAAGCTTCTAAGACCAGCTGAAGTTATTAAAATATGTTCAAAATAAGTGAAAACTAAAGAGAAGATAAGCTCCTTAAATTCCACTTAAGTGGAGCTTATTGTGACCGATCATCAGCTAGTGTTGCAAATAGGGTTCTATATTTCAGTCATGGCTGACTTATGCTTCAGTCATGGCTGACTTACGCTTCAGTCACGGCTGACTTACGCTTCAGTCACGGCTGACTTACGCTTCAGTCACGGCTGACTTACGCTTCAGTCACGGCTGACTTACGCTTCAGTCACGGCTGACTTACGTGAAGTTAAGCAGTTTTCTGTCCGATTTTGTTTGAATTTTCATAAATTATTAACTTGCGATAAAATTGTTAAATCAATTGATTCTGAACCTAGGATGAGTGTTGTATTTTTTTAAATTGCTTTCAGAAATTTTGGATGTGTGTTGATATTGTTTTGAGATCGATTTCATCGAACAGTCGTGATTAGTTAAGCAGTTTATGTCCAATATTGTTTGAATTCTCATTAATTATTGATTTGTGCTAAAATCGTGAAACCAATTTCATCTGAACCTAGGTTGAGTATAGTATTTGATAAAAAATAGTTCAGGAACTTTATGGATGATGATCAGTTTTGATCAGTTTGAAGATTTACACCTAAACCCGTTGGAGAGCTCCGAATTAAAGTACATGTTAATTAAAGTGTCGCTTTCAGCTCAATAAACCTCAGGAAACAAGACACATATGGATCTAAAGATATTTGAGTCTAGTTTCCAAAACATCCACGATCACCTCAATCCGCTCAGCCAATCACCCTGGAGAGGCCCAACAGTGGAGGCATATCTGATGGATCCTATCATAGCCGAAAATGTCAAGTGGGATATTTTGAAGATCAAACATGAAGATCATCTGAGCACGATTTCTATGACCTTAAGAGACATCTAGGAAGCTTCTAAGACCAGCTGAAGTTATTAAAATATGTTCAAAATAAGTGAAAACTAAAGAGAAGATAAGCTCCTTAAATTCCTCTTAAGTGGAGCTTATTGTTCATTTGAATTTTACTTGAGTTTGTGTGCGTTTTTTTACTTTGAGTTTGTTTGTGTTTTTTTTACTTAGAGTTTGTGTGTTTTTTTACTTTTGATTCCTTTTACTTAGAGTTTGTGTGTTTTTTTTACTTTTGTTTACTTAGAGAACTTGGGTATATAATGTCATACTTGTACTTCATTTTCTTCATCTCTTGATTAGTAAAGTTTATGTTTTTTTGGCTATTCCAAAAAGTCTTTCTCTCTAGACTTGTAAGCTAGGTCCATGCTTGTATCAGATGAGTTTTGGTATTTGTTTGTGACCGATCATCAGCTAGTGTCGCAAATAGGGTTCTATATTTCAGTCATGGCTGACTTACGCTTCAGTCATGGCTGACTTACTCGAAGTTACGGCTGACTTACGCTTCAGTAACGGCTGACTTACGCTTCAGTCACGGCTGACTTACGCTTCAGTCACGACTGACTTACGCTTCAGTTACGGCTGACGTACGTTTCAGTCATGGCTGACTTCAGTCACGGGTGACTTACGCTTCAGTCACGGCTGACTTACGCTTCAGTCACGACTGACTTACGTTTCAGTTACGGCTGACGTACGCTTCAGTCACGGCTGACTTACGCGAAGTTAAACAGTTTTCTGTCCGATTTTGTTTGAATTTTCATAAATTATTATCTTGCGATAAAATTGTTAAATCAACTGATTCTGAACCTAAGATGAGTCTAGTATTTGTTAAAATTGATTTTAGAATTTTTGGATGTATGTTGATAATTTTTCAAAATCGATTTCATCGAACAGTCACGATTAGTTAAGCTGTTTATGTCTAATATTTTTTGAATTCTCATTAATTATTGGATTGTGCTAAAATCGTGAAACCAATTGCATCTTAACCTAGGTTGAGTATAGTATTTGATAAAATTGCTTCAGGAACTTTTAGATGATCACGAAGAACTGATCAGTTTGAAGATTTGCACCTAAACCCGTTGGAGAGCTCCGATTTGAAGCACATGTTAAATAAAGTGTCGCTTGCAGCTTACAGAACCTAAGGAAATAAGACACATATGGATCTAAAGATATTTGAGTCTAGTTTCCAAAACATCCAAGATCAGTTCAATCCGCTCAGCCAATCAGTCTGGAGAGGCCCAACAGTGGAGGCATATCTGATGGATCCTATCATAGCCGAAAATGTCAAGTGGGATATTTTGAAGATCAAACATGAAGATCATCTGAGCACGATTTCTATGACCTTAAGAGACACCTAGGAAGCTTCTAAGACCAGCTGAAGTTATTAAAATATGTTCAAAAAAAAGTGAAAACTAAAGAGAAGATAAGCTCCTTAAATTCCACTTAAGTGGAGCTTATTGTTACCGATCATCAGCTAGTGTTGCAAATAGGGTTCTATATTTCAGTCATGGCTGATTTACGCTTCAGTCATGGCTGATTTACGCTTCAGTCACGGCTGACTTACGCTTCAGTCACGGCTGACTGACGCTTCAGTCACGGCTGACTTACGCTTCAGTCACGGCTGACTTACGCTTCAGTCACGGCTGACTTACGCTTCAGTCACGGCTGACTTACGCTTCAGTCACGGCTGACTTACGCTTCAGTCACGGCTGACTTACGCTTTAGTCACGGCTGACTTACGCTTCAGTCTTGGCTGACTTACGTTTTAGTCACGGCTGACTTACGTGAAGTTAAGCAGTTTTCTGTCCGATTTTGTTTGAATTTTCATAAATTATTAACTTGCGATAAAATTGTTAAATCAATTGATTCTGAACCTAGGATGAGTCTAGTATTTTTTTAAATTGCTTTCAGAATTTTTGAATGTGTGTTGATATTTTTTTGAGATCGATTTCATCGAACAGTCGTGATTAGTTAAGCAGTTTATGTCCAATATTGTTTGAATTCTCATTAATTATTGATTTGTGCTAAAATCGTGAAACCAATTTCATCTGAACCTAGGTTGAGTATAGTATTTGATAAAAAATAGTTCAGGAACTTTATGGATGATGATCAGTTTTGATCAGTTTGAAGATTTACACCTAAACCCGTTGGAGAGCTCCGAATTAAAGTACATGTTAATTAAAGTGTCGCTTTCAGCTCAATAAACCTCAGGAAACAAGACACATATGTATCTAAAGATATTTGAGTCTAGTTTCCAAAACATCCACGATCACCTCAATCCGCTCAGCCAATCACCCTGGAGAGGCCCAACAGTGGAGGCATATCTGATGGATCCTATCATAGCCGAAAATGTCAAGTGGGATATTTTGAAGATCAAACATGAAGATCATCTGAGCACGATTTCTATGACCTTAAGAGACATCTAGGAAGCTTCTAAGACCAGCTGAAGTTATTAAAATATGTTCAAAATAAGTGAAAACTAAAGAGAAGATAAGCTCCTTAAATTCCTCTTAAGTGGAGCTTATTGTTCATTTGAATTTTACTTGAGTTTGTGTGCGTTTTTTTACTTTGAGTTTGTTTGTGTTTTTTTTACTTAGAGTTTGTGTGTTTTTTTACTTTTGATTCCTTTTACTTAGAGTTTGTGTGTTTTTTTTACTTTTGTTTACTTAGAGAACTTGGGTATATAATGTCATACTTGTACTTCATTTTCTTCATCTCTTGATTAGTAAAGTTTATGTTTTTTTGGCTATTCCAAAAAGTCTTTCTCTCTAGACTTGTAAGCTAGGTCCATGCTTGTATCAGATGAGTTTTGGTATTTGTTTGTGACCGATCATCAGCTAGTGTCGCAAATAGGGTTCTATATTTCAGTCATGGCTAACTTACGCTTCAGTCATGGCTGACTTACTCGAAGTTACGGCTGACTTACGCTTCAGTAACGGCTGACTTACGCTTCAGTCACGGCTGACTTACGCTTCAGTCACGACTGACTTACGCTTCAGTTACGGCTGACGTACGTTTCAGTCATGGCTGACTTCAGTCACGGGTGACTTACGCTTCAGTCACCCCTGACTTACGCTTCAGTCACGACTGACTTACGTTTCAGTTACGGCTGACGTACGCTTCAGTCACGGCTGACTTACGCGAAGTTAAACAGTTTTCTGTCCGATTTTGTTTGAATTTTCATAAATTATTATCTTGCGATAAAATTGTTAAATCAACTGATTCTGAACCTAAGATGAGTCTAGTATTTGTTAAAATTGATTTTAGAATTTTTGGATGTATGTTGATAATTTTTCAAAATTGATTTCATCGAACAGTCACGATTAGTTAAGCTGTTTATGTCTAATATTTTTTGAATTCTCATTAATTATTGGATTGTGCTAAAATCGTGAAACCAATTGCATCTTAACCTAGGTTGAGTATAGTATTTGATAAAATTGCTTCAGGAACTTTTAGATGATCACGAAGAACTGATCAGTTTGAAGATTTGCACCTAAACCCGTTGGAGAGCTCCGATTTGAAGCACATGTTAAATAAAGTGTCGCTTGCAGCTCACAGAACCTAAGGAAATAAGACACATATGGATCTAAAGATATTTGAGTCTAGTTTCCAAAACATCCAAGATCAGTTCAATCCGCCCAGCCAATCAGTCTGGAGAGGCCCAACAGTGGAGGCATATCTGATGGATCCTATCATAATTTTGACATTTTTCATTAGTTTCGTTTTATTAATCCACAAAACATGTTCTTTTGTTGGGTGGTTTCTTAATATTCTTGAAGTTGTATTGTGTTTATTGTAAGGTTAATCTAATTTAATATTCTTGATTGGAAATATGAAAAGTAAATTAATATTGATAAAAAAACACCCAAAAAGTTACTAAATCTAATCATTTTTAATAAATTTTGAATAACAGGGTTTTTATAGAAATGATATTATTTATTTTCGGACATTCTAAAATTGTTATTATTTTTGTTATACTTTTAGAAAATATCAAAATTATTTTTAAAATATGAAAATTAATTATAAAATACCCTTTATTAAATGTTTAAGACTTTTTATCTGAAATTAAGTGGCTGACTTATAAAATAATGTAGCTTATGTGGAAATTAACATGAAAAACATGTCACCAAAAAAACTTATAAATCAGCCACTAAAAATCAGCCATCACACCAAAATCAGAGAAAAAATATTTAAGTAATTATAAAAATTTATAAAGTCAGCCATTAAACACACATAAATCAGGTAAGAGATTTAAGTCGGCCGCTACATCGCGTAAATCTGTCATCAAAAGCATTCTATTATAGTAATTACTGAAAGATTACTTAGTCAGCCATAATTAACCTGACTTTTAGGTTAATCGGTCATTTAATGGTAGATTTACAGTAAATCAGTAACAACAAGTTAACATAAGTCCGCCTCTTTAATATAAATCAGCCAAATAAGTCAGCCAGCCAAATATAAGTCAGCCATATCAAAGCAATAAGTCAGCCAACATTTTCATAACTCAGCCGTGTCGTGTACATTTAAATCAGTCAATATCTCATAAATCAGCCAAAATTATTACAAGTCAGCCGTTTCCTGCACATATAAATCAGCCGATATCTCATATATCTCATAAATCAGCCATAATTATTATAAGTCAGCCGTTTTCTGCACATATATCAGCCAATGTTTTATAAGTCTGCTATAACTACAAGCTGATTTACGGAGATAAATCAGCCATTCTTTTTTATAAATCAGCCGTTTATAATAAATCAGCATTTTGTCCAATAAGTCAGCCGTCAATATGCGAGATAAATCCCCGGCAGACTTTCATAATACACATAGGTTTTTTGTTGTGAGGCGTGACACATGATTTTCTGTTGATGTGGAAATTAATAGTAATGGCATTTGTGTAATAACGTTTTTGTTATCAAATGTTTAGAAGGATATTTTGGGTACGCAAAATATTTAAGTAATTAAAAAAAAATTTGACTCATTTTCGTAATTTCACCTAAATTATGTGCTATTTAAGTTTTTCTCCTTATTTTTTATGAAATTGTTGTTTTCTATTTTTTTTTTTTTGTTATAGTTTGAGTAGCGAAACTATTTACCTATTGAAACTATTTGATCGTTCCACCATTTCCTATAAGTTCCTCCTTCTAATAAAAAGCCGATAGATTTTGTGCATTTGCATTGAGGAACAAGAAGATGTAAAGCCAAACCCATGGATTAGATGCCTTGGGAGAGACGCTTACTCCACAGAGGAATGGAAGTTGGGGTAAAAGTTCATAGACAGTGAGAGGAATTGACCCGAACGGCCAAAACGCATAGTGGCAATAGCCTAACCCTATTAATGGCCCCAATGATTTCAATCCATAGGTAAATTAACACAAAATAAATAATAAGCAGCCGTGATGTTGATAAGTGGGAGAGGAGAAGGGCTTTAACACTTTAATTAGTTTTTTGTTATTGTTTGTTGTTATTAATGAACATAATGTTATAGTGTGTTTTTTGGGTATATTATATGTGTAGGATATGATGCCACAATTATTATTTGTTGTTAAAGGTTTTTTAAATTGTTTAGTGTTTATGCAAATATTGGGATTTTATATGAATAAGGGAGTTAGTTAATGTGGAAAAGTTGTAACCGTTCACCTTTTATATGAATGAGATAGGAAGTTATAATTTTGGTTGTTTATCCAGTGGTCATTTTATTATTTGTTGTTGATATCATATGTTACGTTTATATGGTAACGTTTCGTTGTTATATAAGGATTCTTTACAGTGGTTTGGAAAGTACGAGGAATAAAAAACAATCTAACTTTTGTAAATAATGGGGTACTACATTTGACCAAGTGTTTTTAAAATACTCTAATTTATATTATTTTCGTTAGTTATATATTATTGTTTTTTTTAATGTTAACTCTTTGTTTGTTTTAGCATAACCGTCGATAATAATTGTGTGACAAATGTTGAAAATTGGGTAATTGAAGATTGTACGTCTGAAATGTCTATTTTTTATTTGTTCTCTTATCTACCATTGTTTAAATGGCAGGTTTGTTATGTTTAATTTTATTGTTATTATTGTTTTAAATTTTTTATGATAACTATTTATAATATTATATATTTTTATAGTTGTTTATTTTGTTTTATTTCATCGACTAATATGCAGGAAACTAATTTTTTCGCATTTCCTACGATACTGGATATTTTGTCTCGGGAAGTTTGTTATTATTGTTTTTGCTCCTATTGTTCTAAGAGAATTGAGATGGTTGATTCTGATTTTATTTACAATTCTTGCGATAACACCACAACGTCTATTATTGCTAGGTTATTAATTGCTTATAAAATTTTTAAAAAAATTAAATAATATTCAATGATAATGATTTTTTTTGTTTTTTAGATTGAAGTTTATTGTTAAAGCTAAAACGGTATCTAATGCAATAAACGTAGTTGGAAATGAACGAAGTGTTAAAAGCCGAAAAAAATTGTTTTCTGATGATTTACTTCATTTTAAGGTATGTCTTGTTATATTTTGTTTATTACATGTTTCTTTATTTTATCTAATTTGTTTTTTCTTTTTTTTGCAGAGTTTTAACGTAATAAATTTAAAATCAAAGCATTTACTACCTCCATTTCTCGGACGTCTTTTTGAAAGGGGCTGTGTTTTTCACTTACGCCTATCACCAAGTTTGTTCAGTAGTAGTGATGAAATGTTTGTTGTGTTAGGTATCCTAAACGGGCGTGTGAAGAATGTTATGAATAGTTAAATTATAATGAATGATATCATGATGTATTAGTATTATTGTAATATTAAATTGGTTTTGTAATATTTTATAATTGTTATGCTTGAAATGTTATTTAAATTTTTAATTTTTCAAGTATTTTGTTTTAGCTTGTGTTTGACTTTATATTGTTTAATCAATGGAAGTATAGTAAAATTATTTGATGTGTTTGTGATTTTATATTTTTTTTTTATGTTTTTGTTTGTAGTCGATGTTAAAGAATATTTGGTGTCATTTTGCATAGTTGTTTTGTTTTAATCTTTCGTAATTGATATTAATTTACAGTTACATGTTCAGCATAACCCATTAAATTATTTGCTATGAAACTTTATTAATTCATATTATCATAATTTACAACGCAAGTGACAATTGTGATATGAAGTTTAAGAAACACGATGGTATTCGTAATTATTTTCCTTTATTTATTTGTTAGTGAAAAATATGGCAATGTGTGAATGAAAATTTAATCTTAACTTTGAAAGCTTTAGAATAAGTTCTGCGAACGATTTATTCTTAGAATTAAGTTAACTAATATATTATATATGATCAGGATAAGCATATATGGTTTTGATAATATCTTATTTTTTTCAGAATTACCTATAAGATGTGTTGTTTGATAAAAAAACAATTTTGTGTGAGTTATAATTTTTAAAATCGATTTTATTTAATTCTGAAGAATAATAGTGTGCGTAATTTTTGTTTAAGACATAAGATATTTATATATTAAATATAAGCGAGTTTCAACGTTTTAGCACTTTTGATATTTTTTAATTATTCACAATGGACCATTAATGTTAAATATTATTTATTGAAGAAATTAATTATTTGCTGCTTTCTGTTATTTCTATTCTAAATTACTAAAGTGTAAATTCTTTTATTATTTTTATTGTTTTTATTACCGAGGTTTTGTTTATTTTATTTGTTTTTGTCATTAAAAAGGATATAGAAATTATTATTGTTGTTTTACATATTAGAAAAACTAAAAATATATTTTCTGTTAATCTGATGATGTTGTTAAATGTTGGATTAGGCAAGTAACCCGATTCCACTTCTTGTAATTTAATTTATATATTTGTTGTAATCTTGTGTTTGTTTATAAGATAACATGAAAGTGGTTTTTATATTTTTTTATTCTTTACTTTTGATTATTTATTTAAACAGTGTAATTTAATCTATTTAAATATTAATTTTAGCAACTTTTTGTATGTTTATTATGATGTTTTAGTACTTAATAAATAATGTTTAAAATTTTAGTTATATTTTATGATAGTGTTCTTTGGAAAAATATTGAATTTGTTTTTGTTTTATTTGTTTATTGTTTCAGTTCGGGCATTTATTGTTATTTCGTTTAATATTACATTATTTGACAGATATTGTCAACGAATTAATTATTAGAAATATACTGCAATAACGTGAGTTTCTGTTTTCATTTTTTGTTAGTTCGTTTTTTTATAATATATTGTTGTATTTGTTTTATTTAGGTAATTTAATAATTTTATAGCACTTATACCGTTATAATTGTGTGTTTATTTTTATTTTATTATAAACATAGTTTTGTTTATATTAATTTGCTTATATTTAGTTTTGTGTTCGCGCTTTTCTTACCACTTAACAGACACATCGTCTGTTTTTAATTACGTGTAACCGTTATGTTTGGTTGAGACTATATATTCTCGTGTTTTGTGTAATTTTTGATGAGTTTCTCTTTTTTTATTTTATTTAATGTGTTGTGGAACTTATTTTATAGCGAGGGGATTGTTCATGACAAATGTTTCTCAATGAATTCCTTTGATGAGTTGTCGGTTTCGGATATTGATTTTCAGAATTGGTTGTTGAATATGAATGATTGTGTGAATGATCAAATTGTTGCTTTGCCGGAGTCGTCTGCGTCGTTGTTGGAGTGTAATAAAGTTAGTTTGAAGAATTCATCTGTTGATGCAGTTGTTAAAAATAAATGGGAGGACGAGTTAATGGTGTTATTAGATCCGACTGAAGAAATTGAAAATTATATTGATTTTAATGTCTTAGGTGACATATGTGACGAGGATACTTTTAAAATCGTTGATGGCGTGAATTACAGTCATGAACAATCGTCAGGTGTTTATGATAATGTTGGATGTTTTAACGGTGTACATGATTCTCCATTGGCGTCAATTATTTCTGATTTATCTAATGTAACCAATGGTTGTTTTAACTGTGGTTGCTGTGTTCTTCTGAGGGAAGTAGTGCATGTCAATGGTAATGTTGTTTTGGGTATTTCTGATTAATTCTGTTTGTATTTTTCTGTTATGTAGGATTTGATTCGAATATGTTATCTATATATGGAGTGATAGGATTTTTTTGCCATGCTGTTCTAATGACAATACGGTATGATTGTTCCATTGGGCGTCATTATCAAACTATTCATTTGAAGCAATTAACTATGGATGGGGTGAAGCGATTTTTTTATGATTATTGTTACCATGTGAAAGAATGTGGTTTTTCACTTGTCGATGACACACTTGCTTGGTTTTACCAAGCAATGAGTACTATTAATATGGGTCATTTTGCGTTAGGTGTGTCTTTTTTTTTTGTATTTGTTAATGTAATTTTACATGTTTTCGGTAGGCAAACAGAAGGCCAAAATCTCTATTTCTTTACAGGTTAATTTTCTTTTTAATTTTGTTTTGTACTTTTTAAAAACATTTTTGACTCAATATTTATGTTTATCGTTTTTTTTTTATTCAGTGGGAAAGGGCAAAGAATTATACACTGAATGATATTCATATGTATTTTCATCTTCCAATTAAAAAGGCTTCTTATTCTTTAAACCTTTGCCCTACTGTTTTGAAGAAGATTTGTAGAAAAGCAGGACTATCTCGATGGCCATATCGTCAAGTATATTAGTATTTCTTGTTTTGTTTTTATTTTTTTATATTATTTTTAAAATTTCTTTGTATTAATATATATGTTTTGTTTTTTAGATACGATGTATTAAGGGAAAAATTTCAAGATTAAAGAAGAATCTTTCCAGTGCCAAGAATAATTATGTTAAAGCGAATCTTCAGCAAGAGATTGATGTTTTTCAGAAAAGGTGGACGATATTTGTAGTGGTATAGTTAAGTAATTATGGGCATGTATTGTTTTTTTATAAAATATTATTTTTAACAATTAGTGTTGTTCATTTTATATATGATACATTTTATAGTCAACTTGATGTAGTTTTTAACCTTTTTAGTCACAATATGTATTCGTGTTAGGAAGTTGCGATTATTGATGAATGGAACCGTTTAAGATTTTTTTTTTGTATTAAATAAATTTTTTTTTTTGTTTGCAGTTTACTTTGATCCTATATTTTATGAACATGTGCTTTAATGTTTTTATATATATTGCTTTTACAATCGTAAAATTGAGTTCGTAAAAGTTTTTGATTTACACATGGCTCAGTTCCATTATCTTTCTCAATTGAATCCAGGCATTACTGGGTGGTTTGTTTGTGTTAAGGTTTTAAGGGTTTTTAGTGCTTTCATTTATCCTGCTAACGAAGCTATTGGGTTAATTCTTGTTGATGATAAGGTATAATTATTTGTTTTATTGTTAAGTTATATATATTATTTCTCCATTTTTTTGTTATATTGGTTATTTTTAGTTTTATAATTCATTTTATTGTTATTTTTATTTATCTCTTGTTTATATTATTTTGTATTGTTTAATAATTTTGTAGGGTAATAAAGTTGAAGCTTTCATTGACAGGGAATTTGTTGACTATTACGTAAATTTCATTAAGGAGGATAAATGGTTTCATGTGGAACACGCTACACTTTTAAATTTGTAGTTATTGATACGCCTACCCAAATTTTTAGACTACTTACAATGGTCTATTGAATAAATTAATTCAACAGTTGAAACTTTACAATGATATGTTGAAACTTAAAATAAAATGACTGGATTAATATCTGCTGAAAAGATTGTTGAATATCTGAGTTTGGAGCCCAACAAAGCCACATGTTACTTTTTTATTGGACACAAGTTATTGGTGTTTTTTATTTTTCACCCAAACTATTTGAGATCAATTATTTTATAGTAAATTATTTTTATTATTAATTCTTTAATACAAAAATTCATCTGTTTTTATACTCTATAAATAGAGACTTGTCACATTTTCTTTGGACATAATTTGTTTTTTCTATTTTGTGGAATGTATCCCAACAATAAATCCTTTTAACATCTAAAATTTTACAAAATATTTTTTTTATTCAGAATATAAAATGAGAAAAAAAATTAACTCTTTATTA
Organism: Cardamine occulta; assembly: GCA_028015245.1. NCBI lineage: Eukaryota > Viridiplantae > Streptophyta > Magnoliopsida > Brassicales > Brassicaceae > Cardamine > Cardamine occulta. Next base: position 7,309,446 of record CM051368.1, read on the forward strand.
TTTTAATTTAATTTGAATTGATAACTGTTTTTAATATGTAATTACAAAAATATAAATATAAAAGAAAATAAAAGTATTAAATAAAAGTGGTGGGGTATGGTGTTGAATTTTATTAAACAAAACTATTGTATTGTGTAAAAATTAAATGAATGTTGAATTAGTATGTGGAAGAGATAAAATATGATGTGGAGTGTTAAAAGGTAAAATTGTAAAGAGTAGGGTGTTGAAAAAACAAACCATTGTTGAATAGTGTCACTCTAAATATTGAGAGCATCTCCAAGGGACACTTCATATTTGAACTGTTTAACACTATAAAAAGTCTTTTTATAGTCATCATTACGAGAAAAACTAAGAGTTATGTAATCTTTTCAATTTGATGTGTGAATGATGTTTTACTTTGTTTCTTTTTTCAAGACTCATTATTATTTTTAATTTTATATACTCTTTCATTTACAAAAAAAATTGAAGTGTTGAATAGTGTCACTCCAAATATTGAGAGCATCTCCAAGAGACACTTCATATTTGAAGTGTTTAACACTATATATTTTAAAAAAAAATTTCAAGGTTCTTTATTACTTTAAACTTTATATATTTTTACTTTTTAAAAAAGTCTTTTTATAGTCATCATTACAAGAAAAACCAAGAGTTATGTAATCTTTTCAATTTGATGTGTGAATGATGTTTTACTTTGTTTTTTTTTTCAAGACTCATTATTCCTTTTAATTTTATATACTCTTTAATTTACAAAAAAAAAATAAAGTGTTGAATAGTGTCACTCCAAATATTGAGAGCATCTCCAAGGACACTCTATATTTGAAGTGTCCAACACTTCATATTTATAATGTTTATATGTTTGTTTTTAATGGTAACACTTCAAATCTAACTTTAAAACTATTTGTAATTTGCATTATAATCCTTAATTGATCATAATTAATTCATATCAGAAAACTTTTATAAACAACTAAGAACATATATTAAAAATATTACAAACAATATTAATTAAATAAAACATTGCATTTCACTTGTCATCAACCATCAGATTAAAATCTATGCAACCTACAACTTATCCAACCAAAATCTTGAGAATTTAATCTAAGCCGTTCTTTAGATCTCACCCATCAGCAACGGTTGGATTGAAATCCTATCCATTATTGTGTATAAGTAATAGACTTCAAGCAACAAAAAAATCACAATTTAACTATTTCATTCTTTTCTAAAAAATATGGAAAAAAGTAGAGTCTCATCATTCAATCAATATGAAGATGAGTTATTATGTTCTATATATCTAGAAATATCACAAGATCGTATTGGTAGCAATAACCAATCTCTAGGAAACTTATGGGAAAGAATAGGTAAAAGTTATGATGATAAAAAAAATGAGAGTTGGGAAATTAGAAGCAAAAAATCTCTAGAATGCAGGATGAATACCATTACATATGCGATTAGGAATTTGAGGAGCTGCATATGATCGACTTACCCAAAGCTGTTGTTGGTCGTGGCTGATATTCTGGGTAAGGATATGTAGATTTGATATTCTAAGGATTGGAATATGGTGTGATGAGATTCTTTAGAGGATAATCAGTTGTGGTTGTGTAACCTTGCGAGGTTAGGTGGTTGAGAGATTTGAGAGCCTAAATAGTTCTTGGATGCTAAAAAGAATATATGGTTCCCTTGGAAGGTAGACTCTCCATCATTCAAAGGAAAGGTGGTTATAAAAATAAGGGTAGAATTGTGAGCCGAGTAGTTTGGAGATGAACAAATTAATGTCAATGGTGATATGATCTATTTGTTGAACTGTGTTGGCTGATGTTTGCCAAGAGAAAGAAACCAATGTAAGGTTAATAGTTGGATCCCTTTTTACTAGGGGATTGGAGTTGTTAGATTCGGGGATGAATCTATGTTAGTGGGGGAGAATTGTAACATCCGCAAACCAATAATGGGGGTGTATTTGTTGAATTCAAAAGTTAGGGGTTGATTTGATTAAATCCAGGAGTTGCAGGTGGGTTTGATTGATAATGTTGGAAGTTTGGGGCCAATTGGTGATTTTGGAAAGTTATGGGTTTAACTGATCAAATTGGAAAGTTGTGTGGGTTAAATTGATCGATTAAGGAGTTTTGGGGTCAATTTGTGAAATTGAGGAAAAACGGAGGACTGTTCGGTGTAATACGAGAACTTGCTTGTAAATGTGTGTATAAGCGTACACATGTCCCTCTTCATCTAACCTAGCCGCGCTCAGAGAGAGAGAGAGAGAAGGTTGGGGGTTGCGTTGGAGAGTCACGGCGGTGACGTATCCGGCGATGGTTGTTAACGGTGATGTGGTTGGCGTATGTGATGTGACAATGACGAGACGGAGAGTGGTGCCGTTGAGCGCGTGATCGGTAAGAAGCATCAATCTCTTTGTTGCTTGTGTTGTCACGCAAGGGTGACGTGTTTGTGATGGGGTTGATTTGGGATGATGATCGGTTGGTCTTGACGGAGAGATCTTGAGGCTGTGATGATGATGGCGTCACGGTGACGTTGCGGGTGCTGGAGTTGTCGTGACGGTGATGGTTGGTCGGTGGGATCATGAAGCCGTGGCGATGGTGGCTCCGGTGGTGGAGTAGCTACGCCGGTGGTGGTCTTGGGGTTGCAGAAGCTTCACGAAGATGATGAAGTGTTTTGTCGTGTCGTGTTTTGGTGGTTTAGTGGGCTTGGGTTATTGGGCCGGGGAGTTTAATTGTTGTGTTGGATCACTTATGGTAATGGGCCAGAAATATTGGTTTCGTGATGGCCAATGGTGTATGTGGGGTTAGTGGATATTGGGCCTTGTTGGGCTGGGATGAGTTAAAGGTTTTGTTGGGTTGGTTTTGGATTTAATTGGAGTTATTTGGATCGCGGGTATTTACGGTTAAGAGTTAATTAGATAGATTTAATTAGTTTATTTAACTATTAATTTAATTAATAATTAAATATTATTTAATTATTTCTTTAGGTTGTGTGTTCGGGAAGCTAGAGTTTACACGTTCCCGGAAGTTGCCAGAAAAAAAGTTGTGGAAATTTCGGCATAAGGCCAAAGTGAGTGCTTGCGTGTTAGAATTGGTGATAGCGTAGTATAATCTGGTGATAGTGTTGTTTGGTGATTGCGTGGTTATTCTGTGGTGTACATGTGTTGCATGTTTATTTTGGTGTAACTGACTGTGTTGTTAGCCTTGTAGTTTATGCCTTGTACTGAGGCATCTCGTTATGTGATGTAGGTAAAGATTGATTCTTACTGGAGCTCGTGGGACCAAGGCTGTGGGGATGGATGACATGACTGAAACTAGCTATTTTTGGTCGGTTTCAATCGATAGATAGTATAAAGGGTGAAATGTCGAACCTAATCTAGAGCATGTCTGTAGCACTTAACATGTGGATTAAGCTAGCAAGTAAAGCAATATATTTTAGGAGTTTTTCTTACTAACAACCTAAAATACAAAAATTTAAACTAGAGATGCAGAGCCTGTCACACTCTAACAAATCATGAAGTAAAGATGCAAAAACTAAGACTAGTTGTAAAATCCTAATTAATTCGAGTAGGTCACTCGAGTGGTGAACTCGAGTGAACTTGGCCGAGTGGTGCTAAACTACTAAATGAAAGCGGTAAACAAGAGATCTAAAAATGACAACTAGTTCAAATAAAAGACAAAGGGATTTTGGGGATAGACTCAGAATGAATCCCTTGATGACGGATCTCACTTCCAATCCAACCCACTGTCGTGGTGAAGGGTTTCAACAAGTGACTAAGGATCGATCTGTCAAAGCCAAGAAAGACTCATAATAAGTGATTAGTTGGGTCGTGACGTAAATCATTATCTGATGTACCAACTCTCACGCTATTGTGTCTTAATCCCTGGAAAAACTAGATCTGATGGTTCAAGGCACTTTTGCTGCTCATGAAGTCATCTAAAATCATGATCCTCTTGATCAGAGAGGTACAAACATTAAAAACGAGAACCCAAGATGGATTTTTAAACCGAATCAGCATAAATCAGCAAAAAACCATGGCGATCGAGTGAGACTACCTAATCCATCCTCGAAAACCCCTAAAATGACTACTCACTCATCAAGATCATCATCGAAGCCAAAAGCCCAGAAAAGCTAAGACTTGTCATAGATGAAGGATGATCTGATTAGAAAGAAATTTCGAAAAAGAAACAGTAGATCAAGACTCGATCTTATTAAAATTACTAAGAGTTGCAAAATTCCAAATCGAAATCTAAAGATAAACTAGAGAGAGAAAACTAAGAGAGATAAACTAATTATGCTAAAATGGCGCGGAATAAAAATTGTCAAATCGTCCCGCACCGAGTTATCATTAACCTCGATATTTATACATAAGAATTAGGGATAATAAGAATTTGTCATAATTTGTGGAATCTTCTAGAAGCGGTGCTCACCACTCGACCCAGCAGTCAAGTGGTCTGGTCGAGTAGCCTCCTCGAGTCTTCATCCGAGTAGCCTCCTTGAGTAACTTGAGCTTCCTTTGCAGTCTTCAACTCTATGGCTCCATGTCACTCGAGTCACGACTCCTTGCAGAAATCCCTACGTCGCTTCATAGCCTGAGAAGTCACATAAGTGATGACTCCTTGCAGCTCCGAGTACCTGAAATGACCACATGTATGCAAAATGCATGCAAACTAATGCAAAGAGACTAAATATCCTAAATGTCAAATAAATGCAATAAGTGATAAGAGTAATACCTAAAACCTATGCTAAGTTGCAATAAAACAATAGTAAAAACATGCCAAAATGCAATGTTATCAATGACCAGAGTCGGGGTTGACTTTATTTATTTATTGTTGAGATGGTATCGTTAGTAGTTTGCTTCCGCTAAGTTGCTAGACTTTATTTATTTATTTAATTGGTGAATTTAATAAGTAAATTGTCTAGGTTGTTAGAAAAGTTTTTAAATTTGCTGTTTCCGCATTTTCTATGTTAGTAAACCGGTCCCAGTTTAGTGGTTTCCGGGACGAATCGTTTCAATTTGGCTCATCAAGTTGTTTCTAGGACACTCTGGCTCGTTAAGACTATTAGCTAGTTGTACCTATGTTCTGAGTTGCATGGTCATGTCATCTCTCAGCCGGTATGGGGTTCCACGGTAAGACTCGTTTTGTTATTTTGCTAATTTTTGGTGTAAATTAGTATAAAGTTGCGTGGTAGGTTGTTGACCACGGGAAGTCTGTAGTTAGACTACCGGGGTGGGTTTGCTAGTAGAGCAAGCAGAGCTGAGAGGGGTCTCACGGGTTATGCCGGCAAAGTTGGCCGAGGTGGCAGAGCAGACAGGGGCGGTGGAGCCGCTGAGGTTGTGGTGCAGAGCATTGCAGTGGCCCAATTTTTAGAAGTGGATACCAGTTGTGGTATCGTTTTTGGCTCTAGTGGTGCCACAGGGGAATGATGTGATGCCGGGTGTTGTTGCTCCGGGATTCTGGGAGTGGTTGCTGAGGCCGAGCCAGTGGTTCCGTCATAACAGAGGGTGATGGAGAACATGCAGAGGTTAGGGCACCAAGTTTTTCAGTGGTGGTGCTCAAACGATTGAGTCTGGTGAGTGGAGGTTCCGGGTGGAGAGGAACTTCCAGACAATCAGGTGCCTGAGGCGTATAGAATTAACTTGCGTTGCATTAACTGGAGAAAGATGCACATAAGTGGTAGCAGCGTGTTGCTGCGAGGAGAGTGGGGGTAGTGTTGTCTTGGGACGAGTTCTAGAGGGAGTTCGATCTCAAGTATTTCCAACGGGAGACTCGGGACAGGGTGCAAGAGGAGTTTTGGTACTTATGGTAGGGGTGTTGTAGATCCTTTTTGGTGGATCTAGGTTTTGGAGTGTGGTAGATCATTGCTGATTGATCTTTCTGTAGGTCTTATTGTTGACCTTGCTGTAGGTAGTTTGTTGGTGTGTCTGAGTGGGTAAAAGAGTTTTGATCGATGCTGCGATCAAGGATCGAGCTGTGTTGTGGGGATTGTTGCACCCCGTAATGCTATGATGTTGGGTTGTTTATACTTAGTTTGGCTGTATGGATCGTGCCGTGTTGATCCTAACACTTGGTTTGGCTGATTAGGACTTGTCCTAATGCTGTTTGATGAGGTTCCATGCTTTGGAATCTCATCGTTGGGTGGTGTATACTAGTCGGGTTTCTGTGTGATTCTTGAAGCTGTCTCGGTAAGCCACAAGAGATCTTAGGATCTTACTGGACTTGCTGATCAGGTCACGCTGGACTTTGAGATACTTGTCATATTTACTGCGCTGAATTGTTCTGGGGATCCGAGAGGCGTAGTTCTTACTGATCGGGTCACGCTGGACTCCGAGATGCTTGTTATTCTTGCTGCACTAAGCTGTTCCGTGGATCCGGTAGGCGTAGCTTATTCAAACCAAGTGGGGGTCTTATGATATCAGATTCATGGAGTATTTGAACTTAGTTTAGATAATAAGGTGTTGTGCGGAAAGCCAAAAAATAATATTGTGTTGTGCTGATAGCCGAAAGGCTATGCTGTGTTGTGCTGATAACCGAAAGGCTATGATGTGTTGTGCTGATAGTCGAAAGACTATGTTGTGATGTGTTGATAGCTGATCGAAAGGTTATGCTGTGTTGGGTTGATAGGTGAAATGCTATATCGTGAGGTGTTGATGGCCGCAATGCTATGCGGTGTTAGAAATAGCCGAAAGGTTAAGTTGTGTCAAGTAGATAGCCGAAAGGCTATGTTGTGTTGTGTTGTTAGCTGTGAAGGTTATGCTGAGTTGTGCTGTTAACCGTGGAGTTACGGTTAAGCCGTGTTGTGGGTTGTAGTCTATGCTGAGCCGTGAAGTTGACATATATTTTGCTGAGCCGTGTTGTGGCTATGGAGTTATGCGGATCTGATTTGTTAATTATGGAGTGTGATAAGCTGTTGATCGGGGCAGTAGCTGAGATTGTGTTGAGTAGAGGGGAATAATCGATCCTAATCAGATCGACTTACCCAAAGCTTTTGTTAGTCGTGGCTGATATTTTGGGTAAGGATATGTAGATTTGATATTCTAAAGATTGGAATATGGTGTGATGAGATTCTTTAGAGGATAATTAGTTGTGGTTGTGTAACCTTGCGAGGTTAGGTGGTTGAGAAATTTGAGAGCCTAAATGGTTCTTGGTTGCTGAAAGATAATATATGGTTCCCTTGGAAGGTAGACTCTCCATCATTCAAAGGAAAGGTGATTATAAAAATAAGGGTAGAATTGTGAGCCGAATAGCTTGGAGACGAACAAATTAATGTCACTTGTGAGATGATCTATTTGTTGAGCTATGTTGGCTGATGTTTGCCAAGAGAAAGAAACCAATGTAAGGTTAATAGCTGATCCTTTTTTACTAGGGGATTGGAGTTGTTAGATTCGGGGACGAAACTATGTTAGTGGGGAAGAATTGTAACATCCGCAAACCAATAATGGGGGTGTATTTGTTGAATTCGAAAGTTAGGGGTTGATTTGATTAAATCTAGGAGTTGCAGACGGGTTTGATTGATAATTTTGGAAGTTTGGGGCCAATTGGTGATTTCGAAAAGTTATGGGTTTAACTGATCGAATTGGAAAGTTGTATGGGTTAAATTGATCGATTAAGGAGTTTTGGGGTCAATTTGTGAAATTGAGGAAAAACAGAGGACTGTTTGGTGTAATACGAGAACTTGCTTGTATATGTGTGTATAAGCGTACATAACTCTCTCTTCATCTAACCTCGCGTAGAGAGAAAGGTGGGGTTGCGATGGAGAGTCACGGCGGTGACGTATCCGGCGATGGTTGTTAACGGTGATGTGGTTCAGTGGCGTGTGTGATGTGACGATGAGGAGACGGAGAATGGTGTTGTTGAGCGCGTGATCGGTAAGAAGCTTCTTTCTCTTTGTGGCTTGTGTTGTCATGCAAGGGTGACGTGTTTGTGATGGGGTTGATTTGGGATGATGATCGGTTGGTTTTGACGGGGAGATCTTGAAGCTGTGATGATGATGGTGTCATGGTGACGGTGATGGTTGGTCGGTGGGATCATGAAGCCGTGGCGATGGTGGCTCCTGTGGTGAAGTAGCTACGCCGGCGGTGGTCTTGGGGTTGCAGAAGCTTCCCGAAGATGATGAAGTGTTTTGTCGTGTGGTGTTTTGGTGGTTTAGTGGGCTTGGGTTATTGGGCCGGGGAGTTTAATTGTTGTGTTGGATCAGTTGTGGTAATGGGCCAGAAATATTTGTTTCGTGATGGCCAATGGTGTATGTGGGGTTAGTGAATATTGGGCCTTGTTGGGCTGAGATGAGTTAAAGGTTTTGTTGGATTGGTTTTGTATTTAATTGGAGTTAATTGGATAGCGGATATTTACGGTTAAGAGTTAATTAGATATATTTAATTAGTTTATTTAATTATTAATTTAATTAATAATTAAATATTATTTAATTATTTATTTAGATTGTGTGTTCGGGAAGCTAGAGTTTAGACGTTCTCGGAAAGTTTCCGGAAGTTGCGTGAAAAAGAGTCGTGGGAATTTCGGCATAAGACCAAGGTGAGTGCTTGCGTGTTATAATTGATGATAGCGTAGTATAATCTGGTGATAGCATTATTTGGTGATTGCTTGGTTATTCTGTGGTGTACATGTGTTGCATGTTTATTTTGGTGTAGCTGACTGTGTTGTTAGCTCTGTAGTTTATGCCTCATTCAGTATCTTTTATACTGGGGCATCTCGTTATGTGATGCAGGTAAAGATTGATTCTTACTGGAGCTCGTGGGACCAAGGCTGTGGGGATGGATGACATGACCAGAGTCGGGGTTGACTTGATGTTGCTTGTTTTGTTTATTTATTGTTGAGATGGTATCGTTAGTAGTTTGCTTCCGCTAATTTGCTAGACTTCATTTATTTATTTAATTGGTGAATTTAATAAGTAAATTGTCTAGGTTATTAGAAAAGTTTTTAAATTTGCTGTTTCCGCGCATTTTCTGTGTTAGTAAACCGGTCCCGGTTTAGTGGTTTCCCGGACGGGTCGTTTCAATTTGGTATCAGAGCGGAGTTGTTTCTAGGACACTCTGGCTCGTCAAGACTATTAGCTAGTTGTAGCTATGTTCTGAGTTGTAGTGTCATGTCATCTCTCAGCCGGTATTGGGTTCCACGGTAAGACTCGCTTTGTTGTTTTGTTAATTTTTGGTATAAATTTGTTTAAAGTTGCGTGGTAGGTGGTTGACCACGGGAAGTCTGTAGTTAGACTTCCGGGGTGGGTTTGCTAGTGGAGCAAGCAGAGCTGAAAGGGGTCTCACGGGTTATGGCGGCAAAGTTGGCCGAGGTGGTAGAGCATACAAGGGCGGTGGAGCCGCTGAGGTTGTGGTGCAGATCGTTGCAGTGAGTGTGTAGGGGTTGAGTTCCACAGGGCGACGGTCAACCAGAGCATGTGGTCGGACATGATGTTATGCCGGCGCAGGGTGAGGCTTAGGCAGGTGGACCAGATCCCGAATGAAGCTGTGTAGAGGATCATTGGCCCAATTTTTAGAAGTGGATACCAGTTATCGTACCGTTTCTGGCTCTAGTGGCGCCACAGGGGAATGATGTGATACTGGGTGTTGTTGCTCCGGGAGTTCTGGGAGTGGTTGCTTAAGCCGAGCCAGTGGTTCCGTCATATCAGAGGGTGATGAAGCACATGCAGAGGTTGGGGCACCAAGTTTTTCAGTGGTGGTGCTCGAACGATTGAGTCTGGTAAGTGAAGGTTCCGGGTGGAGAGGAACTTCCAGACGATCAGGTGCTTGAGGAGTATAGAATTGACTTGGCGATGCATTATCTGGAGGAAGATGCACATAAGTGGTAGCAGCGTGTTGCTGCGAGGAGAGTGGGGGTAGTGTTGTCTTGGGATGAATTCTGGAGGGAGTTCGATCTCAAGTATTTCCCGCGGGAGACTCGGGACAGGGTGCAAGAGGAGTTTTGGTACTTATGGTAGGGGTGTTGTAGATCCTTGCTGATGGATCTAGGTTTGGGAGTGTGGTAGATCATTGTTGATTGATCGTTTTGTAGGTCTTATTGTTGACCTTGCTGTAGGTAGTTTGTTGGTGTGTCTGAGTGGGTAAAAAAGTTCTGATCGATGCTGCGATTAAGGATCGAGCTATGTTGTGGGGATTGTTGCACCCCGTAATGCTGTGATGTTGGTGATATGCTCAAATTTACCTTGAGCTACTCTCTCGAATTAAGAGATCACTGTAGTACTTAGGGATCGAATCCACAAGGACTTGGTTACACAATAGATTGTCAGTAAAAGTATTAAGCTAAATAAGAAATATTGTAATTAAAGAAAATAAAGCAAATAAGTAAACGAGATGTAAATCAATGGAGAAAGACGCTAGGCATAGGAAAATCTTAGGAATCGTCAGAACTGCGAATCAATCAATTATTGGGATTGTAATTAAGGACCGTCTAGAACTCAAATCACTAAGCTATAATTAACCAACTGTCATTGCGAAAACTATCTAAATCTAAATTCCAGAATCCCAACTTCCTTTGCAAATCCTAAGAATATAAATCAGCCTTAACGTTCAGGTTCAATATGTTCACAAAATTCCTAAACCAAATTCCTTTGCGAATAAGTAATTTTGCTCACCTTAGATAGATCAGATTATCAACTGCACTGTCGTGCCTAATCGATTAACCTAAGATCTAAATTTCAATTGCACTGTCGTGCCTCCTAGAATTAGCTTTGAGAACAACCTAATGTGAAGAACTCTAGCAATTAATCCCAATAATATAATCAATTCAACAATTCATCAGAAACCCTTGAAAACCCTAAACCTAACTATGAAACTACTCAGACATATCAATTGAAATCAAAGACATGATTGAAATAGATATCATAAAAGTAGAAAGAGATAGAGGGGTTCGAAATCTTCTCTCAAAGGAGAAACAAAGTATAAGATCAGCCCCTAGCTCCAAGCTCTCTCCAAAGTAAACACAAAAAAGAAGATGATTTTTCAAATAAAACCTAAAAACCTAATTTATAAGGCTAAACACGATCTGGGGTCTTCTGTTAACTTTCTGGAAGTTCTGGGCCACTTTACAATTCATTAAATGTTAAATTCCGCGTCAGAGTTGGTCAGTGTCGATCGTCACCATTGCTAGTGTCGATCGACACTCATGGTCACGAACTCGGCTTACTCTATTCGTGTGACAGACTGGACTGCTTCCACGAAAACTGGCATAACTTTTGATCGCACCGTTAGAATAATCTCAAACCACTTCCAGATGAAAGATAACTCATTGATCTATCTTGTCTCAAAGTATTAGCTCGATCCATCGGTGGAAAGTTCTTCAACGAATGCCAAACTTCTGTTGCCTCTGCATGACTCTGCATCTGCATATGCTCCAAAAGCTCCAAAAAATGCTCCAAATCATCCAAAAGATCCCAAACGTGTAGAAACCTGTAAAATACTCTAAAAAGACTCCAAAAAATATAAAAGACTCGATAAAAGACATATATCATGGCATAAAACCGGTAAAAACCATGATATATCAACTCCCCCAGACTTATCTTTTGCTTGCCCTCAAGCAAAACAACCATTCAGCCTGTGAAAGAGGTTTGAAAACAGAGAAACTCACCTTGCTTTAGAGCATCGCAGTAACCATTCATCGAGTAATCCACATGCCACAGAATCAAACCAAATCGAACCACCATGTACTTCGCCGTAGACTTCGCAGTTTTTCCCGATTATCCCCACAATCACACAACATTGATCCTTAAACCTTCATCGATGGGTCTCATCTTTGATCATGAAACCAAGGACCTTCTAGACTCATTCCCATACAAAACCATGATAAAACAAACCGATTCTCACATTATTTAGGTATTCTTTCTCTCCCCCAGACTTATACTTTTGCATGTACTCTTCTTTTGCTTTTCTCTTTTATTTTTCTTTCTTTTTCTGCAGCGAGCTAGAGGTTTGAGACGTGAGTATTGATGGTGTTTGCCACCGAATCCCCGGTTCATTCCTCTATATATATCAAGGTTTTGATACGCGAAAACCGATGGTATTTTCCACCGAGTTCCCGGTTCATCCCCTCTCAACATAATGCATAAATCCGTCAAGGTTTGAGACGCGAAAACCGATGGTGGTTGCCACCGAGTTCCCGGTTCATTCCTTGGTCAACACTCAAGAGTACATATAATTTCTTTGCCAACTTTAATCAGAGGAGAGGAATACCGTTACTTTCTACTGCGGTTTTGTTTGTCAAGTATGAATGGCGAGTCAAGCCCTATGGAAATCAGTCACATTAATGAGATAAAAACAAAAAAATTAGCTCGGGTTTGCCGGATTTCTGTTGTAGATATGGATGTTTCGAGTCAACTGGTCAATCTTTTAGCTTTTTCATTAGTCGGATTCTGGAGATGGTTCTGTAACTATGGTCACTTAGACAAAACAAATCAAAGCAACAAACCAAACAAGGATCATAATTTCAGACAAAATTTTGACTCAAGAAAACATACTTGGACTGACTCTAAGAAAATAAAAGAATAGTTAGTAACTACCTCCCCCAGATTTAAACAACACTGTCCCCAGTGTTATAAAAGCATGAGTTTGGTGAAAATAAAATAAATAAAAATGAAACACAGCATCAAAAGTGGAAAAGATGAAAATTACCGTCATCTTTGCATGGGTGTCGATCGACACTATGTCCCAACTTAAACTACCTAAAGTTTAAAATCGGAAAACTAGGCAATCGATCAAGAAATTCCCAGCTGAATCACTGCAAAATAAATCCATAAAATAAAACATGAGGAAAATAAAATAAAACAAAACTTACCGGTGGGTTGCTTCCCCAACGCTGTTCTGATCATTAGCTTGACTATCTTGAAGCCTGAGACATATGGTGGGCGAGTGGGTGCAAATGGATGTCTCTCAGAGAATTTTCGCTTCATCCATGGTGGAGTGTAAGCATTAGGTGCATGAGGACGACCAAGGTAATGAGGAACATCAACCGGGTGAGACATTCGCCTGGGTGGTACACTTCTTTCCCTTGCAAAATCATCAATAGAACAAACAAGCTCTATACGAGAATCTCGTGGCTTGGTTAACTGTAAAACAGTTTTTGTACCATGAAAAGTCTTTTTGATTATATTAGATGATTTGGGCTTAGAAATTGCGTACCTTTGCTTTTCCTGAGGTGAATGAAGTGTAGGATGTGGAGCTTTCTGTTTAACAACAGCTCGCAGATTAGCAACATTGAGATTATCCCGAAAACCAGCTGTTGTAGACAATTGCGGACCAACTGGTGGAGCGTGTCGATCGATACAAGTGGTTCGTGTCGATCGACACGTACTGGCTACACGGATATCTTTACTAAGGTTCAGCATCTTGGGTTTGAGAATCCTGTGCATCATCTCATCCATAGCGGCTTGTCCTTTTGCCTTAAACTCAGGAGTGATGATGGCTCGAACCTTAGCAAATGGTCTTGAGGTAACTCCATATTGCAGCTTATACTCAATTGTATCACCAACTCGCTTCTTAGGTATCAAGGTCATAAGAGGTGTTTCTATCACTGCTCTTCTCTCTGGTTTCTTCTTTCTACCACCAGCATTAAGATTCTTTACAGTGAAGTCCTTAGAGTGAAGCTTGTTCACCTCTTGGTTGTGCGAATTCCCTGTTTCCAGCTTATCACAAACTTTCTTATCCTCTTTCTTAGGCAATTTCCTCAATGATGGAGTTGGAATATCGACTGGGTCTGGGAGCTTCCCTGGTAATCTGCTGATAAGAATCGGTGCACACTCGAGATAAATCAGATCCACAGCATCATTAAGACTAATCTCTTTAGCGTATGCCTTGTCGATAACTTCCTTCACACGTGACAAATTACGAAATTCGTGAACCTCTGGAAATTGCCAACTTATCTTATTAACCAAAGCATCATATGAAACAGCAGCCTTAGGGTATGGCGGAATGGGCTTGTCGACACTTTCTGTTGCGGACTTGGGTATTTCAGCACTTTCTGCAACAGCCTGCGAGGCATGTCGATCGACACGAAGGGAGAATGTCGATCGACACTGGTCATCTCGATTCGAGTGCATGTCATCTTTTGCAGCTAGTGTCGATCGACACAGGTGGTCCATGTCGATCGACACGTGTTCCGGAATCACAACATCTTTGTCCTCGATATCCTCCAATAGCATGGCTAAAAATTTCTCATCCATTTGCTCAAATTCTTAAGCACTGATATCACCGTTTAACATAATGGCATTGCACTGATACCTTGGATTAGCGTATGTCCTTCCTGGAAGGGTATTGTCTTGTCTCTTCACGACGATGCTTGCAACTTGAGCTTCTTGACATGAACGTTTAGCTGCTCAATCTTGCCATTAAGATCAGTATACAGAGCATCGATCTTTCCGTTGAAATTCACAGTAATCTTCTGCTGTCCTTCCAGAACCTGCTCTAACATAGATTCCATCTTGCTCGTAGATGTCGGTGGAGGAATGTTCTGGTAGGAAGATGAGCCATAGTTCCTCGTGAAGGTGTCACTGCTCTGGAAAGGCTTCTGATACTGAGGCTTCTGATACTGAGGCTTCTGAGTGTAAGATGGACGGATAGAACACCGGTTGGCATAGAATTGCTCAGGCCGGTTGTAATCTCCTAGTGTCATCCCACGTTGAACAACGTTACCAGCGACAGCAGCCGGCTGGTGTCGATCGATACCTCCTGCTCCCTCTGCATGGTGTTGAGCGACACCATCGTCCTGAATGACCTCCTCAATCAACTGGCCGTTTTCGTCGATCCTTTGCCCTGCCTTATTGTACGCAAGGCCTTCTCTGTCCCGGAGGACTCCAGCTTCGTCGGGTCTGATGATAACCCGTAACATCGCCGCTGAATCCTTAACTTTCGGGGTCTTCGTTCTAACTCAGCTAGTTCTCAAACACACAAGAAAGAGAAAAGGAAATTAGTAACAAAATAAATAAAAAAACAAATTTAGATAAAAACTTAAACTTAAATCTAATGGTAAACTCAAAGTCCCGACAGCAGTGCCAAAATTTGATATGCTCAAATTTACTGCTACTCTCTCAAATTAAGAGATCCTTTGTAGTACTTAGGGATCGAATCCACAAGGACTTGGTTACACAATAGATTGTCAGTAAAAGTATTAAGCTAAATAAGAAATATTGTAATTAAAGAAAATAAAGCAAATAAGTAAACGAGATGTAAATCAATGGAGAAAGCCGCTAGGCATAGGGAAATCTTAGGAATCGTCAGAACTGCGAATCAATCAATTATTGGGATTGTAATTAAGGACCGTCTAGAACTCAAATCACTAAGCTATAATTAACCAACTGTCGTTGCGAAAACTATCTAAATCTAAATTCCAGAATCCCAAATTCCTTTGCAAATCCTAAGAATATAAATCAGCCTTAACGTTCAGGTTCGATATGTCCACAAAATCCATAAACCAAATTCCTTTGCGAATAAGTAATTTTGCTCACCTTAGATAGATCAGATTATCAACTGCACTGTCGTGCCTAATCGATTAACCTAAGATCTAAATTCCAATTGCACTGTTGTGCCTCCTAGAATTAGCTTTGAGAACAACCTAAGGTGAAGAACTCTAGCAATTAATCCCAATAATATAGCAATTCAACAATTCATCAGAAACCCTTGAAAACCCTAAACCTAACTATGAAACTACTCAGACATATCAATTGAAATCAAAGACATGATTGAAATAGATATCATAAAAGTAGAAAGAGATAGAAGGGTTCGAAATCTTCTCTCAAAGGAGAAACAAAGTATAAGATCAGCCCCTAGCTCCAAGCTCTCTCCAAAGTAAACACAAAAAAGAAGATGATTTTTCAAATAAAACCTAAAAACCTAATTTATAAGGCTAAACACGATCTGGGGTCTTCTGTTAACTTTCTGGAAGTTCTGGGCCACTTTGCAATTCATTAAATGTTAAATTCCGCGTCAGAGTTGGTCAGTGTCGATCGTCACCATGACATCTGCATCTGCATATGCTCCAAAAGCTCCAAAAAATGCTCCAAATCAGCCAAAAGATCCCAAACGTGTATAAACCTGTAAAATACACTAAAAAGACTCCAAACAATATAAAAGACTCGATAAAAGACATATATCATGGCATAAAACCGGTAAAAACCATGATATATCAGTTGGGTTGTTTATACTTAGTTCGGCTGTATTGATCATGCCGTGTTGATCCTAGCACTTGGTTTGGCTGATTAGGACTTGTCCTAATGCTGTTTGATGAGGTTCCATGCTTTGGAATCTCATCATTGGTGGTGTTCTTGGTCGGGTTTACGTGTGATTCTGATCTTTGTCTCGGTAAGCCACTAGAGATCTTAGGATCTTGCTGGACTTGCTGATCAGGTAACGCTAGACTTTCAGATACTTATCATTTTTACTGCGCTGAGCTGTTCCGGAGATCCAGTAGGCGTAGTTCTTGCTGATCGGGTCACGCTGGACTCCGAGATGCTTGTTATTCTTGTTGCGCTAAGCTGTTCCGGGGATCCGGTAGGCGTAGCTTATTCAAACCAAGTGGGGGTCTTATGATGTCAGATTCATGGAGTATTTGAACTTAGTATAGACAATGAGGTGTTGTGCGGAAAGCCGAAAAATAATGTTGTGTTGTGCTGATAGCCGAAAGGCTATGCTGTGTTGTGCTGATAGCCGAAAGGCTATGCTGTCTTGTGCTGATAGCCGAAATACTATGTTGTGATGTGTTGATAGCCGATCGAAAGGTTATGCTATGTTGGGTTGATAGCCGAAACACTATGTCGTAAGGTGTTGATGACCGCAATGCTATGCGGTGTTCGAAATAGCCGAAAGGTTAAGTTGTGTTAAGTAGATAGCCGAAAGGCTATGTTGGGTTGTGTTGTTAGCTGTGAAGGTTATGCTGAGTTGTGCTGTTAACCGTGGAGTTACGGTTAAGCCGTGTTGTGGGTTATAGTCTATGCTGAGCCGTAAAGTTGACATATATTTTGCTGAGCCGTGTTATGGCTATGGAGTTATGCGGATCTGATTTGTTAATTATGGAGTATGATAAGCTGTTGATCGGGGCAGTAGCTGAGATTGTGTTAAGCAGAGGGGAATAATCGATCCTAATCAGATCGACTTACCCAAAGCTGTTGTTGGTCGTGGCTGATATTCTGCTTAAGGATATGTAGATTTGATATTCTAAATATTGGAATATGGTGTGATGAGATTCTTTAGAGGATAATAAGTTGTGGTTTTGTAACCTTGCGAGGTTAGGTGGTTGAGAAATTTGAGAGCCTAAATGGTTCTTGGTTGCTGAAAGAGAATATATGATTCCCTTGGAAGGCAGACTCTCCATCATTCAAAGGAAAGGTGGTTATAAAAATAAGGGTAGAATTGTGAGCCGAGTAGCTTGGAGACGAACAAATTAATGTCACTTGTGAGATGATCTATTTGTTGAGCTGTGTTGGCTGATGTTTGCCAAGAGAAAGAAATCAATGTAAGGTTAATAGCTGGATCCCTTTTTACTAGGGGAATGGAGTTGTTAGATTCGAGGACGAATCTATGTTAGTAGGGGAGAATTGTAACATCCGCAAACTAATAATGGGGGTGTATTTGTTGAATTCGAAAGTTAGGGGTTGATTTGATTAAATCCAGGATTTGCATATGGGTTTGATTGATAATTTTGGAAGTTTGGGGCCAATTGGTGATTTCGGAAAGTTATGGGTTTAACTGATCGAATTGGAAAGTTGTGTGGGTTAAATTGATCGATTAAGGAGTTTTGGGGTCAATTTGTGAAATTGAGGAAAAACAGAGGACTGTTTGCTGTAATACAAGAACATGCTTGTAAATGTGTGTATAAGCGTACACATCTCCCTCTTCATCTAACCTAGCCGTGCTCAGAGAGAGAGAGAGAGAGAGAGAAGACTGAGGTTGCGTTGGAGAGTCACGGCGGTGACGTATCTGGCGATGGTTGTGAACGGTGATGTGGTTCGGTGGCGTGTGTGATGTGACGATGAGGAGACGGAGTGTGGTGTCGTATAGTGCGTGATCGGTAAGAAGCTTCTTTCTCTTTGTTGCTTGTGTTGTCACGCAAGGATGACGTGTTTGTGATGGGGTTGATTTGGGATGATGATCGGTTGGTTTTGACGGGGAGATCTTGAGGTTGTGATGATGATGGCGTCACGGTGACGTTGCGGGTGCTGGAGTTATCGTGACGGTGACGGTTGGTCGGTGGGATCATGAAGCCGTGGTGATGGTGGCTCCGGTGGGTGACTAGTTGCGCCGGCGGTGGTCTTGGGGTTACAGAAGCTTCACGAAGATGATGAAGTGTTTTGTCGTGTGGTGTTTTGGTGGTTTTGTGGGCTTGGGTTATTGGGCCGGGGAGTTTAATTGTTGTGTTGGATCAGTTGTGGTAATGGGCCAGAAATATTGGTTTCGCGATGGCCAATGGTGTATGTGGGGTTAGTGGATATTGGGCCTTGTTGGGCTGAGATGAGTTAAAGGTTTTGTTGGGTTGGTTTTGTATTTAATTGGAGTTAATTGGATAGCGGATATTTACAGTTAAGAGTTAATTAGATAGATTTAATTAGTTTATTTAATTATTATTTTATCTAATAATTAAATATTATTTAATTATTTATTTATGTTGTGTGTTCGGGAAGCTAGAGTTTAGACGTTCCCAGAAGTTGCGGAAAAAAGAGTCGTGGGAATTTCGGCATAAGGCCAAGGTGAGTGCTTGCGTGTTAAAATTGGTGATAGCGTAATATAATCTGGTGATAGCGTTGTTTGGTGATTGCGTAGTTATTATGTGGTGTACATGTGTTGCATGTTTATTTTGGTGTAGCTGACTGTGTTGTTAGCCCTGTAGTTTATGCCTCATTCAGTATCTTTCATACTGAGACATCTCGTTATGTGATGCAGGTAAAGATTGATTATTACTGGAGCTCATGGGCCCAAGGCTGTGGAGATGGATGACATGACCAGAGTCGGGGTTGACTTTATGCTGCTTGTTTTATTTATTTATTGTTGAGATGGTATCGTTATTAGTTTGCTTACGCTAAGTTGCTAGACTTCATTTATTTATTTAATTGGTGAATTTAATAAGTAAATTGTCTAGGTTGTTAGAAAAGTTTTTAAATTTGTTGTTTCCGCGCATTTTCTGTGTTAGTAAACCGGTCCCGGTTTAGTGGTTTTCCGGGACAGGTCGTTTCAATTTGGTATCAGAGCGGAGTTGTTTCTAGGAGACTCTGGCTCGTCAAGACTATTAGCTAGTTGTAGCTATGTTCTGAGTTGCAGGGTCATGTCATCTCTCAGCCGGTTTTGCGTGGTAGGTGGTTGACCAAGGGAAGTCTGTAGTTAGACTTCTGGGGTGGGTTTGCTAATGGAGCAAGCAGAGCTGAGAGGGGTCTCACGGGTTATGCCGGCAAAGTTGGCCGAGGTGGCAGAACAGATAGGGGCGGTGGAACCGCCGAGGTTGTGGTGCAGAGCGTTGCAGTGAGCATGCAGGGGTTGAGTTCCATAGGGCGACGGTCAACCAGAGCATGTGGTCGGACATGATGTTATACCGGCGTAGGGTGAGGTTCAGGCAGGTGGACCAAATCCCGAATGAAGCTATGTTGGGGATCGTTGGCCCAATTTTTAGAAGTGGATACCAGTTGTGGTACCGTTTCTGGCTCTAGTGGCGCCACAGGAGAATGATGTGATGCTGGGTGTTGTTGCTCCGGGAGTTCTGGGAGTGGTTGCTGAGGCCGAGCCAGTGGTTCCGTCATATCAGAGGGTGATGAAGCACATGCAGAGGTTGGGGCACCAAGTTTTTCAGTGGTGGTGCTCGGACGATTGAGTCTGGTGAGTGGAGGTTCCGGGTGGAGAGGAACTTCCAGACGATCAGGTGCCTGAGGAGTATAAAATTAACTTGGCGGTGCATTATCTGGAGGAAGATGCACATAAGTGGTAGCAGCGTGTTTCTGCGAGGAGAGTGGGGGTAGTGTTGTCTTGGGACGAATTATGGAGAGAGTTCGATCTCAAGTATTTCCCGCGGGAGACACGGGACAGGGTGCAAGAGGAGTTTTGGTACTTATGGTAGGATTGTTTTAGATCCTTGCTGGTGGATCTAGGTTTTGGAGTGTGGTAGATCATTGCTGATTGATCTTTTTGTAGGTCTAATTGTTGACCTTGCTGTAGGTAGTTTGTTGGTGTGTCTGAGTGGGTAAAAGAGTTCTGATCGATGCTGCGATCAAGGATCGAGCTGTGTTGTGGGGATTGTTGCACCCCGTAATGCTGTGATGTTGGGTTGTTTATACTTAGTTCGGCTGTATGGATCATGCCATGTTGATCCTAGCACTTGGTTTGGCTGATTAGGACTTGTCCTAATGCTGTTTGATGAGGTTCCATGCTTTGGAATCTCATCGATGAGTGTTCTTGGTCGGGTTTCGTGTGATTCTTGATGCTGTCTCGGTAAGCCACTAGAGATCTTAGGATCTTCTTTGGACTTGCTGATCGAGGTCATGTTGGACTTTGAGATACTTGTCATTTTTACTGTGCTGAGCTGTTCCAGGGATCCGGTAGGCGTAGTTCTTGCTGATCGGGTCACGCTGGACTCCGAGATGCTTGTTATTCTTGCTGCACTAAGCTGTTCCGTGGATCCGGTAGGCGTAGCTTATTCAAACCAAGTGGGGGTCTTATGATGTCAGATTCATGGAGTATTTGAACTTAGTTTAGACAATGAGGTGTTGTGCGGAAAGCCAAAAAATAATATTGTGTTGTGCTGATAGCCGAAAGGCTATGCTGTGTTGTGCTGATAGCCGAAAGACTATGTTGTGATGTGTTGATAGCCGATCGAAAGGTTATGCTATGTTGGGTTGATAGCCGAAACGCTATGTCGTAAAGTGTTGATGGCCGCAATGCTATGCAGTGTTAGAAATAGCCGAAAGGTTAAGTTGTGTTAAGTAGATAGCTGAAAGGCTATGTTGTGTTGTGTTGTTAGCTGTGAAGGTTATGCTGAGTTGTGCTGTTAACCGTGGAGTTACGGTTAAGCCGTGTTGTGGGTTATAGTCTATGCTGAGCCGTGAAGTTGACATATATTTTGCTGAGCCGTGTTGTGGCTATGGAGTTATGCGGATCTGATTTGTTAATTATGGAGTGTGATAAGCTGTTGATCGGGGCAGAAGCTGAGACTGTGTTGAGCAGAGGGGAATAATTGATCCTAGTCAGATCGACTTACCCAAAGCTGTTGTTGGTCGTGGCTGATATTCTGGGTAAGGATATGTAGATTTGATATTCTAAGGATTGGAATATGGTGTGATGAGATTCTTTAGAGGATAATCAGTTGTGGTTGTGTAACCTTGCGAGGTTAGGTGGTTGAGAAATTTGAGAGCCTAAATGGTTCTTGGTTGCTGAAAGATAATATAAGGTTCCCTTGGAAGGTAGACTCTCCATCATTCAAAGGAAAGGTGGTTATAAAAATAAGGGTAGAATTGTGAGCCGAGTAGCTTGGAGACGAACAAATTAATGTCACTTGTGAGATGATCTATTTGTTCAGTTGTGTTGGCTGATGTTTGCCAAGAGAAAGAAACCAATGTAAGGTTAATACCTGGACCCCTTTTTACTAGGGGATTGGAGTTGTTAGATTCGGGGACGAAACTATGTTAGTGGGGGAGAATTGTAACATCCGCAAACCAATAATGGGGGTGTATTTGTGGAATTCGAAAGTTAGGGTTGATTTGTTTAAATCCAGGAGTTATAGACGGGTTTGATTGATAATTTTGGAAGTTTGGGGCTAATTGGTGATTTTGGAAAGTTATGGGTTTAACTGATCGAATTGGAAAGTTGTGTGGGTTAAATTGAACGATTAAGGAGTTTTGGGGTCAATTTGTGAAATTGAGGAAAAACAGAGGACTGTTTGGTGTAATACGAGAACTTGCTTGTATATGTGTGTATAAGCGTACACATCTCCCTCTTCATCTAACCTAGCCGCGCTCAGAGAGAGAGAGAGAGAGAGAGAGAGAAGGCTGGGGGTTGCGTTGGAGAGTCACGGCGGTGACGTATCCGGCGATGGTTGTGAACGGTGATGTGGTTCGGTGGCGTGTGTGATGTGACGATGAGGAGACGGAGAGTGGTGTCGTTGAGCGCGTGATCGGTAAGAAGCTTCTTTCTCTTTGTTGCTTATGTTATCACGCAAGGGTAACGTGTTTATGATGGGGTTGATTTAGGATGATGATCGGTTGGTTTGGACGGGGAGATCTTGAGGCTGTGATGATGATGGCGTCACGGTGACGTTGCGGGTGCTGGAGTTGTCGTGACGGTGATGGTTGGTCGGTGGGATCATGAAGCTGTGGCGATGGTGTCTCCGGTGTGGAGTAGCTGCGCCGGCGGTTGTCTTGGGGTTGCAGAAGCTTCACGAAGATGATGAAATGTTTTGTCGTGTGGTGTTTTGGTGGTTTAGTTGGCTTGGGTTATTGGGTCGGGGAGTTTAATTGTTGTCTTGGATCAGTTGTGGTAATGGGCCAGAAATATTGGTTTCGTGATGGCCAATGGTGTATGTGGGGTTAGTGGATATTGGGCCTTGTTGGGCTGAGATGAGTTAAAGGTTTTGTTGGGTTGGTTTTGTATTTAATTGGAGGTAATTTGATAGCGGATATTTACGGTTAAGAGTTAATTAGATAGAGTTAATTAGTTTATTAAATTATTAATTTAATTAATAATTAAATTTTATTTAATTATTTATTTAGCTTGTGTGTTCGGGAAGCTAGAGTTTAGACGTTCCCGGAAAGTTTCCAGAAGTTGCGGGAAAAAGAGTCGTGGGAATTTCCGCATAAGGCCAAGGTGAGTGCTTGCGTGTTAAAATTGGTGATAGCGTAGTATAATCTGGTGATAGCGTTGTTTGGTGATTGTGTGGTTATTATGTGGTGTACATGTGTTGCATGTTTATTTTGGTGTAGCTGACTGTGTTGTTAGCCCTGTAGTTTATGCCCCATTCAGTATCTTTTATACTGAAGCATCTCATTATGTGATGCAGATAAAGATTGATTCTTACTGGAGCTCATGGGACCAAGGCTGTGGGGATGGATGACATGACCAGAGTCGGGGTTGACTTTATGTTGCTTGTTTTATTTATTTATTGTTGAGATGGTCTCGTTAGTAGTTTGCTTCCGCTAAGTTGCTAGACTTCATTTATTTATTTAATTGGTGAATTTAATAAGTAAATTGTCTAGGTTGTTAGAAAAGTTTTTAAATTTGTTGTTTCCGCGCGTTTTCTGTGTTAGTAAACCTGTCCCGGTTTAGTAGTTTCCGGAACGGGTCGTTTCATGGGTTATGATGAAAGATTTACTAAATTTCACAAATAATGTCAACATCGGTATGTTGGATACGCCTAAGAGCGTGACAGATTTCGTCGGCTCTCCAACATCACAATCCCCAGTAATGTCTTCATTTTCTATCAGTTTAAGTAGTGATGATGGTGGATCTAATTCATTCCAACGCCCCAGTGGATAGAAAAAAAAAAAAAACTCAAAAGGAAAGTCGCTGAAGGTAATAACTCAATTATTGACACTTTGGTTTCATCAAATGAACAAATTCTTGATTTCTTAAAAGAAAGTGCAGCGCATAGAGCAAAGAGTTATGAGCTGACTCAATTACGTATGCAAAATGATGCCAAAAAATTAGCTTTTAAAGAAATACAAGAGGAAAATAAAATATTGTTAAAAGATTTAGATTCTATCGCTGATAGTAATACACGTGAGTATTTTCGATTGGAGCAAGCAAGAATCATACAAAAAAGGAATCAAGAACGACAACCATCGATTTCAACAAATTTGTATGAACAAATTTTTGATTACCTTGGAGGTTCGGGATCAAATTTACTTAATTATTAGTATTATTGTTGTATTTTAATTTGTGTAATGTTTATGTGTTTATGTATCTTTATTTTGTTGTATTATTTTATTTTATATTTCATGTTTAATGTAGTATTATTGTTATATAGTTTGTTATTAGTATTGTTTTTTTTATTTGTGAATTAATAATTTTTGTAGATTAAAATGATAAAAAAAACAAAATTAATAAGATTATGTATAAGATATATAATTGTAGGGACTGAAATAAAAATAAAAAAGATTAAACTTCAAATCTGAAAGCTTCAATACTGATACTCTATATTTATTGAGTGTCACTATTCAACACTTCAAAATTTGAAGGTTTTGAGTTTAGGTTGGAGTATCAAAAAACTTCATATTTGAAAGTATAGAGTGTTCCCTTGGAGATGCTATGAGTATCACTATTCAAGCATTCAAATTTGAAGTTACATTTTATTAGTTGCATTTTAGACTTTACAATTATATATCATATACATTATCTTATTAATTTAGTTTCGTTTAATATTTTTTCTTTTAAAATTTATAATTCACAAATATTTTAATATACTTTTATAAATTTAAATATTTATTATTAAATTATTAAATTTTAATATATAATAAATATTCCATAATAGTATATAACAAACTATGTTACATTAATAAAATGCAGATAACAACAAAATTCTGTAAATGTTAACATTTTTGTTATTAATATTCCAAAAATATTTTATACATCAATTTAATCTTTATTAGATTAAACTGCGTAGTTATATTTAATATTTGATTTTGTAGATGATTTTGAAGTTGTTTATGAATGATTTTTATATTGTAAAAAAATTAATTTATTGATATTGTATAAGTGATATTGACTTTAAATCTTAATATTGAGTTAGTACGGTTACAAATATAATTTTGTTATATTTTGATTTCCGATATTTATTTTGTCATGTTTTTGATTTATATTTTGTTTTTAATTATCTTTTTTTACTTTAAAAATTATTATTCTAATTGATGTTATTTGAGACGTTGTGTCTCTTCATTTGTAACTTTTTGTAATCTGATGTTATTAGAGCAGTTGCTTGTAAATGTCGTAACTGTTGGATGAATATATTTTTTAATAACTTTTTGTTGTTGTTTTGTTGTAATTTTATTTTGTTTGTAGAAAATTGTTTAGCAAATATTTGGGAAATATAATCGTCTATTAGAAAACTTTTAAGGAGAAGGGATTGTTAAATGTATGTGGTTTTTTTTTTTTATAATATAATGGAAGTTGGATGCTGCTCTTATCAATCACTTAATAAAAAAGGTTTGTTTTGTCATTTATTTTTACCATTATTTTTTTTTAAAATTTGATCTAATGTTAATCTACTTTTTAGGTGATGTTGTTGGTAATGGTTATTCGAATGAAGTTGAGTATTTAGAAGTTAGTGGATCAATTATTAAAAACGTAAGTTCGTTTTAATGCAATATTGTGTTTTTTGTTTGTTGTTTTATTAATACGTTTATAATTTAATTTTTAAGGTAAAAGGGGTCGTCCTTTAAAGAAACAACCTTCTAATACGTTAATGTAGTGTGGAGATTGTAATGCATGGGTATGGTCATATGAGAGTGTTGATAAAGATCATGTTACTAAGCGACTACTTTTTTCAATTTGCTGTAAACAAGGGCGTGTTGTATTGCCAAATGTTCCTGAGCCTCCTTTGTTATTAAAAAATCTTTTGAATGTTCCAAGTTTTTTAAGGAATATTAGATCTTATAATTCTATTTTAGCTTTTACATCTGTTGGGGCAAAAATTGATTATACAGTTCAAAATTCTTATAGTTTATACTGTTTTAAAATTCATGGTGAAAATTATCATAGGATTGATTCTTTATTACCAAGTGATGGTGAGCAACCAAAATTTTCTCAAATGTATATTTACGATACAGCTAATGAAGTTAAAAATCATTTAGCAATTATGAATCGTGATGAAGCAGATG
This sequence comes from Cardamine occulta, assembly GCA_028015245.1. Lineage (NCBI taxonomy): Eukaryota > Viridiplantae > Streptophyta > Magnoliopsida > Brassicales > Brassicaceae > Cardamine > Cardamine occulta. The sequence goes on from CM051368.1 coordinate 7,335,228, forward strand.
AATTGGATGAGAATATACTATTATCATTGATTGAGATGGTCGATGAATATAATGTACAAGCGAAAGTTTTTCGGAAAGCCAGGGATAAATATGAGAGTACTGGGAATCATGATTTTTTATACATTTGATTGGTTATGACAAAAATAAAAGACAATATGAACTTCCATCAATGAATGAAATTGCAGCTTTAGTTGTTGGCGATTTTAGTTCTACTATTGGTGATAGATATATTGTTTTACAGCATCATTCTGGATGTTTACAACGAATTTGGAGTACCCACCCACTTTCTATGTCTTTACAGTATCCATTATTATTTCCATATGGTGAAATTGGTTATTATGAAGGTATACGTTATAATGATACAATGCATGATAAGGGTCATCGTGAATATATTTCAATGAGAGAATATTACATGTATCGCATGCAGTCTAGGTCAACTGAAAGTTTTACTATTGTAAAAAGCGGTAGGTTGTTTCATCAATTTATTGTGGATGCATGTATAACGATAGAGTCTTATCATCTTCAATGGATTAGAAATAATAAAAAAACTATAAGGTCAGATGTATATAATAATGTTTGTGATGCTGTTATGTGTGGTGATAATGACCCCCGAAGTATTGGGAAACAGATTGTATTACCTTCATCGCACACAGGTAGTCCTAGATACATGGCTGAAAAATATCAAGATGCAATGGCCCTTTGTCGTTGTTATGGAAATCCAGATTGGTTCATTACTATGACTGCAAATCCAAAATGGTTGGAGATTATAGAGTTTTATAATTTGTTTGGTGATCAAAATGGGAACAGTACACCTGATATTGAGTCACGTGTGTTTCATATGAAATTAAAAGAATTGGTCACTGATATTGAGAAGAAACATTATTTTGGTCCAACAAATGCTAGTAATTCTTATTTTAAACTATAGTATTTCCTGATTTATAATTGTATTTTAAGGTTTTTTTTTTGTTTTGCAGTTGTTTATACTATTGAATTTCAAAAACGTGGACTTCCTCACACTCATATTTTAATTTGGTTGAAATCAGATTATAGATGTCCTTCTGTTGATGATATTGATAATTTTGTTTCTGCTGAAATACCAGATATTAATAATGATCCAGAGGGTTATTTGTTGGTAGAGCAACATATGCTTCATGGTCCATGTGGTGTTAATAGACCGACTAATGTTTGTCTGAAAAATGGGGTTTGTTCAAAAATGTATACACGTGACTTTAATTGCTCTTCATCTGTAGATTAAGATGGTTATATTGTTTATAGAAGAAGGAATTTAAATTTGAGATATATACTTAAGGGTGATATTCGTTTGGTTAATCGTTATGTGGTTCCACATAATTTAGGATTATTGAAAAATACAAAGCACATATTAATGTAGAATTTTGTAATAAAACAAGTGCTATTAGATATTTATTTAAATATATCACTAAAGGTGTTGATAAAGCTACTATAGTTTTAAAGAAGAAAGTTAAATCTACGTTGAAGGATTCTAATGATGAGTCGACAAATGAATCATTCAATAAAATTGATAATTATTTAGATTGTAGATATATTTCTGCTTGTGAGGCATCTTGACGAATTTTTAAATTTGAAACTCATCATCAAAGCCAACATGTTCAGCGTTTATCTATTCATTTGCCAAATCAACAACAATGCATATTTAGAGATAATGATACTTTGGAAACAGTTGTTAATAATTTTGAAGATCAGCAAAACATATTTACTGGTTGGTTTGAAATTAATAAAAATGATCATGCTGCTAGGAATCTTACGTATGTTGAGATTCCTAAATTTTATGTGTGGAACAAAAGTTTAAATGTTGGACTAAACGTAAAATGGGGTCTTCAATTGGGAGATTGTATAATGTTCATCCAGGGTCTGGTGAATTATATTATTTACGTATGTTGTACAATCATAGGAGAGGTCCAACGAGTTTTGATGATTTATTGGAAGATGATATTGAGCTGCATGAGACTATGAAAGAAGCATCTTTGTGGGTGTCATCCAGTCAATTACGGTATTTTTTTGTTATTGTGTTAGTTCATTGTGAAGTTACTAATCCTTATATATTATGGAAATCGTTTTGGAAAGAACTTAGCGAAGATATTGTTTATGAACAAAGTAAGTTGTTTAAACTTGGAAAAATGAATCTTAAAGATGAAGAAATTCAAAGTTATGCATTAGCTAAAATTGAATGATTACTTAGACACTTTGATCGATCACTTACGGATTATCCTGGAATGCCCATTTGTGAAAGTAGTATTATTGCTAGGTTATCTAATTCATTAATTAGGGAAGAAAGGAGTTATGATATAGATGATCTCAAAGCTCAGCACTTATATAAAGATCAGCGATTGGTATTTGATGTGATTATTGATTCTGTACAAAATAAAAAAGGAGGATTGTTTTTCTTGTATGGTCCTGGGGGAACTGGTAAAACATTTGTTTACAATAGTATTATTAATTTTTTGCGATCAGAAGAACGTATTGTCATTCCTGTGGCTTCTTCTAGAATTGCTGCATTATTGTTGCCTGGTGGTAGAACTGCACATTCAAGGTTTAAAATCCCTATTAATCCAATGGAAGAGTCTGTTTGGGATATAAAAGCTAATTTATTTTTAGCAAATTTGTTAATTGAAACAGATCTTATTATTTGGGATGAAGCTCTATGACACATAAATATGCTTTTGAGGCGTTAGATAGATCATTGAGGGATATTATGTTTATAGTAGATCCAGAGTCGAATATAAAACCATTTGGTGGAAAAACTGTTTTGTTAGGTGGAGACTTTCGTTAGATCTTGCCTATTATTCACCAAGGTAGTATGCAAGATAGTGTTTCAGCGTCAATTAATCGGTCATATCTTTGGAATTTTTGTCAATTATTTTCTCTTTCTGTGAATATGCGGTTGAAACAATCAGAAAGAGAGTTTGCAAAGTGGATTTTGGATGTTGGAAATGGAACGGCAAGAAAAGATGATGTTCCATTAAGTGAATATTCGGGTATTGATCATATTTTCGTTAATGAAAAATTATTATTAAAGAAGCATAATAATGTTTCAGCAATAGCAGAGTTTGTTTACTGTTCATTTAGATCTAATTATGCCAATCCTGATTATTTAAAAGAAAGAGCTATACTTACTCCTAGGAATGAGACAGTAGATGAAATCAATAAATTTATGTTTGATTGTTTACCTGGTGTTCAAAATATTTATCGGAGTGCAAATTCAGTATGTAATAATGAGTACGTAGGTGGTGATTTTGGGTTAGATTATCCTGTTGAATATTTAAATAAAATTAACTTATCTGGCTTTCCTCAGCATGAGCTTTGTCTTAAAGTTAATACACCAATAATGCTTATGCGTAATATTTGTCAAAAAGATGGGTTATGTAATGAAACGCATTTGATACTTCTACGTATGGGACAAAGAGTAATTGAAGCGAAAATTATCTCTGGATTAAATGCTGGTAATATAGTGTTACTTCCTAGAATTGTTTTATGCCAAAGTAATGGGAAAATTCCAGTTGTTATTCGCAGAAGGCAATTTCCAATTAGGGCATGCTTTGCAATGACCATTAATAAAAATCAAGGACAGAGTTTAAGTAGAGTTGGTTTATATTTGCCAAGACCAGTTTTTAGTCATGGACAGATGTATGTAGCATTGTCCAGAGTTACTTCTTTTGATGGTATTAAGATATATCAAGAAATAACTAAAAAAGTTTTAAAAAATACAGTTTGCAATATAGTGTATAAGGAAGTTTTTAATAATTTAAATTAGTTTTATATTGATTTTTTTATTCAATAGATGTTTGTTTAAAATATTTATGTAACATTTTATCATTAGAATTATTGTTTTTTATTGTTAAGTTATAATTGTTATTCTTGTTATGTTTTACAATTTTATTTTGTTTTTTGGTAGGTGTGTGATTAGTTTTATTTTTTTTTTATACATAAAACATTGTGTTTTTGTCAAGACACATCCTTTTTTTTTATAAGCAGTTGTAATGTTTCGTGTTAATATATAAGTGTATTATTTTGGGTCAGTGTTGTAAAATTGTGAGACAGAGATATTACGTTTTTTTTAATCTTATTATTATTGTTGATGGATTTGTTTCATAAGGTGTTAAGATTGGATCCAACTATTATTGGTTTGAATATTCGTGTAAAAGTTTTGAGAGTTTTTAAAATTCATCTGCTTCCACCAAACGATGCGTTGGGATTAGTTTTGGTTGATGAAGAGGTTTCATTTGATTTGGTTTTTGTTGTTTTGGTTTTACAATATAGATTAATTTTTAATTGATTTTTTGACTGTTATTTTGTAGGGTGAGAAAATTGAAGCTTTCATTAGTCGGGACTTTGCCAAATACTATTCTATTTTCCTTGATGATGATTGCTGGATTACTATAATGAATTTTAAGGTGATACCCAATAATGGTATAGTTAAAGTTACTCGCAATCAATTCAAAATTGTTTTTCTTGACTCCACAATCGTGAAGTACTGCAATTTTAGTGATGAAAATTTATATGCTTCTTTTACACCATTTCCTGCATTACTTAGTGGGGGTTATGAGTTTTGTAATTTGGTTGGTAAGTGTTTGTTACAAATGACTTTTATAATTTTTTATTAAAATATTTATTCTTAATTTTTTTTTGTTTATTAACGCTAAATTGTAGAATTGATTGGATGTGTTGTTAAAGCCGGAGATCTTACGAATATTGAATCAGAACATTTTGAACGTAGTGGATATCGTCTTCCATTCATCCTTGAAGATCAAGAGTATGTTTAAATTTATGGGTTTTAAGTGCTGTCATTTTCTTATGTTCATTATGTAATTTTTTTGTAAATTTAGGGGTCATTCTTTAAAGTGTTTAGCTTCTGGAGAAGTTGCTGTTGAATTTAATAATCAGTACAAAGTGGCTCTCCTTACTAATCATCCTGTCATTTGTGTGTTACGATGGTGGAAAATTTTTGAGGTAATGGATGGTGTTTCACCAGTGAGGGCTTTTAGCTATTCACCAATCTCTAAAGTGATTTTTAATCCTGACATACCGGATGCTTCACTTATACGTAACATGTAAGGGTTTCTTTTTATATTTTTATTTGTTGATAGTGAATTGCATTATTAAATATTTTTTTTTCTATGTTAGGGTACCGGAAGCAGACAGTAATCTTGATTATGATGCTACAATCTAATGGTGATTTTATAATTTTATGTTACTGTGTGTGTTTTGAGAATTTGTTTTTTTCTACCTTTGTTCATAATGTACTATATGTGTTAATGTATTATTTAACTTAACTTAAAATTTATTAATTACATTATTTTATATAGTATTGTTTTTTTTTTTTCGTTTGATGTTCAATTAATATTATAATTTTGATTGTATATAGTGAAGTTCTCTCTGTTGTAATAAATTGGAGCCATTATTTGGTATCGTTTGTTGTAGATTTATATTTCTGACTTAGTTTGAGTTTTTAATTATTCTCGTTTATTTAAATTATAAATATTTTAAATAATGAAAATATAGACTAATTGACAACAACTTTTATTTACTAAAACTGGGTTTGGTTTGCGGTTTTCTTTTTTACAATTTAAAAATATTATATATACATTGTGGTATATACGTATTATATGACAAAATATGATATTTAGTAATAAAACAACATTACATTAAATTTTATTTTTGCACATTGCTCCTTATGACCAATAACTCAAACTTTATATATTCAAGAACATAACGTGATATAACTGAGAAGGTAATATTTTTTGTGGGAAAGATAAAGAGGCCGGTTATGAAACATACCTTTTATTGGTTTACGGTTTACTTTTTTTTATCCAATTAATTTTTTGATACTATTTTTTGTTAGTTTGTTTGGTTTTTATTTTCACGCCCTTGGTACGTTTGTATTAGATTTGTATTTTTTGATGTCCAATTGTTGACATTTTTTTCATTTTTTTTTACGTTTTTGATTGGTTATTTTGTCACATGTGTGGTAATAAGATTTAGAATATAATATTTTAAGATATGTAACTACAGTAAATACGATTATTTGTCAAATTCCCAAAAATTTAAATGTTTTATTAGTTTTAAAAATATTTGTCCTTTTCTTTTAATCTTGTTTTAATAAATTAATTAATTGCGAAGGGAATAATGTTTATGTGTCTATAAATGTCTGACGTTATTTGTAGATAATATATTTTATATTTTTATGTTACAAGTTTCAATGTATAAATAGATGTTCTTTAGTTATAATTTGAATGGTACTCAAAGAATAACATGTAGCATATGTTTATATTCTCCGAAATCTATTGTAATTTTACAACGAACGTTTAAAAAATTATGTTATATCTTTTATTTAGTTTTTTTACTTAGCTAATAAAATATTTGTTCGTTAGGTTTTTTGGTTTTAAATATTTTTTTTATCTTAATTTTAATATTATTAATAATTTGTTAATGTTTGTTGCACATGTATCAATATATTTCGACAATTCTGGTATAGTCAATTTGTTGTGTGTTTTAATGTTTAGTGTTATTTATGTTTACTATTACAATATATTTATGTTTTTCTGTGTTATATGCTTCACATATATGGTTATGTGTGCCATGTTTTTACTAATATAATTCTATGCTCTTTGTTTTGTAGAAAACCCACACCTGGTATCCCTTGATAACAAGGATAGTTCAACAGGATTTTGAGGGGATCTATCAACGCCGGATGAAAGACATGGTTAGTGGCGTGAGGACTAGTCTACAGCGACCTAAATGGATCAACGACACTCTCTGGACAACGATGACCGCGTACTGGGAAACTAAAGAAGCACAGAAAAGGAGTCAAACCTATTCTGATGCTCGTATGTTCAACCGTAATGGTCTCGGTCATCATGTCCACTTATCAGGGTCGAAGTCGTACAACCAAATCCAACAAGACCTGGTGAGTAACTTTTAAATTTATGTTATTTCTTTGTCTAACACCTTTCCAACTTTAAATTCTGTCATAATCCTTGTTTATTTTGTAACATTGCAGTAAGAGCAATTGGGAAGAGCAGTGAGTCATGGCGAGGTTTTCATTAAGACACATACAAGGCCAGATGGTATGTATGTCGATAAGAAGGCGGAGCAAATCTCTCAAACTTATGAGAAGAACATCCAAGAGAAGTTCGCTGAGCCTGAGGCCGAGACTTCTATTGTTTCAGACTGTGGGTCACGACCATGGAGCTGACAGTAGATGAGTACACAGCCATCTTTCTTCAGGTCAAGTAACATTTTACACATTCCAAATTTATATTCTTCACTTATTTCATTCTTTTTACGTATTGGTTTTCTCTTACTTTTCAGTCCACTGAGAAGGATTCATGAGGAACTCCTTATGAAGTTGGAAGCCTCAAGGAAACTCTTCTCAATGGCAAGCGCAAGCAACCGGGAGATGCTTCATTGTTTGTGGCACTGCAAGAGCAACTAAAGGAAGCTCAACGTAAAATCGAAGAGCAGGCAAATTATAATGAACACCGTGAAGCAGAGCACTCCCGAATGCGGCTGAGCAAAAGGACAAGATCGATCACTTGTCCTTGGTGGAAAAATATCTCTGAGAAACTGATCCGCACTACCTCGACTTCATGGCAACTCAATCAGCTGCAGCCCCAGGAAATTCACCTCCACCAGCTTCTTAGATTACTTATCTTTCTCTATATCTTAACTGAATGTTACACTCAATGTTACTTTTCTCTCTTTATGAACATGTTGGAGATTTTGTATATGTTGGAGTTAGCATTTGTAGCTAAACTCATGAATTTGTTTTATCAAATGTTATTTCAATTTTCGTGTTAAATAAAACGTTATTTGAAACAAATTCATCAATTTAAGAAACGAAACGAATTTCAATATCATACCAATTTCTTGTTTTCACTTCTAATATAGTCATTAAACAGTAGTTATTTAGTCGCCAAACAGTCACAAAGTAATCGCCAAATAGTCGTAATATGTCTACATGTTCATATATTCATATTTGAAATAGTCATTAAAGAGTCATAGAATATTCGGCAATTAGTTACTACAATTAACGACTATTTATTGACTACTATTAATTGACTGCATCTACACCATTCTATTGTCGGTTAATAGTCGCACATTCGTCACTAAATTTGGCGAATTCGATACGAACTATACACAACGATCAATTGTTCATGAAGTTTAGTCGTTATTTAGTCATCATTTATCGACTAAATAACGACTAAACTTTTTACCGACTAATTATTACTGACTACATGCTTTAGTCGCTATTTAGTAGTAACCACCCATTTAGCGACTACTTTGCGACTGTATTAGATGACATTGCTGTTGAGTCTTATTAATATTTTTGTTCTTTTTCTTTTCTCATAGAAATAATGGTTTTAGGTTGCTTGTTTTGTTCTTGACTCTTAAGATTTTCTTTGGTTGCATATTGATGGCTGCGGTTGAGTCTTTTAAAAGCTGACAACTTTCATTAAGTGTCAATCTCATTTTTCTTTAGTTTTATAATGCCTCTGTTTATGATATATATTGCCTTTCTTACTGTTTTGTTTTATTGCTAGATTAACCTAAGTTTTCTTTGGCTTGTGTTTGCAGGTTTAGTCGGGACAAAGGATCAAAACTGGTTTCGATCTATTACTAAAGTTTTTACAAACAAATTTGATGGTCCCTACTATACTTCGTTATGTGTGCCTTGGGAGAAACAAGAAAGATACTTTCTCGAGTTCGCAGTACAGTTTGTCTGTCTTATAGGCTTCACATATAGGTTTATGTGTGCCATGTTTTTACTAATATAATTCTATGCTCTAGAAAACCCACACCTGGGATCCCTTGATAACTGGGACAGTTCAACAGAATTTTGAGGCAATCTGTCAACGCCGGATGAAAGACATGGTCAGTGGCGTGAGGCCTACTCTACATCGACCTAAATGGATCAACGAGACTCTCTGGACAACGATGACCATTTTCTGGGAAACTGAAGAAGAATAGAAAAGGAGTCAAACCTATTTTGATGCTCGTATGTTCGATCATAATGGTCTCGGTCCTCACGTCCACTTATCAGGGCCGAAGTTGTACAACCAAATCCAACAAAACCTGGTGAGTAACTTTTACATCCTGTTATTTCTTTGTCTAACACCTTTCCAACTTTAAATTCTGTCATAATCCTTGTATATTTTGTAACATTGCAGTAAGAGCCATTGGGAAGAGCAGTGAGTCTTGGCGAGGTTTTCATTAAGACACATACAAGGCCATATGGTATATATGTCGATAAGAAGGCGGAGAAAATCACTCAAACTTATGAGAAGAATATCCAAGAGAAGTTGGCTGAGCTTGAGGTAGAGACTTCTATTTTTTCAGACTATGGGTAACGACCTCGGGAGCTGACAGTAGATGAGTATACAACCATCTTTCTTTAGGTCAAGTAACATTTTACACATTTCAAATTTATATTCTTCACTTATTTCATTCTCTTTACTTATTGGTTTTCTCTTACTTTTCAGTCCACTGAGAAGGATTCACGAGGAACTCCTTATGGAGTTGGAAGCTTCAAGGAGACTCTTCTCATTTGCAAGCGCAAGCAACCGGGAGATGCTTCATCGTTTGTGGCATTGCAAGAGCAACTGAACGAAGCATGATATGATCCTAGATGAGGATCAAGTCCCTGAATGCTCTCCAATAGGTTGTGATGGTCGGAGGGATGAGATTAGTGATGCGGAAGTGATGAAATGATGTGAAACGGCTAGTATGGTCTGATGGGTTTTATGGATTGATGCGAAACTTCTAAAGGTGATGATGAACCTTTAGACTTTCAGACTTGTTCGGTACGTGAGTAAGGACTCTGGACGTGATGAACAAGAGGTGAATCGAAGTGATACTTCTTAAGAGTTGTGACAGACTCGAAGACTATCGGCTTGCTCGGTGTGAAGGAATGAAGACCCGACACTTTGAGCAAGAAATGATCAAACAAGTATGAAGAGTTTTAGAATAAAAGTTTGATAAAATATAATGAGGTTCAGATGCAGAATATAAAGAGAAGAGAAGGAAGTAGCAATAAAGAGTGTGGAGTTACGAGACATGCCTCGTAAATCACACAATGACCATGCAGAATTAAACACAACATTCAAAATTCAAATGAGATAGAAAAGAGATATGAGCCATGCCTATGATGAAATAAATGGGCCTGGAGGTGGATCAAACTCAGCAAATGGCAAGATGGACATGAGACCCAATGCACCTCATTAAAAACCTTTCCCGGAAAACCACTTGGGAAAAACCGAGGAGAAGGGAAAAAGAGTATGCATGGTCCTCATGGCCATTTACTAAGTCTCTTGGGCGTGTATCTTGACCAATGAAGTCTTGATACCCTCATGACAGCGCAAGTGATCCATATAAGTACTCACATAAAGTGAGACCCTAAATCTTTGGTGAAACTCTCTTGTTCTAGCCCGAGTAATCGTTCGAATTTGCTCCTCCAATGCATCCTTTACTCCTTGTTGGATCGCCTTATATTCATAAGCTTCCATTTCCTCTTCCAGCTCCTTAGTGCTTCCTAGGATCGCATCATCCTCCCCCAGTTGAAAAGGATTTGTCCTCAAATCTGTTTGACGTACCGCAAACAACACTAAGTTAGAACCATCAAAGAGTAACATAATGGGATACTTACCTCGGAGGTCAAGTCGATAGGCATTGTTGATGATTCTTCTTTTTAGGTGAAATGAACCATCAATCCTTGGTGTCCATACTCGTTCTCCAACCTCAAAGATCATCCTAAAATAATCAATGGGTTTCTTATGCTGCATGAAAACATTTCCGATTCCAGTCCTCGCAAAGATATTGGACATGAGAACTTCGAGGTCAGGTGGCTCCTTTTTTTACCTGTAATGTAGTCAAAACCTTTGGCAAAGAGCAAGCATATTATCACAGTCATTGAGTCAAATAAACAAGTATCATTTCGGACCCAATAGTTATCCTCATCATGTTCCTCTTTTACTTGCGTCCTAAGACAAGAGTTTGGTTCCAAACGTTCCTTGAATAATCCAAACATTTTCTCAATGATTTCAATATATATTACACTCATACTCACAGCCCTTAAGTCATGAGAAACAAATCGAGAAAAAGAAATACTTACCTGAATAAGTTCCTTGTTGTGTTCGGTGTTCATAAGTATCACAGTAAATGGGAGTGGTGTTGGATCTGGGGGTTTTTCTTGGACCAGTATCATGAATAGATTGACGCGTTGTCGTTTATCCTGGTCTTGATCAGGTGGCTTGAATCGTTTGTTTTCCTCTCTCTTTCCGTCCTCTCTCTTTTCAGTTCTTCTTGTATGTTTCAAGACTACCTTAAAACCTTTGTGTGGCTCTTGTGAAAGAGACAAGCGAATGATATCTGTGTGATCAGGGATAAAATGATTCTTGGGAACAAAGATACTTACCTTGTCGAGTTCAAGTTCTTTGTCTCTGAGCATAGGCAATGCATCTGGTGGTTCATCTTTGAAATTCGAAGAAAATTTGACTGCGTTCCCATGTTTGCCGTTTCCTGCAATGTCCTTAGTTGCATTTCTATTCTTTAATTCAAACATCTTTTTCTTGTAAGCCTTAGGATCTCTTGCTTTTATCCTAACAAGACATAAAGAAATTACCATGTTAGTAATCAAGAAATCATCCATATGACCCAATTGTAATATTATCAAAGTTAAGCCCTTTAAAATTATTTTGATACTGAAATGAAGTCCTTATTTCTTCAGAACGATCATGGCATGAACTTGTATGGATTCTTCAGACTCCTTGTGAGGAAAAACTGCATAAGTAAATAGTTTCTTCTCGCCAATATCAGCAAAGTTTTTGGCACCCAAATCAGCTTGGTAGTTCTCAAGTGCTTCATTAATCCTTTGTCCTATGTTTTCTTTGAATTTAACAAGAATCTTATTATCATATATCAGGATCACACTGTAGTCGTGGAAGTTATCAAAGGGAAGCTTCCGTGAGTTGTTTCCTAAAGAGAAGTCCTGCAAAAATTTGTTAAGCTCACTCGGCGGCACCGGTGCAAGGTTAGATACACACAAAATTTATCCAAAGAGACAAATATTTTATGATCAAAATATTCAGCATCATTAACCTTACTAACCATAGCAAAAAGATTAGATTTCTTACCTTGCTCTTGATTCTCTTTGGGTTTGATTTTGTCAAGGTTAAACTCATGAGCCGGCAATGGCACAAGAGTAGTCTTCTTTTCTTGAAAATGTTTTGAACTGACCATTGTACAATCTGCACCAAGAGAAAGTAAGTTAGCTCTCATTCGCCTTTGGGAGTCAAGATAGTTACCTCGGGTCTTGATTGGTGGTGAAACATCTGGTGGTTTCTCATTAGTCTGAATACTGTGACCCGCAGTAGGTAATTGATCGTCGACAAGAACTGCTTCAGCTTGAGTGAACCCTTTTAACACAAGTGTTGTTGCTTCTCTAGGTGGTTCTTGGAGTTTAACTTCTTGTGGTGATCCTGGTGGTTCTTCTTTGTTCAAGATGGTGTTGATGAGATCTTGACAATCTTTATTGGCTTTGGTATCAGCTTTGGTCTTCAACTGAATATGATCTTCATAAACTGCCTGAGGTGTCATCGGAACTAACACAATCTTTCTTCCTTGATGTTCAAACAAATAACGGTTTCTAAAGCCTTCATGCTGTACTCTTCTGTCTAATTGCCATGGTCTTCCAAGGAGAATATGACTTATTTCCATAGGTAGAACGTCGCACAATACTTCATCTTCGTATTCCCCTATGGACAGAGGCACAAGGACCTGGTTCTTGACTTCCAGCTCTCCCTCATAATTAAGCCATTGCAGCTTATAAGGCTTAGCTCTCTTAATGACCGCTAGTCCGAGTTTTTCAACCATGGACTCACTCGCAACATTGGTGCAGCTACCCCCATCGATTACTAGACTGCAAACCCTTTCCTTCACTAGACAACGGGTGTGAAATAAATCAACACTTATCTTAGTCTCTTCCGGATTTTGTTTTTGTGTTGCCGGTTTAGTCGTTCCTTGACTTTCAAATGGCATGTCTTTAGTAACTTGAAACTGGGATCCATCAAATGGAATTCTAGCTTGACCAGAATCTTCTTTATGCATGGTTGGTCAAAGAAAATGTCCTCTCTCAGTTGATTTGATGATCGGGACCTTCGGTTTAGTTTTTGCAAGGTTGGCTTCGATCTTGGCTACAACATCTAGTGATGTATCTCTAAATTTGTAGGTGTGTTCTCCTCTGCCTTCCTTCACACTTCTAGGCTTTCTTTGACTGTCATGAGACGATTTACCATCAGGTCTACAATAGTCATAGGCTGCTTCTTCTCTTTGTTGTCTCGGCTTGTCTCTCCATGGCTCTTTGCTTGGTTTTTCTTTTAGACGACCATGCCATTGTGGATTTACTTCTTCAAATCGTCGGTTCCTGGCTGTTAATCTTTCACCCAACTTATGAGCCCTCTTAGCCAGCATAGCCTCAAATCGTTCTTGTTCAGCATCATTGATGGATCTTTCTAGTTCGGCTTTCATAGTGGCCATACTCTCAACCATCATAGCTTTGAAGGAGTCCATAAGTTGCTTGTTGGAGTTGTAAGACTCTTGTTCATCATGGCTGGTTCCCACCATGGTACCTGTTCAAATCCCAACAAGTAAACAAGTAAAATGCTCAAACAGAACAAGGAAAAACTTGGCAAGAAACCTAAACGACAGTTTGACCTGATCAAACAGAATAAAAAATCAATTCATGTTCAACAATTCCAGAGTCAATTTTAACAAATACAAGACTCAATATAGGTTTCAATGCAACAGATTTCACGATTTTAGGATTAACCAATGATTTAAAACAATTCTAGCAAGTTAACACGAAAATAACTTTTCAAATTCCGAGAACCTCTAGTTGCGACTGTTCGACGAACTCAACCTCGAAAAATCATCAAAACATGTTCAAAAATTCTAGAATCAATTTTTATAGAAACTAGACTCTTTCTAGGTTCAGACAAAACAAATTTCGAATTTTTATCACACGCCAATATTTTATGAAAATTCAAGCAAAACGTGTGACAGACAGTGATTCCGGATTCGACACTAGCAGTTGAACAGTCACAAAAAAATATCAAAACGTGCCGAAAAATTCCAGAAACAATTTTATCAATTACTAGACTCAAACTAGGTTCAGATTCGATTGATTTCACGATTTTATCTGATACCACTTGATATGATCCTAGATGAGGATCAAGTCCCTGAATGCTCTCCAATAGGTTGTGATGGTCGGAGGGATGAGATTAGTGATGCGGAAGTTAAGTCTGATGCGTTTTATGGATCGATGCAAAACTTCTAAAGGTGATGATGAACCTTTAGACTTTCAGACTTGTTCGGTACGTGAGTAAAGACTCTGGACGTGATGAACAAGAGGTGAATCGAAGTGATACTTCTTAAGAGTTGTGACAGACTCTAAAACTATCGGCTTGCTCGGTGTGAAGGAATGAAGACCCGACACTTTGAGCAAGAAATGATCAAACAAGTATGAAGAGTTTTAGAATAAAAGTTTGATAAAATATAATGAGGTTCAGATGCAGAATATAAAGATAAGAGAAGGGAGAAGCAATAAAGAGTGTGGAGTTACGAGACATGCCTCTTAAATCACACAATGACCATGCAGAATTAAACACAACATTCAAAATTCAAATGAGATAGAAAAGAGATATGGGCCACGCCAATGATGAAGTAAATGGGCCTGGAGGTGGATCAAACTCAGCAAATGGCAAGATGGACATGAGACCCAATGCACCTCATTAAAAACCTTTCCCGGAAAACCACTTGGGAAAAACCGAGGAGAAGGGAAAAAGAGTATGCATGGTCCTCATGGCCATTTAGTAAGTGTCTTGGGCATGTATCTTGACCAATGAAGTCTTGATACCCTCATGACAGCGCAAGTGGTCCATATAAGTACTCACATGAAGTGAGACCCTAAATCTTTGGTGAAACTCTCTTGTTCTAGCCCGAGTAATCGTTCCAATTTGCTCCTCCAATGCATCCTTTACTCCTTGTTGGATCGCCTTATATTCATAAGCTTCCATTTCCTCTTCCAGCTCCTTAGTGCTTCCTAGGATCGCATCAAAGCTCAACGTAAAATCGAAGAACGGGTAGCTTATAATGAACGCCATGAAGGAGAGCACTCCCGACTGCAGCTGAGCAAAAGGACAAGATCGATCACTTTTCCTTGGTGGAAAAATATCTCCGAGAAACTGATCCGCACTACCTCGAATTCGTGGCAACTCAATCAGCTGCAGCCCCAGGAACTTCACTTCCATCAGCTTCTTAGGTTACTTATCTTTCTCTATATCTGAACTGAATGTTACACTCAATGTTACTTTTCTCTCTTTATGAACATGTTGGAGATTTTGTATATGTTGGAGTTAGCATTTGTAGCTAAACTCCTGAATTTGTTTTATCAAATGTTATTTCAAATTTCGTGTTAAATAAAACGTTATTTGAATCAAATTCATCAATTTAAGAAACGAAATGAATTTCAATATCATACCAATTTCTTGTTTTCACTTCAAATATAGTCACTAAATAGTCGTTAAAGAGTCATAAAATAGTCGGCAATTAGTCACTACAATTAGCAACTATTTATTGACTACTATTAATCGATTGCATCTACACCATTCTATTGTCGCTTAATAGTCGTACATTCGTCACTAAATTTGGCAACAACTATATGACCTATACACAACGATCAATTGTTAATGAAGTTTAGTCGTTATTTAGTCATCATTTAGCAACTAAATAAGGACTAAACTTTTTACCGACTAATTATTACCGACTACATGTTTTAGTCGCTATTTTGTAGTAACCACCCATTTAGCGACTAATTTGCGACTGTATAAGACGACATTGCTGTTGACTCTTATTAATGTTTTTGTTCTTCTTCATTTCTCATAGAGATAATGGTTTTAGGTTGCCTGTTCTGTTCTTAACTCTTAAGATTTTCTTTGGTTACATATTGATGGCTGCAGTTGAGTATTTTAAAAGCTGACAAGTTTCAATAAGTGTCAATCTCATTTTGCTTTACTTTTATAATGCCTCTGTTGCTGATATATATTGTCTTTCTTACTGTTTTGTATTTTTAAGGAGATGTTAGCTGATTGTACTGTTCTTTGCTAGATTAGCCTGAGTTTTCTTTGGCTTGTGTTTGCAGATTTACTCGGGATCAAGGATCAAAACTGGTTCGGTCTATTACTAAAGTTTTTACAAACAAATTTGATGTTCCCTACTATACTTGGTTATATGTGCCTCGGGAGAGACAAGAAAGATAGTTTCTCGAGTTCGCAGTACATTTTTTCTGTCTTATAGGCTTCACATATAGGTTTATGTGTGCCATGTTTTTACTAATATAATTCAATGCTCTTTGTTTTGTAGAAAACCCACACCTGGGATCCCTTGATAACAGGGACAGTTCAATAGAATTTTGAGGCGATCTGTCAACGCCGGATGAAAAACATGGTTAGTGGCGTGAGGACTAGTCTACAACGAACTAAATGGATCAACAAGACTCTCTAGACAACGATGATTGTGTATTGGGAAACTGAAGAATCACATAAAAGGAGTCAATCCTATTCTAATCCTCGTATGTTCGACCGTAATGGTCTCGGTCCTCACGTCCACTTATCAGGGCCAAAGTCGTACAACCAAATCTAACAACACTTGGAGAGTAACTTTTACATTTCTGTTATATCTTTGTCTAACACCTTTCCAACTTTAAATTCTGTAATAATCCTTGTTTATTTTGTAACATTGCAGTAAGAGCAATTGGGAAGAGCAGTGAGTCTTGGCAAGGTTTTCGTTAAGACACATACAAGGCCAGATGGTATGTATGTCGATAAGAAGGTGGAGAAAATTGCTCAAACTTATGAGAAGAACATCCAAGAGAAGTTCGCTGAGCTTGAGGCAGAGACTTCTATTGTTTCAAACTGTGGGTCACGACCACGGGAGCTGACAGTAGATGAGTACACAACCATCTTTCTTCAGGTCAAGTAACATTTTACACATTCCAAATTTATATTCTTCACTTATTTCATTCTCTTTACCTATTGGTTTTCTCTTACTTTCCAGTCCACTCAGAAGGATTTACGAGGAACTCCTTATGGAGTTGGAAGCCGCATGGAGACTCTTCTCAATGGCCAGCACAAGCAACCGGGAGATATTTCATCGTTTGTAGTACTGCAAGTGAAACTGAAGGAAGCTTAACGTAAAATCGAAGAGCAGGTAGCTTATAATGAACGTCGTGAACCAGAGCACTCCCAACTGCGGCTGAGCAAAAGGACAAGATCGATCACTTGTTCTTGGTGGAAAAATATCTCTGCGAAACTGATCCGCACTCCCTCGACTTCGTGGCAACTCAATCAGCTGCAGCCCCAGGAACTTTACCTCGATCAGCTTCTTATGTTACTTATCTTTCTCTATATCTTAACTGAATGTTACACTCAATGTTACTTTTCTCTCTTTATGAACATGTTGGAGATTTTGTATTTGTTGGAGTTAGCATTTGTAGCTAAACTCATGAATTTGTTTTATCAAATTTTATTTCAATTTTCGTGTTAAGTAAAATGTTATTTGAATAAAATTCATCAATTTAAGAAACGAAACAAATTTCAATGTCATACCAATTTCTTGTTTTCATTTCAAATATATTCACTAAACAGTAGTTATATAGTCGCCAAACAGTCATAACATAATCGGCAAATAGTCGCAATATGTCTACATGTTCGTATCTTCATATTTCAAATAATCGCTAAATAGTCGTTAAAGAGTCATAGAATAGTCGGCAATTAGTCACTACAATTAGCGACTATTTATTGACTACTATTAATCGACTGCATCTACACCATTCTATTGTCGCTTAATAGTCGCACATTCGTCACTAAATTTGGCAACAAATATACGACCTATACACAACAATCAATTGTTCATGAAGTTTAGTCGTTATTTAGTCATCATTTAGCGACTAAATAACGACTAAACTTTTTACCAACTAATTATTACCGACTACATGCTTTAGTCGCTATTTAGTAGTAACCACCCATTTAGCGACTACTTTGCGACTGTATAAGACGACATTGCTGTTGAATCTTATTAATGTTTTTGTCCTTGTTCTTTTCTCATAGAGATAATGGTTTTAGGTTGCCTGTTCTGTTTTTGACTCTTAAGATTTGTTTTGGTTGCATATTGATGGCTGTAGTTAAGTCATTTAAAAGCTGACAACTTTCAATAAGTGTCAATCTCATTTTGCTTTAGTTTTATAATGCCTCTATTGCTGATATATATTGCCTTTCTTACTGTTTTGTATTTTTAATGAGATGTTAGTTGATTGTACTGTTTTTTGCTAAATTAGCTTGAGTTTTCTTTGGCTTGTGTTTGCAAATTTACTCGGGATCAAAGATCAGAACTGGTTCGGTGTATTACTAAAGTTTTTACAAACAAATTCGATGCTCCCTATTATGCTTGGTTATATGTGCCTCGGGAGAGACAAGAAAGATACTTTCTCAAGTTCGCAGTACATTTTTTCTGTCTTATAGGCTTCACATATAGGTTTATGTGTGCCATGCTTTTACTAATATAATTCTATGCTCTTTGTTTTGTAGAAAACCCACACCTAGGAGTCCTTGATAACAAGGACAGTTCAACAGAATTTTGAGGCGATCTGTCAAAGCCGGATGAAAGACATTGATATGATTATGGCCAGCAAGGATGAGGAACCTATGCAACATGGAGACGCCAAAGAGGAGCAAAGGCAGCAGCTTGAACCGGAGCTACAAGGAGCTGAAAATTTATGCATTTCTCCGGGTCCTATCACTCGGTCTAAGCAAGAGAAGCTCAAGACCACTTTGCAACATCTCCTCAACACCATCTCGGGCAGTTTGGTGTGTCCTAATCCAGCCACATTGGTTGTGATCCAAGCCACCTAAACATTTATCAAGAGAGGTGGTATGACTTACACTCTTTTTCCCTTCATTTGGTTTTGTCCCAATGGGTTTTCCAAATAAGGTTTTTAATGAGGTAAGCCATATCACTCACTCATCAGCCTCTTGATAAATCCTAAGCCCACTTCTATCTCTTATCACAAAATAAAGGAAGCCCAAGTCCAAGAAGAGTTCAGCCGAAATTTGAAGACATGAAGAGTCATTTTTATGTTCAAACTTTGTTTTAATGTTATGTTATTTTCGAGATTTTCCCTTTACTCTCTTGCTGATTTAAACTCATGTAAGGCTTCATTTCTAAGTTATCAAACATCTTTTCAACTTCTAAAACTCTCTGAAACTTGTTTGTTCATCCTTGCTTAAAGTGTTCGGATCTTCATCCTTCACACCAAGTAAGTCGAAAGTCTTAGGATCTTTCACACTCCTAGAAAGTTTCATCTCGATCCACCCCTTGTTCACCTCGTCTAGGGTCTTCACCCACGTCCAGAGCAAGCCTGAAAGTCCAGAGGATCTCCATCTCCTTTGGAAGTTTCGCATCAACCCCCCAAACTCATCGGATCCCTTCCTAGTTCTTCACCTTTCATCTCTTCCGCATCACTCACCTTGTCACCAATCATCACAACCTCTTGGAGAAGCATTCAGGGACTTGATCCTCACCTAGGATCATTTCAAGTGGTATCAGAGCTGACTCCACGCCAGGTTGTATCTCTTCCGATCTGATATACCTTTTCATATCCCGATCTGTATTATCTGTTGACTGTTGGAATTTTCATAAATTCGTCTTGTCTGATAAAATCGTGAGATCTGTTGAATCTGCTTCAAAAAAGAGTCTAGTATTTGTTAAAATTGATTCTAGAATTTTTGAGCATGTTTTGATAATTTGCCGAACCTAATTTAGTCGAACAGTCACATTTAGAGGTTATCGGAATTTGAACAGTTATTTTCGTGTCAACTTGCTAGAATTGTTTAAAATCATTGGTTAATCCTAAAATCGTGAAATTTGTTGCATTGAAACCATGATTCAGTCTAGTATTTGTTAAAATTGACTCTGGAATTTTTGAACGTGATTTGATATTTTATTCTGTTCGATCAAGTCAAACAGTTGTTTAGGATTCTAGAAAAGTTTCTGAGTTTTCTTTGTTGTGTTTCTTTGGGCATTTTTACTTGTTACTTGTTTGAATCTGAACAGGTACCATGGTGGGAACCAGAAATGGTAAAGAGGAATCGTCAAACTCCAACAAAGAACTCCTTGATTCCTTAAGAGCCATAATGGACGAAAGTATGGCAACCATGAGAGCTGAATTAGAAAAATCAAGAAGAGCACGGAAGGAACAAGAGCTTAAACCAAAGCCACCAGACAACACATTGAGAACAACTTGGAGCAGCCCACATAAAATCTCTCTTACTCCAAAATCCAAATATGTGCTTTGTTCTGATTATCAATATGCTAATGAACTCTTTAAATTTTCAGGAAAAAGAAGCTACCTAGAGTGGGAAACAAATATGGAAGATTGGTTTTACTATAACCACATCCCAAGAGAAAAGAGGATAGCTCATGCAATTCGCCAACTCACAGGAGAAGCTTATCAATGGTGGATACGAAAGGTTGATGAACGTGGGAATTACAAGGAGCCCCCTATCACCTCGTGGAGAGATCTTAAGGAACTAATGAGGAATAAGTATGCACCAAATGGTTTAGTTCCAAAAGAAGCTTACAGTCCTCAGCCAAAGGAAGTATCCAAGAATGTTCTAAATGAGAAAATGAAGGCTAATGTAACCTCTCAACCAAAGAAGGTCGCAGAACAAGTCGTGGTTCACAAGCAAAGCCTAAATCCATCAATTGAAACAAGTAATGAACGTCCAAAGAAATGTAAGTCCTCTAATCTTTCAAAATCCAAGGAAGTTACTTGTTATGACTCTCCTAAGAAAGGAATATTTGCTGCCACTTGCCCTGAAAAACACGAGCTGAATATCACTTCATTAGGATCAAAACTGAGCTCACAAAACTCAAGTAGTGAAGTAGTTAATCAAGGTGTAGAAACTTCCAGTTCTTGTATAATGCACTTGGTCTTGTCAAAGGATGTTGATTCAGGTCATACTATGGAGCATGAGAATGACAAAGCTGAAGGAACCATAAAAGAGAAGAATCCACATTCGGTATCAACCACATCACAAGCTTTCCGAGATAACAAGTGTGAGCAAATTAATTATGAAAACCGTGTGGTGTTTAAACCATGTCCAGCACCAGCTACCTGTGAATTAGATTTCACCATCTTCAAAGCTGAAAAGTTACCAAACATCTTACATGGTACTAAGGTAAGTTTAGCTAGCGAGTCTGTTCGATACTGGAATAATTCTACATTCACTCGTAGCATCAAACAACCTGTTTTGAATATTAAAATTTCAAGTATAATGCACTTGATTTTTCCTTTAAGTGCCAAGGAAGATGCAGGTACCTTAGATGTGCGCAAAGACCTAAAAGAAAACACATCGACATGGAGCTTAACAACGGAGCAAACGGAGGAAGTAACAAAGTGCAATGACATGCCATCAAACTTAGAGCTCTTGACGTGTTTTCCTGCCAATAAACAAAGAGAGGATGTCACCAACCTCATAGTGATCAAAGAGAAACCACCCGATGCTCAGCCACCAATTCAAACCCGAGGTAACTATCTAGACTCGCAAAAAAGAATGAGAGCTAACCTTCTTTCTCTTGGTGCAGATTGTACAATTTTGAGGTCACAACTTTGTCAAAGAATAGGGTATGATACATCCATCCCAACCACACCATCCCATGAGCAAACCAATCTAGCTGTCGCATGTGTCAAACTGGATCCAAAATCACTTCCATTTACCGTGACAATTACATGCACCGAATACAGCAAGGACCTTCTTCAGGTAAGTAACTCTTTAACTCAATTTGATTCTCATGATTCCAAGGTTGTGAGTAAGAGTTTATCATCTCCAGAAACTATTAAGAAAAAAGTTAGGTGTATTCAAAGAATATTCGGAACCAAACTCTTGTCTTAGGGCGCAAATAAAAGAGGAACATGATAAAAGAAAATTCTGGGGTCCGAAATGAAACTTGTGTACTTGTTTATAGTGACTCTCACGACTGTGATAATCGCTTGCTCTTTGCCAAAGGTGTTGAAAACATTGCAGGTCTAAAAGACGAGCCACCAGACTTAGAAGTTCTCTCGACCCATTTCTTTGTGAGGACTGGAATTGGAGTTGTCTTGAGAAAGGAGTCGAACACCTTTCAAAGCTATCAAGACACGGAGCATGGAGCTTTGCCTAGAAGGAAACTCCAAGAATTATCGCCGACCATCTCCGAGGATATGTTCCAAACTGGTCCAATTTTCGATTTTCTTGTCACTAACCTTGCACCGGTGTTGCCGAGTAAGAAACCTTGTCATTTTCAGGACTTCGAAGTTGTATGCCCTAAATACGACTCAGGAATTGTCTCACTAATCTGTGGGAAGGAGAATCATATCGTCTTTGATCCAGGAGCACCCGTTGAAGCATTTCCTTATGACATGGGAAACAAGATAGGTAAGGAAATTGTTGTGCCTGATGCAACAGTTCAAAGTTATGCATTTCTTTTTGTTCCTAAATCTAAGTTGCTAGAATATGAACACATCAAAGAGATTTATATGTCAACTGTTGATTTTAAAGATGTGATTCATTATTGTGAGAAATTTGAGCATAATAAATTCTTTAGGCATGGAGGATTTTTGTTTGATAAAATGTGTGAACCTAATAGAAATTATGTGCTCATAGATATTGCTAATTTCTCTAATTTTGCTAGTGCTTCACCCAATGCTGAATTATTCTTTGGAGAAATTGTTTGTTATGATAGCATTCTGAATTTTAATAAACACTTAGACGATCATATTGAACCTTTGAAATCTGTTTTAGATGATCTAAGTAATAAATTGTGTACTAGTCGGAATGACTATATTCTTTGCACCTATGATCTCTTGTCTCGAGTCTTTGTTGTGAGGATACAGGATATACAGGATGGAGAGCTAAATTTTCATGCACCTAGGACGTGGCTCTACCATGTTTGGCTTAAGAAAACTGTTGTTCAAATTGTTCTTAAACCAAAGGAGCGTTTGCTAGACATAGAGCATCAAAAGCCAGCAAACGAAGAGGAGAATATTAAGAACTTTGAGATTGGTTACCAATTTTGGATTCGTATAAAGGAGAAACATTTTGCAGACCAAGAGGAGTTCAGACTAATGCAAGAAGGATATTGTTCACTTCGAGTCATAGAACAGATCCATTCCTACAAAATCTGCTTGCAAGGTGAGTATATTCCGACTTACTTCAAGTATTCTAATTTAATCTTTTTCCTTGCAGATTGTTCAGATTTGAGGATGGACAGCATGGATAGCTTGGAGCTTGGAACTAATCAACAGCTTAAACCTGGGGAGCTGGGAGCTAAAGAACAACTATACAACGCCTACCAGCTTGATCTCCAAGAAGAAACAGATTTGAGGTCAAATCCTTTTCAAGAGGGAGAGGATGATATGATTATGGCCAGCAAGAATGAGGAACCTATGCAACATGGAGACGCCAAAGAGGAGCAAAGGCAGCAGCTTGAACCGGAGCTACAAGGAGCTGAAGATTTATGCATTTCTCCGGGTCCTATCACTCGGTCTAAGCAAGAGAAGCTCAAGACCACTTTGCAACATCTCCTCAACACCATCTCGGGCAGTTTAGTGTGTGCTAATCCAGCCACATTGGTTGTGATCCAAGCCACCTAAACATTTATCAAGAGAGGTGGTATGACTTACACTCTTTTTCCCTTCATTTGGTTTTGTCCCAATGGGTTTTCCAAATAAGGTTTTTAATGAGGTAAGCCATATCACTCACTCATCAGCCTCTTGATAAATCCTAAGCCCACTTCTATCTCTTATCACAAAATAAAGGAAGCCCAAGTCCAAGAAGAGTTCAGCCGAAATTTGAAGACATGAAGAGTCATTTTTATGTTCAAACTTTGTTTTAATGTTATGTTATTTTCGAGATTTTCCCTTTACTCTCTTGCTGATTTAAACTCATGTAAGGCTTCATTTCTAAGTTATCAAACATCTTTTCAACTTCTAAAACTCTCTGAAACTTGTTTGTTCATCCTTGCTTAAAGTGTTCGGATCTTCATCCTTCACACCAAGTAAGTGGAAAGTCTTAGGATCTTTCACACTCCTAGGAAGTTTCATCTCGATCCACCCCTTGTTCACCTCGTCTAGGGTCTTCACCCACGTCCAGAGCAAGCCTGAAAGTCCAGAGGATCTCCATCTCCTTTGGAAGTTTCGCATCAACCCCCCAAACTCATCGGATCCCTTCCTAGTTCTTCACCTTTCATCTCTTCCGCATCACTCACCTTGTCACCAATCATCACAACCTCTTGGAGAAGCATTCAGGGACTTGATCCTCACCTAGGATCATTTCAGACATGGTTAGTGGCGTGAGGACTAGTCTACAGCGACCTAAATGGATCAATGAGACTCTCTGGACAACGATGACCGCGTACTGGGAAACTGAAGAAGCACAGAAAAGGAGTCAAACCTATTCTAATGCTCGTATATTCGACCGTAATGGTCTCGGTCCTCACGTCCACTTATCAGGGCCGAAGTCGTACAACCAAATCCAACAAGACCTGGTGAGTAACTTTTACATTTGTGGTATTTCTTTGTCTAACACCTTTCCAACTTTAAATTCTGTCATAATCCTTGTTTATTATGTAACATTGCAGTAAGAACAATTGGGAAGAGCAGTGAGTCTTGGCGAGGTTTTCATTAAGACACATACAAGGCCAGATGGTATGTATGTCGATAAGAAGGCGGAGAAAATCGCTCCAACTTATGAGAAGAACATCCAAGAGAAGTTCGTTGAGCTTGAGGCAGAGACTTCTATTGTTTCAGACTGTGAGTCACGACCTTGGGAGCTGATAGTAGATGAGTACACATCCATATTTCTTCAGGTTAGGTAACATTTTACACATTCCAAATTTATATTCTTCACTTATTTCATTCTCTTTACTTATTGGTTTTCTCTTACTTTTCAGTCCACTAAGAAGGATTGACGAGGAACTCCTTATGGAGTTGGAAGCCTCAAGGAGACTCTTCTCAATGGCAAGCGCAAGCAACCGGGAGATGTTTCATCGTTTGTAGAACTGCAAGAGCAACTGAAGGAAGCTTAACGTGAAATCGAAGATCAGGCAGCTTATAACGAACGCCATGAACCAGAGCACTTCCAACTGCGGCTGAGCAAAAGGACAAGATCGATCACGTTTCCTTGGTGGAAAATATCTTTGAGCAACTGATCAGCACTACCTCGATTTCGTGGCAACTCAATCAGCTGCAGCCCCGAGAACTTTACCTCCATCAGCTTCTTAGGTTACTTATCTTTGTCTATATCTTAACCGAATGTTACACTCCATGTTCCTTTTCTCTCTTTATGAATATGTTGGAGATTTTGTATATGTTGGAGTTAACATTTGTAGTTAAACTCATGAATTTGTTTTATCAAATTTTATTTCAATTTTCGTATTAAATAAAATGTTATTTGAATCAAATTCATTAATTTAAGAAACGAAACGAATTTCAATGTCATACCAATTTCTTGTTTTCATTTCAAATATATTCACTAAACAGTAGTTATATAGTCGCCAAACAGTCATAACGTAATCGGCAAATAGTCGCAATATGTCTATATGTTCGTATCTTTATATCTCAAATAATCGCTAAATAGTCATTAAAGAGTCATCGAATAGTCGGCAATTAGTCACTACATTTAGCGACTATTTATTGACTACTATTAATCGACTGCATCTACCCCATTCTATTGTCGCTTAATAGTCGCACATTCGTCACTAAATTTGGCAACAACTATACGATCTATACACAACAATCAATTGGTCATGAAGTTTAGTCGTTATTTAGTTATCATTTAGCGACTAAATAACGACTAAACTTTTTACCAACTAAGTATTACCGACTACATGCTTTAGTCGCTATTTAGTAGTAACCACCCATTTAGCGACTACTCTGCGACTGTATTAGACGACATTGCTGTTGACTCTTATTAATGTTTATATTCTTCTTCTTTTCTCATAGAAATAATGGTTTTAGGTTGCTTGTTTTTTTCTTGACTCTTAAGATTTTCTTTGGTTGCATATTGATGGCTTCTATTGAGTCTTTTAAAAGCTTACAACTTTCATTAAGTGTCAATCTCATTTTGCTTTAGTTTTATAATGCCTCTGTTGCTGATATATATTGCCTTTCTTACTGTTTTGTTTTTTTAAGAAGATGTTAGCTGATTTTATTGTTTTTTGCTAGATTAGCCTGAGTTTTATTTGGCTCGTGTTTGCAGATTTAATTGGGGTAAAGGATCAAAACTGGTTCGGTCTTAAATAATTTAAATTGCAACAGCGGGGAATCAGACCTGGGTGGAGGGTTTCTTTGCTTGGAGAGTAAGTTGGCGGCTCCTCCGCCGGAAAGGATGATCGGCGCTGGTTATTGTCGCGTTTCTGCTGCTGAGGGTTTGGTTTCGGTGGTTGAGGGATCTGCTGCAGATTCAGAAGTCGGGTTTCAGGCGGAGGTTTTGGGTTTGGAGTTTCCCAGCGAGTTGCAGAGGTCTGGTTTGGATTCTGATGGTTCTGTTTTAGGGTTAGATTTGGATGCTGTGGTATCGGGTTCGAAAGCTCCATGTCCAGTTGGTTTGGGATCAGGCTCAGGTTCTGCTGCAGAAGCTTTGGTGGCATCAGGTTCTGTTAGTCAGGTTTCAGGGTTTGCGGGTTCGTCTCCGAAGGTTGCAGATTCGGTTTTGGTCCTGTCTGAGCATGTCTCTGGTCCGGTTGCTTTGGTCTCAGTGTTTTCGGGTTCTGATGCTCTTGCTTCTGGTTCTGATGGTTTGGGGTCAGTGGTTTCTGCTGCTGATGGTGTTCTGGCTTCTCACGATGAAGCAGGTTCTTTAGTGTTTGGCACTGAGTCAGGAGTGGAGAAAGGAGTTTTGAGCTCATCTTTGGGTAAAGTTGTGGCAGAGGCTAAGGGTAAAGGTTCTGTGCCAGCAGCACTAGTTGGCGTCTCAAGTTCATCTCGGGATGAGGGTTTGAAGCAATCTTATCTTTCTGCAGTTCGGAGTAAGTCTACCCTTTCAAAATATGAAGTTTCAATTGTCTCGGATGCAGGAGGTCAGTTCGTCCAAGTGCCGGAGGACATTCTCGAAAATGTTAATCATTTATGGGATGATTTAATAATTGGTAAATTCCCGGAAGACTCTCCTCACATCGCTAAGGTGCATGTGATAGTCAACAAAATTTGGACCTATGGAAATAAACTATCAAGGATCAATGCTTTTGTAGTAAACAAAACTACTATCAAGTTCCGAATAAGAGATCCTGTTATTCGAAATAGGGTTCTGCATCGGGGTATGTGGAACATTGCAGACAAACCAATGATGGTTTCGAAGTATTGTCCGATTGAGGAAGTGGACCAGTAAGCCCCCAGGACTATGTCCCTTTGGGTTACTCTCCCACAAGTTCCACCGTCTTATTTTACATGGAAAGGTTTAAGTTTCTTATCAAGTGTTGTCGGCGAGCCTAAGAAACTCCACCCCGACACAGAATTATGTAACAAGTTTGATGAAGCAAAGGTCTTTATTGAAGTAGACCTTACTAAACATCTCCCAGATTCTTATCCATTCAAAACACGACAGGGGGATATCTCAGAAGTTAAATACTCGTACCCTTGGTTGCCTCCAAGGTGCTGTGCTTGTGGTAAGTGGGGACATCTTATCGATGATTATAGAACTGTAACCCTGCTGAAAAGAGGATCTACTTTGCCTCCAAGGCAAGATGTGGTAGCTGCAAACCTAGTTCCAGTTGGGCAGGCTTGTGCTACAATCATAAACACTTCAGGCCCCTCACATTCAAAGCCAGACCCACCACATCCTGTGTGTAAAGATACAGATGTGGGTGGTGGGTTCGCTACACCCTTGAGTGTACCGGGGAGTGTCCCGGGAATAGAGGCGGAGAAGAATAATATTCAGCTCAACCCAGCTCTATCACAACCTGTTTGTTAACATTCAGATGCGGGTGATAGTGGTGGTTCACAATTGAGTGATTCTCGAGCGACTCATAGGGAAAATCAGAATTCTGTCGGAGACAAAGGGGGCTGGTCTTTAGTGTCTCCAAAAACTCTCATTATGCCCGGAAAGTTACCTCGGAGGCTGTGACTTTAGAAACACCATCTCGGTATTCAGTTTTAGCTGGTGAAGAAGACACTGACAGTCTTGTGGGAGTCGAAAATATCCTCCCCTCCACTGTAGAGTTTCAAGAAACACTTAAAGGAAATCCAACAACCCATAAGAAAAAACCAATGTCTAGTAAAATTGGCCCACAACAACTTGGGGGAAAAATTATTGAGCCAATTATTCGACAATCCCTACCAAGGCAGTCTAAGACTACGAGGAAAACTAACTCCACAGCTTCTAACCTTAACCGGAAGGGTGAGGTAACAAAGAAAATCCCAAATTAATTATGTCGGGTTTTTTTTGGAATGTTCGCGGTCTAAATAAATCATCTAAGCATTCCATTATTCAAAGTTGGGTCAAAGATCACCAATTCTCCTTTGGTTGTTTACTGGAAACGAAAGTCAAAGAAAGCAGAGCTGCTAGTTTGGGGGCCAAGCTTTTCCATGACTGGTCCTTGTTGACAAACTATGAATTTAGTAGGCTCGGCCGTATTTGGGTAGTTTAGAATCAGGAGGTAATCCTTACTCTGGTGTACAAGAGCGGACAGGTCATCACGTGTTT
This sequence comes from Cardamine occulta, assembly GCA_028015245.1. Classification (NCBI taxonomy): domain Eukaryota; kingdom Viridiplantae; phylum Streptophyta; class Magnoliopsida; order Brassicales; family Brassicaceae; genus Cardamine; species Cardamine occulta. Next base: position 7,364,054 of record CM051368.1, read on the forward strand.
GATTAAATTGGAAAATAAAGAGGAGTTCTTATGCTGCTTTATCTACGCTTCTAACTTCGTGGAGGAGCGTAGGGAGTTATGGCGTGACTTGAGAAGTGATCATCAGTCCCAAACTTGTCAGAACAAGCCATGGATTTGTATGGGAGATTTTAATGAGATTCTCGACATAGAGGAATATTCTGGGTTCGATTCTAATCCCTCAATATCATCGGGAACAAGAGACTTCCAAGAGGTGATGCAGCGGTGTTCTTTCGAGGATCTGCATTACCATGGCCCGATTTTTACCTGGTGTAACAGAAGAGATGAAGGTTTGATAGGATTATTAAGAATGATCAATGGAGTGTGGATTTCCCGCGTTCTTACGCTGTTTTCGAAGCTGGTGGTTGCTCGGATCATCTTCGAGGTAGAATTCAGCTTTAGGATAGTATTCAGCCAAAGAAAAAACCATTTAAGTTCAGTAATGCCTTACTCCAGATGGAAGATCTGAGGCCTATGGTTGAGAGGTACTGGGCTTCTACGCAACCAATATTCTCCTCAACCTCGTCTTTATTTCGGCTGTCAAAAAAGCTAAAGAATCTCAAGCCTCATTTGCGGTCTTTGGCGAAAGAAAAATTGGGTAACCTATCACTCCGGGCAAAGGAAAGTCATGAGAAGTTATGTACCTTACAAGAGCTGAATCTCCAAGACCCTACCTCGGAAAATATGAAGGAGGAAAGGGAGGCTTTCGTACGATGGGAAAAGGTCTCAGCTCTTGAAGAATTTTTTTTAAAGAAGCGGTCAAAGTTACATTGGCTGAGAATAGGGGATCAAAATGATAAACTCTTCCATAAATCCACAGAAGAAAGGAAATCACAAAACACAATCCGAGAGATCAAATGTCGGGATGGGAGGCAGGTATCTACGGTAGAAGATATAAGAACTGAAGCTGAATCATTTTTTAGAGAATTTTTGCAACACTCTCCGCAGGATTATGAGGGTTTATCTGTGGAAGCACTAGAGGAATTGTTACCGAATAGATGCTCTGAGGCAGAGGGAATTATGCTAGCGAGATGTCACAAGTGAGGAGATTCGGGATGTTCTATTTTCAATGCCATCTAACAAATCCCCTGGGCCGGACGGATTCAATGCAAAATTTTTCAAAGACCTTTGGCCTATTATTGGTCCAGATTTTACAGCAGCTATTAAATCCTTTTTTGACAAAGCATTTCTACCGAAAGGACTGAATTCGACAATCATCGCCCTTGTTCCAAAAAACAGAGCAGCTGAAGAGATGAAAGACTACAGACCCATCTCCTGTTGCAATGTGATCTACAAAGTCATATCAAAGATAATGTGATGTGATCCTGGGGGAGGATCACGTCCCTGAATGCTCTCCAAATGCTAGGTGAAGTCGTTGAAGCAAGGAAACCCTCCGATGTGCCGGTTTGATGATGTTCATCGAAATACACAACCACAAAATGACCTATAAATGCTCTAAGAACATGATTCATTAGTCTCATGAAAGTACTAGGTGCGTTGGTTAATCCAAAAGGCATGACTAACCATTCATATAGACCATGTTTAGTTTTAAATGCGGTTTTCCATTCATCCCCTTCTTTCATCCTAATATGATGATATCCGCTTTTAAGATCTACCTTAGAAAAGATGCTAGAACCATGCAATTCATCAAGCATATCATCTAATCTAGGTATAGGATGTCGATACTTTACAGTGATATTGTTGATCGCACGGCAATCGACACACATCCTCCAGCTTCCATCTTTCTTAGGGACGAGCAAAACGGGCACGGCACATGGGCTCATACTCTCTCGGATATGTCCTTTCTCCATGAGCTCGGTGACTTGCTGTTGAAGCTCCTTAGTCTCTAGAGGATTGGTTCTGTAGGCGGGTTTGTTGGGAAGAGAAGCTCCGGGTGTGAAATCGATCTGGTGTTCAATGCCACGGATTGGCGGTAGACCTTGTGGAGGTTCTTCCGGGAAAATGTCTTGAAACTCCTGTAAAAGAAACTGAATTTTGCTAGGGATTTCCTGCACCGTTTGGTTAGTTTTAAGACATTCTTTAAACACAAAAAGTAGGGATGGCGAAGAACTTCCTTGTTGAGGTTTGGTCATAAGATTGGTCGGTTGTTTGAGCTTTGACTCGGAAGTGATCCTGTTTTTCTTCAAAGCGATCTGGTCTAGATGAACCTCTTGTGGTGTTAATGGTACGAGAATATTCCTCTTGCCCTTGAACTCAAAGGTGTACCTGTTGGTGAACCCATCATGCATGACTTTACGATCAGATTGCCAAGGTCTTCCAAGTAGTATATGTCCAGCATCCATCAGCAAGATATCACATAGGACTTCATCTTCATATTTTCCGATAGACAAAGGAACTAAGACCTGATGCTTAACTTCCAACTCTCCCTCATCATTAAGCCATTGCAGTTTGTAAGGCTTAGCTCTCTTAATGACCGTTAGCCCAAGTTTTTCCACCATGGACTCACTCGCGACATTAGTGCAACTTCCTCCATCGATCACTAAGCTGCAAACCTTTTCTTTTACTAGACATCGAGTATGGAATAGATTCTCCTGTTGCTCATTTTTCTCGAAAGTAGCATGCAGACTTAAAGTCCTCCTTGTAACTAAGAGTTGTCCTACCGTTGGCATTGCAACATGCTCTTCTATAGACTCAGCTTCCGAATGTTCTTCTTCCGATTCTAGCTCTCCATTGGCTCGGATGACTATGGTTCTCTTATTGGAGCAGGCGTTCGAATAGTGACCAAAACCCTTACACTTGAAGCATTGTATTTCCCTGGTCTTGGTGCTTGAACCCTTATCAATGCCCTTAAGACGTGGCTCTTCTGTCCTAGGCTTAGAAAGTGGCTGGTGGTCCTTGATAGGTTTGTCGTCTCGGGTTTGGCTGACTCTTGTGGAAACATAACCGGATCTAGGGTTCCTTCTCTTAAGCTGTTTCTCAAACATGTTAGCTTTATGAAGAAGCTCTTCCATTTCCACATAATGGTGTACTTCAAGCCGATCCATAATTTCCCTATTAAGGCCGCCCATAAATCTGGCCATAGTAGCTTCACCATCTTCTCGGATATCAGCTCTAAGCAACAAAGTTTCCATCTCCTTGTAGTATTCTTCCACGGACTTACTTCCTTGAGTTAGATTCCTCAGCCTTAGATGCAACTCTCTATGATAATGACTAGGTATAAACCTCTTCCTCATAATAATCTTCATTTGATACCAAGTTTCAATAGGAAGATCTCCAACCCTTCTCCTTGAAGTTACTAACTGATCCCACCAGCTTAAAGCATAATCCTTGAATGCGGTTGGAGCTATCCGAACCATGTGGTCTTGAGTGAATTCTCTGCAGTCAAAGACGATCTCAATCTTTTTCTCCCACTCTAGATATTCTTCCGGATTATTAGTTCCATGGAAGGATGGAATCTCGATTTTTAGGCCGGCTAAAGGATCTCGGGTTTGAGTTTGATTGATCCTAAGGGTTTGTTCCTCTCTTGGTCATCTTCTTCTTGAATGATGTGTTCTAGAGGAGTGACTATAGTACTGCTCAGCCTCAGAAGGTTGTGATTGCCTCCTAACTCGGTCGTTGATGGATCTGTCGAACTCAGCTCTCATCTCTGCCCTCATGGTTGCTATACTCTCGTTCATCATTGCCTTAAAGGAGTCAAGAAGCTGTTTGTTGGAGTTTGCGGTTTCTTCTTCACCATTGCTGGTTTTTGCCATAGTACCTGATCAGATTGAAACAAAATAACAAGTAAAATGCCCAACAGATAACACAACAACAATACAAGATAAGCTTGCTTGGAATCCAAGAGACAGTTTGGTTTGATCGATTCAAATAAAATATCCAAATACGTTCAAAAATTCTAGAAACAATTTTCTAAAATACCTGACTCATTTTAGAAACATATCCAACCGAGTTCACCATTTTAGCAATTAAAATGGATTTATGAAAATTAAAACACTGAAAATCGCAGAAATTCTCTTCTCAAAATCACTTGAAGATGATCGGTCAGATTAAAATATCAAATCGTGTCCAAAAATTCCAAAATCAATTTTCACAGAAACTAGACTCAAAATATGTTCTTTGAAAACTGATATTACGATTTTATCTATTACCAAAGATTTATGAAAATTCCGACAATCAACAGGTAAATCGATTCAAAGGTTATGAAGAATATGAAAGGGTATAATTCGATTTTGAAAAGACACAACCTGAGATGGAGTCTGCTCTGATACCACTTGATGTGATCCTGGGGGAGGATCACGTCCCTGAATGCTCTCCAAATGCTAGGTGAAGTCGTTGAAGCAAGGAAACCCTCCGATGTGCCGGTTTGATGATGTTTGGCAAGTAAGAAGGGGAACAGATCGGTTCAGATGGATGAGTAACCACGAAAATGGATTGAATGAAACTTCTAAGAGTTGCGGAATCACTCTTAGACTATCAGGGGTGTTTGTAGTGCAAGGATATGTCCGAATACACTAAACAAACATGATCAAACAGTTTCAAAGAGATTGAGAATAAGAAAGGTTTGATAAATCTGAAAAGAAAGAGAATACAAGTACTTATAGAGTTTCAGATACCTAGAATTAAAACACATAGAAAATAGATAATACTTAATGAATCAAAGCTGATCATTAAGTGTACAAAGACTAATGAAAGTGAACTCTTCAACTTCAAAGTGGCGAGAATATGGAGTGAATGGAGTGGGCTTGGTTTCATCAAGAGGAAATGATAAAGAGTGTGTGGGCTGGCCTCATTAAAAACCTCTCTTGGAAAACCCATTGGGACAAAACCAAGAGGAGGGAAAAAGAGTACAAGTCCACACACCTCTCTTGATGAATGCTTAAGTGGCGTGAATCACAATCAAGGTGACTGGATTAGCACACTCAAGTCGGCCCTGAATATGGTGTAAGAGAGTGTAGAATGCTTGATGAAATCTTGCTTGCTTGGATCGAGTCATCGGACCAAGGGGCACATGTAGATCTTTGTCGTTGGCTTCCTCAAGTCCATGTTGCTTTGTGGCTTCTTCTTTAGCTTCCTTAAGCTCTGGTTCAAGCTGCTCCTCCATCTCCTTAGCTTCCTTAAGCTCTGGTTCAAGCTGCTCCTCTATCTCCTTAACTTCCTCAAACCGGCTGCTGGTTAGGATCTCATCATCGCCCTTGTTCCAAAGCTTTTCTACCGAAAGGACTGAATTCGACAATCATCGCCCTTGTTCCAAAAAAAACAGCAGCTGAATAGATGAAAGACTACAGACCCATCTCCTGTTGCAATGTGATCTACAAAGTCATATCAAAGATAATGGCTAATAGACTAAAAGGTATTTTCCACACCTCATCGCATTGAATCAATCTGCTTTTATTAAGGACAGATTGATAATAGAAACTATGCTACTCACTACGGAGTTGTTGAAAGATTATCACAAAGAAATGATTTCATCTCGGTGTGCCATAAAGATTCATTTGTCTAAAGCTTTTGATTCAGTACAGTGGCAGTTCTTAATGTCAACTCTTCAGGCAATGAATTTTCCACCAAAATTCATAAAATGGATCTCACTATGTGTCAGTACAGCCTCTTTTTTGGTCCAAGTAAATGGGGAATTGGTAGGTTTTTTTCAGAGCAAGCGTGGTCTACGGCAAGGTTGCTCACTGTCCCCTCTTTTATTTGTGATTGTTATGACTGTTTTGTCGAAATTGCTTGACAAGGCTGTGGGGGAACGACGAATAGGATTTCATCCCAAATGCAAAAACATTGGTCTAACTCATCTGAGTTTTGCTGACAATATCATTGTATTCGCTGATGGTAAGCTAAGATCAATTGAAGGTATTCTCACTGTGTTTGATACTTTTGCAAGGATATCCGGATTAAGAATCAGTCTTTAAAAATCAACTATCTTTCTAGCGGGAATTTCACCTCAATTGCAGCAGGAAGTGACTCAGGCTTTTTCTTTTATGGTAGGACAGTTACCGGTTCGTTATCTTGGACTACCCTTGGTGTCAAGAAAACTGACAACACACGACTGCCTTCCTCTCATAGAAAGGATAAAGCAACGTTTCACCTCTTGGACTGTCAGATTTTTATCAACTGCAGGCCGCCTACAACTTATTCACTATGTCCTTCTAAGCATTTCGAATTACTGGCTCTCAGCATTTAGACTTCCAAAAGCGTGCATCTGTGAGATTGAAAAAATGCTCTCCGCTTTTCTCTGGTCGGGTCCCCAACTAAACCCAAAGAAAACAAAGGTCGCTTGGGATATTGTTTGCCGCCCTCACAACGAAGGAGGTTTAGGACTGTGTCGACTATCGGACATGAATAATGTGGGCTGTCTTAAAATGTTGTGGAGAATAGTTTCTAACCAATCATCTCTGTGGGTAAAGTGGGCTTATACCTATCTCCTCCGTGGAAATTCTTTCTGGTCCATTCACGACAACACAACTCGAGGATCTTGGATGTGGAAAAAATTATTGAAAATAAGAGTCCTAGCTTGCAGCTTTCACAAAACTGATGTGAAAAATCGTGAGAATACTTTCTTTTGGTATGATTGTTGGTCTAGCCTTGGATGTTTGTTTGATAGGTTAGGTTCCAGAGGAGCCATCGATCTTGGAATCCCACTTAACTCCACTGTCGCGAATGTTTGGGACAGAAGACGACGTCGTCATCGAGTGGAGATTTTAGAAAATATAGAAGATGAGTTAGAAATTCTCCGATTACGATCTCAGCCTTCAGACACGGATACCCATTGTTGGAAGTACAAAGAGAATAAATTTCGCTCAACGTTCTGCTCCAAACACACTTTCAATCTAATATGGCGCGAAAGGACAAAAATCCCTTGGTCTTCAGGTATTTGGTTCACCCATTATACCCCCAAATTTTCAATGTTTTTGTGGTTAGCTATCCATCACAGGCTGACAACTAGAGATCAAATGGCAACTTGGAACGTTGGGGCCAGAGTTTCATGAGTTCTATGTGGGTGTCCACTGGAAACGCAACAGCATTTATTCTTCTCATGTGACTATTCGCCCAAAGTTTGGAAGGAAATAGCTGGTGGTTTATTGACAAGTCGGTTCACAACAGATTGGCCTCAGCTATTACACCTTATTGTTGACACAACACTAGAGCCGGAAATCTTATTCCTCACTCGTTACATACTCCAAGCAACGGTCTACTATCTATGGCGGGAACAAAATGGAAAGCGACATGGAGATCTTCCACTGTCAGCGACAGTCATGATAAAAATGCTGGACAAACATGTTCGAAACAGATGCTCCACAATCTCGAATCCAAAACTACAAGGCTCTCTTCAGTTGTGGTTTTCCACGAGGAACTCATGAAGCTTCTCCTAGTCACCATCAACAAGCTCCACTCTTAGCAATAGTATCGTTAGCAAACATCTTCAGCATTATTGAAAATATCATCAGCATCGTTGGAAAACAGGATGTACTCTTTTTCCCGACTATGGTTTTGTCCCAAAAGGGTTTTCCATAGTTAGGTTTTAATGAGGCACCAGTTTTTCAACCGTTTAAATTAACCATGTTCTGATTTCTCCATTCAATCATATTGATGCACTTGATGTACAAACGTTGTTTTCTTTGAATATAATTTAACATAATATTCAAAAAAAAAAAAACTGGTTCGGTCTATTACTAAAGTTTTTACAAACAAATTTGATGCTCCCTACTATACTTGGTTTTATGTGCCTCGGGAGAGACAAGAAAGATACTTTCTCGAGTTCGCACTACAGTTTTTCTGTCTTATAGGCTTCACATATAGGTTTATGTGTGCCATGTTTTTACTAATATAATTCTATGCTCTTTGTTTTGTAGAAAACTCACACCTAGGATCCCTTGATAACAGGGACAGTTCAACAGAATTTTGAGGCAATCTGTCAACGCCGGATAAAAGACATGGTTAGGGGCGTGAGGACTAGTCTACATCGACCTAAATGGATCAATGAGACTCTATGGACAACGATGACCGCGTACTGGGAAACTGAAGACGCACAGAAAAGGAGTCAAACCTATTATGATGCTCGTATGTTCGAGCGTAATGGTCTCGGTCCCCACGTCCACTTATCAGGGCCGACGTCGTACAACCAAATCCAACAAGACCTGGTGAGTAACTTTTACATTTCTGTTATTTCTTTGTCAAGTACCTTTCCAACTTTAAATTATGTCATAATCGTTGTTTATTTTGTAACATTGCAGTAAGAGCAATTGGGAAGAGCAGTGAGTCTTGGCGAGGTTTTCATTAAGACACATCCAAGGCCAGATGGTATGTATGTCGATAAGAAAGCGGAGAAAGTCGCTTAAACTTATGAGAAGAACATCCAAGAGAAGTTGGCTGAGCTTGAGGCAGAGACTTCTATTGTTTCAAACTGTGGGTCACGACCTCGAGAGCTGACAGTAGATGAGTACACATCCATCTTTCTTCAGGTCAAGTAACATTTTACACATTCCAAATTTATATTCTTCACTTATTTCATTCTCTTTACTTATTGGTTTTCTCTTACTTTTCAGTCCACTGAGAAGGATTGACGAGGAACTCCTTATGGAGTTGGAAGCCTCAAGGAGACTCTTCTCAATGGCAAACACAAGCAACCAGGAGATGCTTCATCGTTTGTGGCACTGCAAGAGCAACTGAAGGAAGCTCAACGTAAAATCGAAGAGCAGGCAGCTTATAATGAACGCCGTGAAGCAGAGCACTCCCAACTGCGGCTGAGCAAAAGGACAAGATCGATCACTTGTCCTTGGTGGAAAAATATCTCCGAGAAATTTATCTGCACTACCTCGACTTCGTGGCAACTCAATCAGCTGCAGCCCCAGGAACTTCACCTCCATCAGCTTCTTAGGTTACTTATCTTTCTCTATATCTTAACTAAATGTTACACTCAATGTTACTTTTCTCTCTTTATGAACATGTCGGAGATTTTGTATATGTTGGAGTTAGCATTTGTAGCTAAACTCATGAATTTGCTTTATCAAATGTTATTTCAATTTTTGTGTTAAATAAAACGTTATTTGAATCAAATTCATCAATTTAAGAAACAAAACAAATTTCAATATCATACCTATTTCTTGTTTTCACTTCAAATATAGTCACTAAACAGTAGTTATTTAGTCGCCAAACAGTCACAAAGTAATCGCCAAATAGTCGCAATATGTCTACATGTTTGTATCTTCATATTTCAAATAGTCGCTAAATAGTTGTTAAAGAGTCATAGAATAGTCGGCAATTAGTCACTACATTTAGCGACTATTTATTGACTATTATTAATCGACTACATCTACACCATTCTTTTGTCGCTTAATAGTCGCACATTCGTCACTAAATTTGGTGACTACTATATGACCTATACACAACGATCAATTGTTCATGAAGTTTAGTCATTATTTAGTCATCATTTAGAGACTAAATACCGACTAAAATTTTTACCGACTAATTATTACCGACTACATGCTTTAGTCGCTATTTATTAGTAAGCACTCATTTAGCGACTACTTTGCGACTGTATTAGCAGTCGCTAAAACGTTGTTTTCTTGTAGTGTTTGTCGTTCGACCTTCCTTACGATCCAATCTTGCATCCCATCAAGGAATTGGGCCATGAGGGCCTCTTCGGTCTCGTCTAGTTGGAGCCGGTTCCATAGATGCTCGAACTCCCCATAATATTCTTCTACAGTCTTGCTCGCTTGGGTGATTCGGCGGAACCTCCTTTGGAGCTCTCGGTAATATAAGGGTGGGACGTATCTCCTCTGCTCAGAAACTTCATTACTTCCCATGTTGGAATGGGGCCTTCCTGGTTTTGTCTTTGTTCGGTAAAGTGTGTGGCGGCATAAGCGAGCTTGTGGCCTTCATCCTATTGATAACACTTGAAGATGTGGTCCATGCGCCGTTCCCAATCATGTTATGCTTTGGGGTCGGTCATGCCGGTGAAGGTAGGCACCGTGAGTTTGAGGCTAGGGATGTGTGGCCTTGGCACTCCTTCTTTGTGATCCTCATCGTGGAGTCTTCGCCTTGCCCTCATCCTTCATTGCATTGGGAGTTCTCGATCTCCCTCGGGTACAAAGGCTTGTTCCGGGTCATGCAACGGTGGAACATCGTTCTCGGGTTGGATTCGAGCAATGGGTTGTGGATGGGGTGCTTCAATCCTTTGAACTCGTTCTCCGAGTTGTTGGAGTTACGTTTGGATGGCGGCGAGGATGCCCCCAATGTTCGGTGGTGCCGGTGGAACCTCCATGGTTGGTGAGTATGGAGTAGTACGGTCCAGACCGTCGGTGGTGGCTACTGGAGGTTGGGTAGGTCACCGGTGGTCGGAGTTAGTCGATGGTGACCGGAGTAGGTTGCCAGCGGTCAGAGGTGGTCGGTGGTCAAGGTGTTCGGGGACTGATCGGGTGGTGTGGGTGGAATACCCGTATCGCTGTTGGGGTTGCTCGAGTCACTATCGGGGATGATGCGTATCGCTATCAAGAACCGTACGTATTGTCATCGGCCAATGCTCTTATCGCTGATGCGGAATGCTCGTATCGCTGATACGGAGTGCTCATTTTGCTGATGCGTATCGTAGACGCGGAGTGCTCGTATCGCTATCGAGACTGGCGCGTATCGCTACCGAGAACCGTACGTATCACACTCAAGAAATCGGTTCTGTGGACCGATGTTGGTTCTCGATGGATCGGGTCCGGTCCGACGAGTATCTGAACTTCAAATTTTAAACGCGTGAGGAGTCTTATTCAAATATTAACCGTGATAATAAGCTAATTAAAGAAGAAGACACGCGTTCTAATAGTACGAAAGGATAAGGTTAAGTTTTTAAAACGTGCTAAATACAAAGGCGCGTCTAGGGCATCTTTTCAAAAATGACAACTAATGATTGGCAAAAAGGTAGACACCACAACAAGCTGACACATCACACAACCTATGACCAAACAAATAAAGTGGATGTGGTCTGACCACACGATCGAAGTAACGGCTAATGATCCTAGGATCTAACTTTAGATGAACGGTGGTAATGCAACAATTCAAATGCGTTTGACCAAAAGTAAATCTTTATCTTCAACCTTAGAGCTCGATCTTTATCAATGGTGATAAACATGAAACCCAGCTGAAGCCACCATCATGCGTCAAAGCAAGTTTTACCGAAAGAAAAATGAACAAAAAGACAAAAATGACAAGATTAATGCAAGATGCGATTTTTATTTGGTTTTTAGTTTTTGAATGACTGTAACTAAGATGCAACACAACTAACAACTTAACAAGACATGATTTTTATGGGTTTTTTATGGATGATAAAGATGCCGAATAAAGCAAAACGTGAAGAACAAAGAAGAAACGAAAGAACAAACGGGAATGAAAACGAAAACGTTTAGCTCTGATACCGACTGATACAGGCCCAAATTCCAGATCCAAGTTGACCGAGGTTATCGGTAGAGAAACCCGATACCATGGAACCAAAACCCGTAACGGTGGAACAAAAACTCGGAGCGAGGAAAATGAAAACTCGAGGATAGCGATGGAGTGAGGTTCGGTGAGAAACTCAAAACCAAACAACACAAAGAAAGGGAAAATTGGATCGGAATGCAACACCTAAATTGTGGAGGGGTTTAGGATACGGCGAGCCTCTGAGAATCCGAGCCCGGCTCGAGGATAACTCGTCAGAAAGAAGCTAACTAGAGCGAATGCTCGGATAGAAAGCTAGAGAGAAAACTCAAAGTTTATTTCCAAAAGAGGCATATAAATGACAAAGTGGAGAGCTATGCCCTTTTATAGGCTATACGTAAAAACCCTAACACATGGGCATGACTTTTACATAGCCGTGTAAAGGTAAAGGTAAAAGAAAAAGGAAGGCTTATTTTAGTGGTGCAGTCCTTAGATAGTTCTACGCCTTATTAATTAGCTTAACTCGTCTGATGAGATCCTAACCAGCAGCCGATTTGAGGAAGCTAAGGAAATAGAGGAGCAGCTTGAACCAGAGCTTAAGGGAGCTAAGGAGATGGAGGAGCAGCTTGAACCAGAGCTTAAGGAAGCTAAAGGAGAAGCCACAAAGCAACATGGACTTGAGGAAGCCAACGACAAAGATCTACATGTGCCCCTTGGTCCGATGACTCGATCCAAGCAAGCAAGATTCCATCAAGCATTCTACACTCTCTTACACCATATCCAGGGCCGACTTGAGTTTGCTAATCCAGTCACCTTGATTGTGATTCACGCCACTTAAGCATTCATCAAGAGAGGTGTGTGGACTTGTATTTCTAAAATGAGTCAGGTATTTTAGAAAATTGTTTCTAGAATTTTTGAACGTATTTGGATATTTTATTTGAATCGATCAAACCAAACTGTCTCTTGGATTCCAAGCAAGCTTATCTTGTATTGTTGTTGTGTTATCTGTTGGGCATTTTACTTGTTATTTTGTTTCAATCTGATCAGGTACTATGGCAGAAACCAGCAATGGTGAAGAAGAATCCGCAAACTCCAACAAGCAGCTTCCTGACTCCTTTAAGGCAATGATGAACGAGAGTATAGCCACCATGAGGGCAGAGATGAGAGCTGAGTTCGACAGATCCATCAACGACCGATTTAGGAGGCAATCACAACCTTCTGAGGCTGAGCAGTACTATAGTCACTCCTCTAGAACACATCATTCAAGAAGAAGACGACCAAGAGAGGAACAACCCCTTAGGATCAATCAAACTCAAGCCCGAGATCCTTTAGCCGGCCTAAAAATCGAGATTCCATCTTTCCATGGAACTAATAATCCGGAAGAATATCTAGAGTGGGAGAAAAAGATAGAGATCGTCTTTGACTGCAGAGAATTCACTCAAGACCACATGGTTCGGATAGCTCCAACCGCATTCAAAGATTATGCCTTAAGTTGGTGGGATCAGCTAGTAACTTCAAGGAGAAGGGTTGGAGATCTTCCTATTGAAACTTGGAATCAAATGAAGATTATTATGAGGAAGAGGTTTATACCTAGTCATTATCATAGAGAGCTGCATCTAAGGCTGAGGAATCTATCTCAAGGAAGTAAGTCCGTGGAAGAATATTACAAGGAGATGGAAACTTTGTTGCTTAGAGCTGATATCCGAGAAGATGGAGAAGCTACTATGGCCAGATTTATGGGCGGCCTTAATAGGGAAATTATGGATTGGCTTGAAGTACACCATTATGTGGAAATGGAAGAGCTTCTTCATAAAGCTAACATGTTTGAGAAACAGCTTAAGAGAAGGAACCCTAGACCCGGTTATGTTTCCACAAGAGTCAGCCAAACCCGAGACGACAAACCTATCAAGGACCACCAGCCACTTTCTAAGCCTAGGACAGAAGAGCCACGTCTTAAGGACATTGATAAGGGTTCAAGCACCAAGACCAGGGAAATACAATGCTTCAGGTGTAAAGGTTTTGGTCATTATTCGAACGCCTGTTCCAATAAACAAACTATAGTCATCCGAGCCAATGGAGAACTAGAATCTAAAGAAGAACATTCGGAAGCTGAGTCTATAGAAGAGCATGTTGTGATGCCAACGGTAGGACAACTCTTAGTCACGAGGAGGACTTTGAATCTGCATGCTACTTTTGAGAAAAATGAGCAACGGGAGAATCTATTCCATACTCGATGTTTAGTAAAGGAAAAAGTTTGCAGCTTAGTGATCGATGGAGGGAGTTGTACGAATGTTGCAAGTGAGTCCATGGTGGAAAAACTTGGGCTAACGGTCATTAAGAGAGCTAAGCCTTACAAACTACAATGGCTTAATGATGAGGGAGAGTTGGAAGTTAAGCATCAGGTCTTAGTTCCTTTATCTATCGGAAAATATGAAGATGAAGTCCTATGTGATATTTTGCCGATGGATGCTGGGCATATACTTCTTGGAAGACCTTGGCAATCTGATCGTAAAGTCATGCATGATGGGTTCACCAACAGGTATACCTTTGAGTTCAAGGGCAGGAGGAACATTCTCGTACCATTAACCCGAAAAGAGGTTCATCTAGACCAGATCGCTTTGAAGAAAAACAAGATCACTTCCGAGTCCAAGCTGAAACAACCGACCAATCTTCTGATCAAGCCTCAACAAGGAAGTTACTCACCACCCCTACTTTTTGTGTTTAAAGAATGTCTTAAAACTAACCAAACGGTGCAGGAAATCCCTAGCAAAATTCAGTTTCTTTTGCAGGAATTTCAAGATGTTTTCCCGGAAGAACCTCCACAAGGTTTGCCGCCAATCCGTGGCATAGAACACCAGATTGATTTCATACCCGGAGCTTCTCTTCCCAACAAACCCGCCTACAGAACCAATCCTCTAGAGACTAAGGAGCTTCAACAGCAAGTCACCGAGCTCATGGAGAAAGGACATATCCGAGAGAGTATGAGCCCATGTGCCGTGCCCGTTTTGCTCGTCCCTAAGAAAGATGGAAGCTGGAGGATGTGTGTCGATTGCCGTACGATCAACAATATCACTGTAAAGTATCGACATCCTATACCTAGATTAGATGATATGCTTGATGAATTGCATGGTTCTAGCATTTTTTCTAAGGTAGATCTTAAAAGCGGATATCATCAAATTAGGATGAAAGAAGGGGATGAATGGAAAACCGCATTTAAAACTAAACATGGTCTATATGAATGGTTAGTCATGCCTTTTGGATTAACCAACGCACCTAGTACTTTCATGAGACTAATGAATCATGTTCTTAGAGCATTCATAGGTCATTTTGTGGTTGTATATTTCGATGATATCCTAATCTATAGCCGTAGCTTGGATGATCATGTGGAGCATCTTAGAAAAGTTTTGGAAGTACTTAGGAAAGAAACCTTGTATGCTAATCTTAAGAAATATACGTTTGGAACAGATAACCTTGTCTTCTTAGGTTTTGTTGTGAGTACAGATGGCATTAAGGTTGATGAGGAAAAGATCCAAGCGATCAAAGAATGGCCGAGTCCTACAAATGTCGGCGAAGTGAGAAGCTTTCATGGCCTTGCCGGTTTTTATCGGAGATTCGTCAAAGACTTTAGCACTCTAGCAGCTCCACTCACTGAAGTTATCAAAAAGAATGTTGGATTTATGTGGGAGCAAGCTCAAGAAGATGCTTTCCAAGCTTTGAAAGACAAGCTCACACACTCTCCGGTGCTATCTCTTCCTAACTTTGATAAAACATTTGAAATTGAATGTGATACCTTAGGATTTGGTAATGGTGCTGTACTTATGCAGGAAATGAAGCCCATAGCCTACTTTAGTGAAAAACTTGGAGGATCCACGCTCAATTACCCCACTTACGATAAAGAGCTCTATGCGCTTGTTCGAGCCTTGCAAACATGGCAACATTATCTTTGGCCCAAGGAATTTGTTATCCACACGGACCATGAGTCTCTAAAGCATCTCAAAGGACAACAAAAGCTGAATAAAAGACACGCAAGGTGGGTTGAATTCATTGAAACTTTCCCTTATGTGATCAAATACAAGAAAGGTAAAGAGAATGTAGTAGCCGATGCTCTTTCTCGGAGGTATGTTCTCTTGAACTCTTTAGAAGTTAAGCTACTTGGGTTCGAGCATATCAAGACTTTGTATGCTTCTGATCCTGATTTTAAAGACATCTATGCTTCTTGTGAGAAGTTCGGTAGCGGCAAATATTTTCAATGTGACGGTTTTCTTTTTAATGAAAATAGATTGTGTGTACCTAATTCTTCTTTAAGAGATTTGTTTGTGAAGGAAGCTCACGCAGGGGATCTCATGGGACATTTTGGCGTAGCTAAGACCTTGAGTGTGATGCACGAACATTTCTTTTGGCCACACATGCGGAGAGATGTAGAGAAAGCTTGTGAAAGATGTACAACTTGCAAACAAGCTAAGTCTAAAATCCAGTCTCACGGTTTGTATACCCCTTTACCCATTCCTTTGCATCCGTGGCATGACATCTCTATGGATTTTATTGTTGGATTACCTAGGACTAAGACTGGAAAGGACTCTGTTTTTGTGGTAGTAGATAGGTTCTCGAAAATGGCACACTTTATCCCTTGTCATAAAACTGATGATGCAATGAATATAGCCGGATTGTTCTTTAGGGAAATTGTTAGGTTGCATGGTATGCCTAGGACCATTGTATCGGATAGAGACACTAAGTTCCTTAGCTATTTTTGGAAAACGCTTTGGTCTAAGTTAGGAACTAACCTTTGTTTCTCTACGACTTGTCACCCGCAATCTGATGGTCAAACCGAAGTAGTTAATAGGACTTTATAACCATGCTAGACATTCTGCATCTAAGTTTTCTCCATTTGAAATTGTCTATGGTTTTAATCTTATATCACCTTTGGATCTAATGCCTTTACCTGTGAGTGAAAGAGCTAGCTTAGATGGAAGAAAGAAAGCAGAACTTGTCAAGCAGATTCATGAGAAAGCTCGGATCAATTTGGAGAGCAAGACCAAACTCTATGCCAAGTATGCTAACAAAGGCCGAAAGGAAAAGATTTTCGAAGAATGCGATTTGGTTTGGATACATTTGAGAAAGGAAAGATTTCCCAACGAAAGAAAGTCCAAGCTGATGCCCCGAATCGACGGTCCTTTCAAAGTCATCAAGAAACTTAATGACAATGCCTACCAGCTGGACCTCCAAGGTAAGTACAACGTAAGTTCAAGCTTCAACATAACTGATCTAGTTCCTTTTTGCGCAGATGAAACGGATTTGAGGTCAAATCCTTTTCAAGTGGGAGAGGATGATGAGATCCTAACCAGCAGCCGATTTGAGGAAGCTAAGGAAATAGAGGAGCAGCTTGAACCAGAGCTTAAGGGAGCTAAGGAGATGGAGGAGCAGCAGACCAGAGCTTAAGGAAGCTAAAGGAGAAGCCACAAAGCAACATGGACTTGAGGAAGATAGCGACAAAGATCTACATGTGCCCTTGGTCCGATGATTTCGATCCAAGCAAGCAAGATTCCATTAAGCATTCTACACTCTCTTACACCATATCCAGGGCCGACTTGAGTTTGCTAAT
Source organism: Cardamine occulta (assembly GCA_028015245.1). Taxonomy (NCBI): domain Eukaryota; kingdom Viridiplantae; phylum Streptophyta; class Magnoliopsida; order Brassicales; family Brassicaceae; genus Cardamine; species Cardamine occulta. Next base: position 7,381,035 of record CM051368.1, read on the forward strand.
CCAGTCACCTTGATTGTGATTCACGCCATAAGCATTCATCAAGAGGTGTGTGGACTTGTACTCTTTTTCCCTCCTCTTGGTTTTATCCCAATGGGTTTTCCAAGAGAGGTTTTTAATGAGGCCAGCCAACACACTCTTTATCATAGCCTCTTGATGAAACCCAGCCCACTCCATTCACTCAAGATTCTCGCCAAAATGAAGCTGAAGAGTGTACTTGTTTTTAATCTTTGTACACTTAATGATCAGCTTTGATTCATTAAGTCTTTTCTATTTCCTATGCATTTTAGTTCTAAGTATCTGAACCCTATAAGTACTTGTATTCTCTTTCTCTTCAGATTTATCAAACCTTTCTTATTCTCAATCTCTTGAAACTGTTTGATCATGTTTGTTTAGTGTATTCGGACCTATCCTTGCACTACAAACACCCCTGATAGTCTAAGAGTGATTCCGCAACTCTTAGAAGTTTCATTCAATCCATTTTCGTGGTTACTCATCCACCTGAACCGATCTGTTCCCCTTTTCACCCGCCAATCATCATCAAACCGGTTCATCGGAGGCTTTCCTTGCTTCAAAGACTTCACCTATCATTTGGAGGACATTCAGGGACGTGATCCTCCCCCAGGATCACATCATCGTCTTTAGTCTTTCCGAGTAAACTAATTAAGGGAGGCACCACGGTCCATACCTCATTAAAAACCCGGATAGGGAAAAAGAGTATACTTCCCGTGATGGCTTTGGGCAGTGTCTTTACCTTGGTTCAATGGTAAAGACACTCTGTTTTTTTTTTCCCAAACGGATCAAAGTGGCCAGAGCTTCTTGATCGAACTCCAACACCTTAGGTAGGTCTTCCGGGTAGCTTCCTCGGTAGTCGG